>BSBK01007236.1:0-370262 GCA_027943335.1 Chamaecyparis obtusa | reverse complement strand
ATATATATATGTATGTATATATATATGTATATATATATATATATGTATGTATATATATATGTATATATATATATATGCATATAGATATATATGCAGATATATGTATATATGTATAGATATATGTATATATATATATATATATATATATATGTATGTATATATATATATGTATGTATGTATATATATGTATATATATATATATGATATATATATATGTATATATATATATATGTATATATATATATATGTATATATATATATATGTATATGTATATATATATATTTACACACACATGTGCATGTATATATATATATACATGTGCAAATATGTATGTATATATACATGCACATGTGTATAAATATATATACAATGCATGTATGCACGTGCATGTGTGCATGTGCATGTATATGTGTGTGTGTGTGTGTGTATATATATATATATATATATATATATATATATATATATATATATATATATATATATATATATATATATATATATTATACACACATGTGCATGTGTATGCACATATGTGTGTGTGTGTGTGTGTATGTGTGTGTGTGTGTGCATGTGCATGTATATATGTATGTATACATTGTGTTTGTACATAAGACCTAGATAAGACTAATTATGTACCTAATAAGACCTAGAGATAAGACTAATTAAGACTAATTAGACCTAATACAAGTGACTAAGAAGACATAATTAAATATACTTAAAATTAGACCCGTTGAGTAAATTGTGACCCATTAAGACCTAATTTTTAACCTATTACCTGACCTAATATGAGTAATAAGACCCAAATTAGGACCTAATATCATTAATAAGATGGGCTTTAAAGACATAATTAGACCTAATACTTGACCAATTAAACACCTAATAAGACATGTGTAACTAGTCTCAAGTATACCTAATATGAGTTTGAGGACCCCTTAAGACCTAATTAGACATTTAATTAGACCTAATTAGACCTTTAATTAAGACTAATTAACACCTAATATCATGAGTAATAGGACCTGCTAGTACACCTAATATGAGCAATATGATCCCTTAGGCATAATTAGACTAATTAACCCATAACAAGACCTTTAAATTATACCTAATTTTATACTATTTAATTTACCTTTAAATACATGTGAGTAATACATACCTAATATAAGTAATAGGAATTAATATTGAATAGTAATAATGCCTACTTAGGGACATATTTATGAACTTAATAGGACCCCTTAGACCAAATTTAAAGTCATAATAGCTTGCCCTAATTATCTATACATACAATATGAGTAATAGTCCACCCCTTCTAAACCTTTCAACATAAATTAGATCGAATTTAAAGACTAATTAACACCTAATATACTCGAGTACTACATGACCCTTTAAGACTTAATTAGACTTAATACATGCTTAATATGAGCTCTTAAGACCAAAGTAGACCTATTAGTTCACCTAATTAGACCCAATTAGATGTATTACGACCTAATTAGACCTAGATAAGATCTATTACAATGGAATTACACCTAATTAGCACCTAAATAGACCCAATTAGACCTATTAGGACCTAATTCAACCAAATTAGACCTATTAGGACCTAATTTAATAGGTCCAATTAAACCAATTATGTCCTAATTAAACCTATTAGGACCTATGATAGGTTATATGACCCTTTAAAAATCCATTAGACAGGTATTAAAATGTAATTTACATTTAAACATGTAATTTATGTAATTGATTTTACTTTTAAATAATGTACAGTGAAATGCATGCATAGTATTTATTTTTATTTTTATTTAAATTAGGAAAACGTATGTATGTATATGTAGACAAGTTATTTGACAGTAAATAAAATCTTTCAGGGTACATACATATTCTCTCTCTATCAGACATTATTACACATCACACATGGTAGATATACCGATTCCCCGTGCAAAACTATTTTCACGCACTAATAGAGAGATTCAACGGCTGCAAGAATCTATAAATAATCCTTCTAGCTCTACTGTCTATAAGAGCACGTGTCAGTCCATCCTTAATAGCTTGATATTCTGAGACTTGTTCTTGTTGAGCTTCTGATGACCCTTCTCCAACTTCTGAAGGTTGCCTTGTTGAGCTTGTAATGACCCTTCTCCAACTTCTAAAGGTTGGGCTTGTTGAGCTTGTGATGACCCTTCTCCAACTTTGAAGGTTGGGCTTGTTGAGCTTGTGATAACCCTTCTCCAACTTCTGAAGGTTGGGTAGCTTGTTGAGCTTGTGATTATTGAGCATTTCCTACACATGTATGAAGTATAAATTAGTCCTAGAATTGCTTGTCTAATTAGATCTAATAGGTCATAATCAAATCTAAGTGGCCCTAATTGAGTCTAGTAGGTCATATTAGGTATTAATTGGTCCATATTAGGACCTAATTGGTCCTAATTGAGTCCTAATTGGTCCTAATTGAGTCTAATAGGTCATATTAGGTCCTAATTGGTCCTAATTGAGTCTAATAGGTCATAATTGAATCTAATTGGTCCCAATTGTCCTAATTGAGTCTAATAGGTCCTAATTGGTCCTAATTGAATCTAATTGGTCCTAATTGGAGGTAATTGAATCCAATTGGTCCTAATTGGTTCTAATTGAGTCTAATTAGATCTAATAGGTCATAATTGAATCTAAGTGGCCCTAATTGAGTCTAATAGGTCATATTAGGTTCTAATTGGTCCTAATTGAGTCTAATTAGATCTAATAGGTCATAATTGAATCTAAATGGTCATAATTAGGTCCTAATTGGTCCTAATTGAGTCTAATTAGATCTAATAGGTCATAATTGAATCTAAGTGTCCCTAATTGAGTCTAATAGGTCATATTAGGTCCTAATTGGTCCTAATCAAGTCTAATTAGATCTCATAGGTCATAATTGAATCTATTTGGTCATAATTAGATCCTAATTGGTCCTAGTTGAGTCTAATTAGATCTAATAGGTCATAATTGAATCTAAGTGTCCCTAATTGAGTCTAATAGGTCATATTAGGTCCTAATTGGTCCTAATTGAGTCTAATTAGATCTAATAGGTCATAATTGAATCTAATTGGTCCTAATTGAGTCTAATAGGTCCTAATTGGTCCTAATTGAGTCTAATAGGTCCTAATTGGTCCTAATTGAATCTAATTGGTCCAAATTGGTTCTAATTGAGTCTAATTAGATCTAATAGGTCATAATTGAATCTAAGTGGCCCTAATTGAGTCTAATAGGTCATGTATCAGGTCTTAATTGGTCCTAATTGAATATAATTGGTCCTAATTGAATCTAATTGGTCCTAATTGGTCCTAATTGAATCTAATTGGTCCTAATTGGTTCTAATTGAGTCTAATTAGATCTAATAGGTCATAATTGAATCTAAGTGGCCCTAATTGAGAGATAATAGGTCATATTAGGTCCTAATTGGTCCTAATTGAATCTAATTGGTCCTAATGGTTCTAATTGAGTCTAATTAGATCTATAGGTCATAATTGAATCTAAGTGGCCCTAATTGAGAGATAATAGGTCATATTAGGTCCTAATTGGTCCTAATTGAATCTAATTGATCCTAATTGGTCCTAATTGAATCTAATTGGTCCTAATTGAATCTAATTGGTCCTAATTGGTCGTAATTGAATCTAATTGGTCCTAATTGGTTCTAATTGAGTCTAATTAGATCTAATAGGTCATAATTGAATCTAAGTGGCCCTAATTGAGTTTAATAGGTCATATTAGGTCCTAATTGGTCCTAATTGAATTTAATTGATCCTAATTGGTCCTAATTGAATCTAATTGAATCTAATTGGTCCTAATTGCATCTCATTGGTCCTAATTGGTTCTAATTGAGTCTAATTAGATCTAATAGGACATAATTGAATATAAGTGGCCCTAATTGAGAGACAATAGGTCCTATTAGGTCCTAATTGGTCCTAATTGAATCTAATTGGTCCTAATTGGTTGTAATTGAATCTAATTGGTCCTAATTGGTTCTAATTGAGTCTAATTAGATCTAATAGGTCATAATTGAATCTAAGTGGCCCTAATTGAGAGATAATAGGTCATATTAGGTCCTAATTAGTCCTAATTGAATCTAATTGGTCCTAATTGGTCCTAATTGAATCTAATTGGTCCTAATTGGTCCTAATTGGTTCTAATTGAGTCTAATTAGATCTAATAGGTCATAATTGAATCTAAGTGGCCCTAATTGAGTCTAATAGGTCATATTAGGTCCTAATTGGTCCTAATTGAATCTAATTGGTCCTAATTGGTCCTAATTGAATCTAATTGGTCCTAATTGGTCCTAATTGGTTCTAATTGAGTCTAATTAGATCTAATAGGTCATAATTGAATCTAAGTGGCCCTAATTGAGTCTAATAGGTCATATTAGGTCCTAATTGGTCCTAATTGAATCTAATTGGTCCTAATTGGTCCTAATTGAATCTAATTGAATCCAATTGGTCCTAATTGGTCCTAATTGAATCTAATTGGTCCTAATTGGTCCTAATTGAATCTAATTGAATCCAATTGGTCCTAATTGAATCTAATTAGTCCTAATTGGTTCTAATTGAGTCTAATTAGATCTAATAGGTCATAATTGAATCTAAGTGGCCATAATTAGGTCCTAATTGGTCCTAATTGAGTCTAATTAGATCTAGTAGGTCATAATTGAATCTAATTGGTCATAATTAGGTCCTAATTGGTCCTAATTGAGTCTAATTAGATCTAATAGGTCATAATTGAATCTAAGTGGCCCTAATTGAGTCTAATAGGTCATATTAGGTCCTAATTGGTCCTAATTGAGTCTAATTAGATCTAATAGGTTATAATTGAATCTAATTGGTCCTAATTGGTCCTAATTGAGTCTAATTAGATCTAATAGGTCATAATTGTTCATCTAAGTGGCCCTAATTGAGTCTAATAGGTCATATTAGGTCCTAATTGGTCCTAATTGAGTCTAGTTGGTCCTAATTGAGTCTAATTAAATCCCTAATTGAGTCTAATAGGTCATGTTAGGTCCTAATTGGTCCTAATTGGTCATAATTAGGTCCTAATTGGCCCTAATTATTCCTAATTGAGTCTAGTTGGTCCTAATTGAGTCTAGTTAGTCCATATTAGGTTCTAATTGGTCCTAATTGAGTCTAATTAGATCTAATAGGTCATAATTGAATCTAATTGGTCATAATTAGGTCCTAATTGGTCCTAATTGAGTCTAATTAGATCTAATAGGTCATTATTGAATCTAAGTGTCCCTAACTGAGTCTAATAGGTCATATTAGGTCCTAATTGGTCCTAATTGAGTCTAATTAGATCTAATAGGTCATAATTGAATCTAATTGGTCCTAATTGAGTCTAATAGGTCCTAATTGGTCCTAATTGAATCTAATTGGTCCTAATTGGTTCTAATTGAGTCTAATTAGATCTAATAGGTCATAATTGAATCTAAGTGGCCCTAATTGAGTCTAATAGGTCATATTAGGTCCTAATTGGTCCATATTAGGTCCTAATTGATCCTAATTGAGTCTAGTTGGTCCTAATTGAATCTACTTAGTCCATATTAGGTCCTAATTGGTCCTAATTGAGTCTAGTTGGTCCTAATTGAATCTAATAGGTCCTAATTGAGTCTAGTTAGTCTGTATTAGGTCCTAATTGAGTCTAGTTGGTCCTAATTGAATCTAATAGGTCCTAACTGAGTCTAGTTGGTCCTAATTGAATCTAATAGACCCTAATTGAGTCTAATAGGTGTAGAATTTCACAAATGTGCAAATCCACAGAAAGCCAAGATCACCTGCAAGCAAAATACCAGAAGCTGGAGTGAAAACCTGTGAGAGAGAGAGAGAGCTAGGGTTTGAGAATCTCAGCAGAGTGAGAGCAAAAATGTATTTCTCAAAAGTATGAAACAATAATTACAAAAAGTGGCTTATAAGGTGAGAAACCCTAAAGACGGAGAAAGCTAGGTTTGTACAAATAATAATTAATAAACATATTAATTATTATGCACCTAAATGACAAGCTTAAGTGAAAATAGAATAATAGCGACCTTTAATAATTAAATCAGATAGACTTAATTATAAAGGTAAATTTACTATTACTCTAACACCCCCCCTTAAGCGAAGCTCAGGAGGAAACTAACCTAGCACAGCTATGAAAGCAAGAAATGGGTCCCGGCAACAAGGCCTGATAAGGTACCCAACAACAAAGAAATCTCTGTGAACCGGGGAAATAGAGAAAACCTAGTGGGAAAAACCCTACCCCAAAAAGAGATACAACAACATGCTGAAAGAAACATGAAGGAAGGAAGGCCTCAACAACACCCCCCAAGGACAACTTCCGTCACCCCAAGCATAGAACGCAACTGAAGATAGCGCGGGGATGCAAAGGGTTTGGTGAAGATGTCAGCAACCTGCGCGTCAGTGGGAATGTACTCCAAAGTGAGAACACCATCCTGAATCTGCTGACAGATGAAATGCATATGAAGCTCAATGTGTTTAGTGCGCTGATGCTCCACCGGGTTGCGGGAAATGTGAATAGCACTCTGATTATCGCACCACAGGATAGTGGGACGATCAGGAGGAAACCCAAACTCAGTCATCAACTGCCGAAGCCATAAAATCTCCTGACTAGCATGAACTGCTACTCTGTACTCAGCCTCTGTAGATGAAAGTGCTCGAGCATTCTGCTTCTTGCACGACCGTGTGATAGGACCAGAGCCAAGACAAAAAACAAAGCCAGAAGTAGACTTCTGATCATCAACATCACCAGCCCAATCTGAGTCAGTGTAGCCAACAATGTGAGGAGCCCCTGATGTGTAGTGGAGGCCATACATAAGTGTGCCCTGAATGTATCTCAAAATACGCTTGGCAGCTTGCCAATGACTCTCATGAGGCTCATGTGAGAACCGAGAGACTAGACCAACTGCAAAGGAGAGATCAGGATGAGTGTGTGTCAGGTATAACAAACTACCAACCAACTGCCGATACAAAGTAGCATCCACTGAAGGCGTAGTGCAAGAGGTAGACAAAGTAACACCCGACTGAAAGGGTGTGGGAGCAGGCTTGCAATCAAGCATATCAAAGTGCTGAAGCATGTCAAGAGCATACTTCTGCTGGTAAACAAAGATCCCAGTAGGTGACTGAACAATCTGTAGACCCAGAAAGAAGTGTAAAAGACCAAGGTCTATCATCTCAAACTGCTCCATCAATGCGCGCTGAACATCCTGAATCATAGAAGATGAGCTACCTGTGATGAGAAGATCATCAACATATAGCACAAGGATCAAAACCTCATCCTCAAGACGCTGAATGTAGACTGTAGGATCAGAATGACAGCGTGTGAATCCTGTAGAAGGCAGAAAAGAGTCCATCTTCTCATACCAAGCTCGAGGGAGCATCAGTGCACTAAACACATTGAGCTTCATATGCATTTCATCCGTCAGCAGAAAGCCAAGATCACTTGCAAGCAAAATACCAGAAGCTGGAGTGAAAACCTGTGAGAGAGAGAGAGCTAGGGTTTTGAGAATCTCAGCGAAGTGAGAGCAAAAATGTATTTCTCAAAAGTATGAAACAATAATTACAAAAAGCGGCTTATAAGGTGAGAAACCCTAAAGCCGGAGAAAGCTAGGTTTGTGCAAATAATAATTAATAAACATATTAATTATTATGCACCTAAATGACAAGCTTAAGTGAAAATAGAATAATAGCGACCTTTAATAATTAAATCAGATAGACTTAATTATAAAGGTAAATTTACTATTACTCTAACAATAGGTCCATATTAGGTCCTAATTGGTCCTAATTGAGTCTAGTTGGTCCTAATTAGATCTAATAGGTCATAATTAAATCTAATAGGTCCTAATTAGGTCTTGATAGGTCCTAATTAGGTCCTGATTGGTCCTAATTGAGTCTAGTTGGTCCTAATTAGGCCTAATTAAATTCTAATAGGTCCTAATAGGTCCTAATTAGTCCTAATAGGACCTATTAGGTCCTAATTAGTGCTAATAAGTCCTAATAGGTCCTAATTAGTCATAATTAGTCTTAATAGGTCCTATTAGGTCCTAATTAGTCCAAATAGGTCCTATTAGGTACTATTTGGTTCTAATTAGTTCTAATTGGTCCTAATTGGGTATAATTGGTCCTAATTGGGTCCTAATAGGTCCTATTAGTCTTAGAATAGGTCCTAATTAGTCCTAATAAGTCCTATTAGTTCAAATAGGTCTACAGTTAGGTCTAGTTAAGTCTAATAGACCTACAATATCACATTTACATGAACATTAAGATAAGTCTTGACCATCAACTTAAAATATCTATCTATCTAGACATCTTAGACATACCTTGTTTTCAACGATGATATCTTTCTCATGATTCTTCACGTAGTCTTTGTTCAGTCTCTTTTGAATAATTTCATGTACTTTTGTTTAGCCTTCTCTTTTTATTTCCCATCACAACTTAAAAAATTATTTCGTGCCAAAATGTCTTTCTTCTCCTAATTGTGAATTAATTTACAGCTTTCGGATTTAAGAAATGAAAAAAATATACATTTATTTATACCTAATTCTTATCAACTGGAAATGCCACCAAAAAGGCTAACATTACTTTCGATCAAAAGTCAAACTTGACTTTCTATCGAAAGTAAATGACTTTTGATCGAAACTAGGTTAGTATTAACTAAAATTTCCATTTTTGGGCGAAGTACTTTCGATAGAAAGTAGTTTCGATCGAAATTCAATACTTTTGATCGAAAGTACTTTCTATTGAAAGTACTTTCTATCAAAAGTCTCTGGTTTGAGCCATGGTTTCAAGTTTTCAAGAAATTCTGAGAATTTCATGGCTTTAGGCCTCAAGTGCGCTGATCAAATGGATGAATAAGAAGACATCCTTTTGCATTCAACAAGTACTTGGAACTAGCTTTCAAATGGTTATATATTTGACTATTTTTAAATTTATTATGTGTATGGTTTTTGATGTTAAATGAATGTAGGTTTTTTATCAAATATAAACCTCTGAGTTTGACGTTCAATGAAAAATAGTAAAAAAAGGAAAAAAAAATTGGAAAAATAACAGTGCCCTCCACATTTGAGTCTACTTTCTATTAAAAAAAATAAAATTGAAATTTGATAAATACACAATAAGTTATAAGCTATGTAGTCAAGGTAGGTCAAAATTTTGGTTTAGTCAACTTCAAACGTTAATACAATATGCAATAATAGTGATAATGTCATCAAACCAATTGCATGCCCTCTGTATGGATGTTACAAAACTAAATTTGAAAGAATCACATTCATATCTATTTTACAAAAAATGTTATGCTCTATGAAAATAGTGTTACTATTTGAAAATGACATTTTCAGGACCATACAAGTTTTCGTGGGAGAAAGAAAAAAGTATTCAAATAAATTCAAAAAAAAATTTAAAAATATATATTTAGAAACTAAACAGAAAATCCTAAAAGACTCTAATTTACTTCATCCTCCGATTTCGAGTGGTTCAACGGCAATATGCATCCGAATCTGAAAGTTTTTCTCAAAATGTAGAGTTCACTATCTGTTCAGGCTAAAAAGTGTAACCCACTATTGTGGGTTCACCCAGCATTCCTCTTTGTGGGTGGAAATTGATTAAAGGTTTTCCATGATTCTTGTTATTGTTTTATGGTTTCAATAGAGGAATTATATGGCAACATGAATTTTTCATTTCAAGAGGCTTTGGTGGGGTTTGAGAAGTCCCCATTCATGCTTGTTAATGTAGGTAGCTTTTTTAATGTTTTACATGGATAGGGTTGATGGAAGATCGAAGACCCAAAGATTCAAAGAGTAATCACCATGTTGAGATGAGCTAGGATTGATCAGTGGGTGTGATCCAACAAGATTTTGTTGTAGAGAATGTTGATCACCTATGTAACCATGCAATAATTCTTGGTTGTAGAGGATGTTGATTACCTCTACAACCATACTATAATTTATAAGTTTATGATGAGAGCCTTTCCCATTTAGTGGAATTGTGGTCTTGTAAGACATTGGATTATTGAGAGAGATATGGACATGATGTTGATGAAAAATGGTTACTTCAATGTGGGGGTTAATTCCTATTGTCAGAATAAAATAAGGCTTTTGAGGGAAGACACTAATTTTATAACTAAATGGATCTACTCATCAAGCCTTGACATGTTGGATTCAACTTTATAGAGTGGTTGTTAATGTTATAAAGCACTTAGAGATGGGGTGAATCAGTGCAACCACAAATCTACAAAATCTTTTCATAAACTTTCATATTAACCAACATGCAAATGTAAATATAAGATAGAAGCATAACATATAAAGAATCCACACATAACCAACACAAAAACACCAATTTTTTTTTTGTGGAAACCCTTGTGAGAGGCAAAAACCATGGTGGGAATTATCACCCACTAATCTCACTAGTGCACCTATAAGATCTGCCCTATTAGGAGGATTAAAACACCCTGCTAAGGGTATACCTAGTTAAGAGTATCTATAGTCTGGATAGAAGCTATTAAAAAGTTCTGTTAGGAACTATCATGTTAGGAGATTCATAACTCCTTATGAGAGTCACTTGGTTAGAGGGATTTAACTTTAGACCTATTGGGCTCTTACATACCCTATTAGGAGTAACCTTGTTAGAGGATTATGATCGCAAGCCTTTTAGAACTTTCCTTGAAAATAAACCAATTAAAAATGATCTGAATGTAGCACACTTTTCTTGATTTATCTGCTTCAGCTCTTCTCAAATCACTATTCTGATCATACAAACTTTTCCTTCAATAATCACAATCATCACAACATCTAAGAATCACTTAAATTATTTGAGTTCATCTCTTATATTTTTTTTTAGGTTGGTGGAGTAACTCTAAAATGTGTTACTGATGTTGGCCTCCAAAATCCATCCACATTTCATAAGTGATCATGCCAACATAGGAAATTGGAATCCTCAAGGTCAATTCTCAATAATAAAATTCAAAAATAAAATAATTATTAACTTTAATCCAATTGCTACCTTGATTTCATTACCTTTCTTGACCGATTGGTTGTTCTAGCCAATAACACTGATGTTTCTTATAAATCTTCATCTGTACTACAAATTTTCTTACACAATCATAGATGTAGGTTGACATTACTATGTAGATTCTTCCTATCCAATCACATCACCATAACTATCGATATCATCACCATGCATCACATTTACCATGACTAACTTTGTTATCACCAATACACTAGATGCTTAGAAAATTCCTTATGCAATCATCTTTATCACCGGTATAATAGATTCAATCATCCTAAAGGATTTTTTTCCAACAATGGAAACAATCCAACATTCAACACATGAAATACCAATAATCTCCCCAACATCTTTATCAAATGCCAAGAATCCCCCCATTTGGAATTGATGGAAACACTTAGAGAAAAAAACTTGATAAGTGCCTAACCATGAAAATTGTAACCAATAAGTTTAGAGCATCAAAAAATTTAGAGCATACAAACATAACTGCCAAAATAACTATACTACTCCCCCTTACAAATACTTAGCAAATTTTCATCCTATACTACTCCCCCTTTGACAATATTGACAAAGGTATACAATGATAGTCAAATAGAAATTTTCTATTAATGTAGAGTAGCATATACAAGTTTACAATCTATTGAATATATCAATTAAATTTTCCTTCAAAATCTATAAATCAATATCCCAAATCTTTTGTAGTTTATCCATGATCAGTATCTTCCCATGCAACTAATGTGCAAGTTTTTCCAAACCATATACCATGCACATATCAGGGATTCCAAAACTTGTTCTTCTTCCTTCACTACTTTCTATAAGATGTCTACCTTAGGGATCAATAAATTATACAACTTCGTCATGTTAAAAATCCTCTTTTCTTTCTCATCACTATAAGCCTTAAGCTTATGATTTATCGCACTGAATTGGGCTCCAAAACATGTAAGAAAACCATTGATAGGATCAAAGTTTATGGTCAATAATCTTAGCTCCTTCTAAGCTTCACATCGCTTTCTATCTAAATCCTTTAAAAATTGTGAAAAGTTATATGTAGAGGTGATAATCTTACCACCTTCAGTTAAATCATCTTTCACCTTGTTCACTAGAGCTATTAAGTTTTTCCTTTCACTTGCAATAGACTGAACCAATTTTTCAGTCCTCTTCTTTGCATAATCACTTTTTTCTCTTAACATAACAACATCCTCTAGACTCTTAATTTTCTCACCAGTAGCTTTGACCAACCAACCCATGTGTTTAGTTGGTGTGGCCTTCTCATCATAGTTTACATCAAGCACTGAATCAAATATAATATATCTTGTATTTAGTATTATGTGTGTCTCGTATTTTAATTTATCTTTCTTTTCTTTGTAATTAATATCCATAGCCATGTCCATCATTTCTTAGGACTCATGAACTTAAATCAATTTTCCCTTTAATAAAAAATATATCTTCATCCATACCAATACTATTAGAAGATAGACCAAAAAGTGATTACCTTTTTTGTTTCCTTGTCTATAGTATTCTCTTGATGTACATCTTCTTCTTCTTCAATGTTGTCATCCAAATCTACAAGAAGGGACTCTACAGACAAAGATTCTATGTCTAATAGATATTCATCCCAATGTGCTAGATCTAATATAACTATAGAAAATTCTTGGTGCAAATAATCTGTGGAACTCATATAGATGAGTGAAAAATAGATTCAGATGTAGCAACAAATGATGGTTTCCCACTAGATGGCCAAGTGAGACTGGATGGTGTTTCTCTATTTGTTGGAGAATGAGGTAAAACTATACCATGATTGAGAAGAATTTGTTGCATTTCCTCAATTTGATGAAACCAACATTCTTTTGTTGTATGCCTATACTTTCTACAATGTCCACATTTGATTTTCCATTTATTAGGAGGATTTTGTAGAATACTCGATTGAAAGGGATTATTTTTTAGAGACATGATCACTTTGAAACTACAAAAATAGAAAACACTCAACATCCCATAGATTTTATTTCCCCGTTTATTTTTGGCATTTAATAGAGTACATGAGTGTGTCCATTGGATTTGTAAAGAAAAAACATGCCCTTTTACGAAAAACTAGAACTCAATTTTGAATTAAGGAGAAAAAATTATGAACAAAATAAAATAATTTGGAAAGAATCAAGGACTAAAAAACCATATGACCAAGGGCTATAAATTCAAAAAAAAGATATAGGCCAAAGTTAAGTTCCCTAGGGCTGGAAACTATATGACTAGGGGGTACAAATTCAAGAAAAAAGGAGGTGTAAGATTTTGTAAACTAATATTTGAGTGTAAACCTCTTAACTTTAGATCTTCATATGTTAGTTCTCAACTTCCTTTAAGTCTTTTATAGTTTCATTTATGCTTTAACCTTGGTGTTAACTGTATCTTCAGAAAGAGGTTCATAGAATTTTTCTTCAAAGGTAAGTGGTAGTCAAAATCTTATATATCACTAAACCTTCTCACTTCATCTTTAATTAAAAATATACTTTTCTGTAAAATGCAACAACAAGAATTCAATGATTATATTGTCAACAAGATAGATGAGGAAGCAATGTTGAACCTATATTGTAAGAATAGCTTTGTGCAATGTCTGATAATAGAGTAAAAAAACCTTTACATAATATACCTATGTACGTACATATTAAAATGTGATGTATTGATTGTGATGTATTTTATAACCTATACTAATAGTTAAATAAAATATTAGTGCATTTCATCTGACGCATCACGGTTTTTCTTTACACCATCCACTAATCTCAATGCATGGCAATTTTTTCCTTGTCCCAATGGATCACAATCTGCAACCTACTGGAAAACATGATCTCTAAAGATAATAAAAATTTGGCTAGCTATTAACAACCATGAAGAGCTCATTTATTCCATAATCACTATAAGGGAAAGAGATTTGAACCCTTGGACTATTTGCATGGTAGTTGACATGAATTCTAAGGACCCTTTTCTCTTCCCATCTTACAATAGTTTGTAGCCAAATACCATTTTTTCTAGTAAGATCTATGTAAACAAATATCTAATGCTTACATTAGACACACGATACAACCTTTTAATGTGTTTATGATGTACCTGCACTTTTAAGTGCTCCCCCAATAATAGAGAAAAGTAACCTTTTCATTACACCATAGGAGTTTCCATTTGAAAGAGGCCAAGCTAAGTTTTAGAATCAATGGTGTATTCTTGCTAAGAACCCTTGGATGGCCATCAAATTGATCATCACCATTCACTTGTTTCTATTTACCTTTTTGACCTAGCAATTTATATGTGCTTTCATTGTTGTTGTCACGCTCATTAATCGGGCTAGTGCTACTAAGTCTATGAAGCATTGCAAATAATTTATCATCTTCATTCCTTTTTTTGCTAGTTTTCCTTGGCAACTTTTCACTACTGTCGATATTTATTTTATCATTAACTTTTCCCGATAATGGAAACTATCATTTAAATTATGACTCTTCTGTATGAAATAAATTGGGAAGAAGTAATTATGTTGATCATGCATTTATTTTTGCACCACGCTCATCTAATTACAACGTCAGAATATAGATTGAAAATACATTATTTTGGTTACTATAGATAGTGCATTTGATTAATATTTACCTTTGATCAAGCTAAGCATTCTGTCAAGAGAAAATCCATGGAAGCAGTGACATAACAAAGAAATTGAATTGATTTCCAAGGCCTTGTTTCTAGAGTAGATTTTCTATTTTTATTTGGTAGAATGTTCTTTCATATTCTATTGATAAAGATGCATAGTTATTTTCATTAAAACATCTTCTCTAACTAAAATTTGCACTAGTATATATATTTTGGATACAAGTAAAGGATTTGTCATAACTTTTGACTTCAATAGGGTTTATCTTTTGTTTAATATTGTCTTGTACTCATGAGGTCACCCTCTTCCCAGACACATAGTTTTAAACCATCTGTTATCCAGTTTGTTCTAAACGTGAAAGCGCCTCTTTCTGTGAAAACATGAGACAATTCCTTTTCTAGCAAATAGAACATTAGTGCTATACAAAGCTAAACTAAAGCTTCAACACAACACTTAGTCATATCACATTCTTGATCTATGGATTGAATATGAGTTGTTCAATTTGGAAATGTGTACTCCCTCAGTGAAGGCCTAACCATAATTGGATGTCATTTCCCACAACACGTAACAACCTCAAGGAGTAGTAGCAATGAGCAATTGACAGTACATATTACAACATTAATAAAGTCAAGCCCACCACTATGCACTGAGGGAATGTCCAAATTGTAGATGATTTCTCTCTATATTTTCGTTGAGGTGAGGCCTTGACTGTATATTGCATTTAATTATGATTTTTGAATTTCCTTCTCTTAATCCTAAACAAAAAGTCTTACATTAATGCTTCATGGGAAATAAAAGTTTCCTACGCTTTGATATTTTCTGATTCCTATTGTCATTATTCCTATATTATGGTGTTGTGGTGGGATGTACAATTAATGCATATATTTGGTGGGTAAGCCTATGAATGGATATAAAAGGGAAGGATATAGAGAGAAGAAAAGAGAGATAAAGAGAGGAGCAAGGGGTAGCTAGAGATGGTAGAGAGACAGAGGTAGGGAGTGATATATATATATATATATATATATATATATATATATATAGAGAGAGAGAGAGAGAGAGAGAGAGAGAGAGAGAGAGAGAGAGAGAGAGAGAGAGAGAGATGGAGATGTAGAGATTTAAAAGTATAGGAAGGGGGTGATGGAGAGAGATGGATGGATAGAGAGAGGGAGTTGTTTCTAGATATGGAGGAAGAGGAAGATAGAGATAGAGGATAATATAGAGTGAGAGGATGGGAGGAAAATAGATAGAGAGATATAGATAGATCAATAGGTAAAGATAGAAAGAGATGTAGGGAGATATAGAGGGATCTTCATAGAGCGGGAGAGATATAGAGGAACAGATATAAAGAGATATAGATGGTCAAATATATTGATAGAGAGATAGGACATATAGAGAGGATGAGAGGGAGGGACAAACAAAAGGGACAAATACTTAAATGAGCTTCCATTACTCTATGGTGTACCCATTGTACATACTAAGGTGCAATTGCTAGTAAGAGTGTGCTATACAACATGAAAAAAGCCAACAATCATGGTGTTAGAGCTAGATAACAAGAAATTCAATGTAAAAAAAATATTTTTCCAAGGGCCCTGTCAACTTGGTTTCATTATTAAGGTCTGTAATTTAAAAGGTTAAATGCATGTTCTACTTGAAGTAAATTTATTTAATGTATGTTTATTAATTAGATTGACCTAGGGATGATAGTTGCATTCCAAAATCAAGAAAGAAGGAACAATACTAATAGATGGTTGCAATTTGATAAATTGGAAAGTTTTTCTCTGATGGGAAAAGGTCATAGAAAAAATATCTAGGCTAGACAATATTTGCGGTTGATGGAACATGTAAGTTACAACCTTTTATTTAGTTAAAAGAAGTATTTCAATATATATGAGCTTTGGATGTTATTATTTTTGTTTTGCTAAAGAAAATTTGTAGAAAACATAAAAGATATAGTTATGATTTATTAATTGATGCCTATGATTTCTACGTATTTGAAATGTGCAGGTTGTTATAATTGAAAAACATAATAAATTTCTTGTTTTAATATTTAATCTTTTTAATGTAGACAAGAGTAAATGTGACAAAGAGTGTTGTTAAGGGCCCCACCCTTCTCAAACCTACCAAACCTGATTCTAATCCAGAACATGGTGCACATCACCATTAACCAATATATTTTGTCACTATCTACATAGGCACTATATCTTATTTTGGTTTATTGTAGTTAAGTATGGAATTATGACTCTTGTAATACTTTATGATTATCGTTTGAGAGTATCAGATTGTTAAAGATGATAAATGGGGTTGAATGGCCTATGTCACTACTACATAGAGTGGGGTTTTAAGATAATAATTGAGACAATTTTAAGTTAATTCTCTTAATTTGAGACAAAATTAAACTTATGTATTGTCTTAAGTATTGTCTTAAATATTGTCCTTAAGTGATTTTCTTAAATTATTGTCATAAAAATTTGTCTTACAAAGACAATAAAAAACAATAATATTATTGTCTCTTGAGAGACAATTTCAATTTTATCTTTATAAAGATGAAATGTCTACAATCCCACTTATTGTCTCTCTAAAGACAAAAATAGCTCACTATTCAAATAAATCAATGCTTTTATATATAAAATACAACATGTTAATTAATTTATGTTAGAGCATGATGGAATCGAACCACCAACCTCCTGTTGTAAAGCAGGTGCTCTTCCATTGAGCTAGAACTCTTTAAAGATAAATATATCATTCAAAATATTGGGCCTGAAAATGAGTTTATTATCTCTAAACACCCTGTGGTTTAGTAGTGCATATATACATTCGTAGATTCAGACCCTAAAAATAACATCACTATAAGATTTTAGAATATTATTATCCTTAGTTGGAATAAAATTTCAATTGGAAGTGTCGTAAATAATTTTGGATGAATATGTTAAAAGTTTGGAGAATACCTGTCCAGTCCCTTTCCCATTAAGTATAAAATATTTTAATGTCTAAATGATATCTTTAGCAAGTATAATAACACTTTTATCCCAAAATTTGACTTTATAATATTTCTCCTATATTGTATTTTTCTTTAGTTACAAGTTAGACTCATACTTTTCAACTTGTTGAATCATTGCAGTAGTGAGACAAATCATGATTCTATGACCACCAAATTGAATGCAATCTTTTCAATGACAAGATATGATAAATCACGTAGACATTCATATCTTTTTGTGCTCTCTTCTACTTATACCTTGTTCCTTCCATTGTCGATTTGTTGGCGACTTTACACATAAGATAAATTGGTGGCAATAAACCTTATAAAGTAAAGCTTATGTTGTTTTTGTCTACTACATCATGACCGACTTAAATATTCTTTTTAGTCAACAAGACCAAAGTAACAAATGATGACTTTTACCTCAACTGGAATAAGCGTAATAAGCATATTGGATAACAAGCCCAAAATAAACGTAATGGAATAAAAAATGTAAGACAAAAAGGTTCAGTAGATCGAATAAAGCCTATGAAATTAAAATAAACAATAACAAACCTTTAATTCTAATAGACTTTTACTAATTACCAATAAAGCTTAGGGCCTATTTGGTGCATGGAATTAACTTATCCAGAGTAGGCTTATTCTAGAATAAAGACCTATTCTCAAATTAATTAATCCTCAAAACAAAAGCTGGAATAATCTATTCTATGTTTGGCTCTCATAATGTGAAATTGGAATAAGAATTATTTTTAATTTTTTAATTTTTAATTTTTAATTTTTGAACTTATCATTTTTGTTGTTGGATTTTTAATTAAAATATATATGTATTTTTAACTTTTATATTTTTAAATTAAAATATGTATTATTAACTTTAAAAAAAGATTATTAAAAAAATTGTAAAATTTTTTTATTAAAAACAAATTATGGAAAAAAAATTATAAAAAATTTAAATTATAAAAAAATATTGTAAAAAAAATAAGATTATAATTTCCCTAACTGTTCACGCACGGACCCGAAAAACTTATACATTTTGATGTAATTTCGAATCCATGAAAAGCTTATTCCTGGAATAAGTTTAATTCCAGCTTTTTTTCAGAATTAACTAATGCAAGCATAAGGCCCAAAATGGGAATAAGTTTTCTAATTCAAGAATTCAAAAAACAGCCACAAACAGCGAATTAGTTTATTCTTGCATTCAATAATGCCTATTCCAGGTTAATTCCGGGCGCCAAATAGGCCCTTATGGAATAATAAAATGTTCTGTCATAATTTTGAAATGCCAACCTTTGATATTAAAGGCCTCCGCACGCACTACCTTTTTATATTGGCTCTTCAAGATTCTTTACATTCAAATTTTAACCAATCCTTTTATTGGAATTGTATGTAAGATTGTTTTATTTGTTTCCTACCTTTTTATTTTTTAAGAAATTGTATAGGAACTAATTTATTGACTAGTTTTTCTCAATAAAAGATAAGATATGATCACTTACACATGTGCACATATATATGTATGGTCACATATACTTAAATTTTATAAAAGATAACAATATTATTGTTTTATATTATATACAAATTTTTACAATATTAATTTAAGAAAATTGTATTCAATTTCTAGATTATACAATAGATTAAATTGTGTAGATTTGTAGGTAAATTTTTTCTACTTGAATTTTGTTATTTAATTTTATATTTATTTTGAAATAATATATATATTTGCATATTAAAAAATGACATAATATTGTACAATCTCGATCTCCTTCTCTCATGTTATTGTTTATCTATTCACACATTCTCACATACTTGACCTCATCATACATGTCTAATTTTCATACTATGCACTTGAATATCCTTTTATATTTTTGTTATGGGCTTGATTTCACTATTTGCATATCTCAACTGCTTTTTGTAGGTGATCCCATGGCCTTCAATTTGATCCATAATGTTTTAAAAAATTCATTTACAATTTGAATTATAATCATCATTATTTCCTAATGATGATTTCCAATTTTAATAAAGCAAAATCTAGACCTCATTCAAGGAAGCTAACTTTGGAAGCCTTGTTTGAAACCTTTTAAAACAATAAAAGTAAAATTACACTAATATTTTATAATCTTATTTTTGAAATAAGTGGATTGTATTTTTTAATTAAATTTACAATTTTTTTCCCTAATTAAGAGTCAATATTACATGTAAAGATTAAATTAATTGAGAGAATTTGGTAAATTGCTAAAATCATTTAGCACAATATAAATTAATTTAATATAATAAAATTATATTAATGAAGTAGATTATGATGACATATGCCTATTATAAGATGTCTTTTGGGTTAGATGATGGAAGGGGGGAGAAGTTGTTGTGTAGTGCATAGTAGAGCATGTAGACCCTAGTCATCCTTCTTTATCTATTGTTTTTCATGTGCATGGTGGCAGAAAAAGTGTGTGGGGTGAGACATGGGTGTAGAGATCTATTTGGGATGATTTTTGCTTGTAGGAAAAACCATATGGAGAATAGCAGTCTGGTGTGGACGAAGAAGAACATTCTTCTTCGTGGATGGTGATTGCCTAGGTTTACATTGTGATTCTTCTCATTAAGTTATGGTTGTGATAGGGGAATTGGATTGCAACATGATGGATTTTGGAGGAGGTCTCTTTCGCTTCAGAGAACACATTTGAGTCTTTGGAGATTGGTTTTCACGAGTCTCAAACTTCACTTGAGATGTCACATTGCATGGTTCAGGTTGATCATGCTCATGTGTTGGAGATTCCTATTCAGCTTCTTGAGACATCATATATTTTGAGGATTCTTCCTAGATATTGGGGAGGATTAATTGATACACCTATGGCCTTGTTTCTTCCTAAGGGGAAGAACATCATTCAATTTTCTTGATGCAGTTTATACATTGATCCATGCGCACCTATCATGGGTGTACATTCTACATTGAAGGGGAGCTTCTTTGCTTCTATTCCTACTTCTTCATTTGAGGAGGCATCTTTATCTTTGGATTTTGATCCAAATTCTTACATGGATTAGTTACTGATAGTTCCTTGTGTGTCACCTTCTATTGGATATGTTCCTTATTGGATTGTGGCACCTTCATCAACCAAGGACATGGTGACACATTAGCATACTTCAGAGACTTCATACTTCATTTGGATTCTTCCTCCTTATTCCTATCCATAATGGGAATCCTTCTTGCATTTGTACTTAGTGTATCTTCTTCCTAAGAGGAGAAATGTTTTTTATAGGCATTGGACTTTGTTTTACCTTCAAGAACTCATCATCCTTGGAGGAGATTATTCATAATGGAGGAGATATCATGTCTCCTTATTTCCTTCCTTTGGGGGGATTCTTGATTGTATAGGAATGATGTATGTTGTTATGGTGGGGGGTCTTGATTACTCTATCCATCCATGCATCTTGTATTCATCTCTCTTTTTGGGGGAGGGCTTTTCCCATGAGGTTTTCCCTCTTTCTCTACTTTATGAGAGATTGCATTTGTATATCTTACCTTTTAATTAAATATTCCTAATTACACTTTACTTAAGTTTACTTAGGATAATTCATTTTCATATTAGTTATCATTGAGACACTTAGGAGTTTTCATTTCATTTTAGCACATGGTGTAGGAGAATTTCCACTTTAGGTGTGAGATCCACCTTTAGTGGTCTTATCACATTATAATCCTCTCATTGTTGCACATGTTGTACATACTTTGTTGTACAATGGAGGATGATCCACCTTTGGTGGACATGTGATTACACCTTTTCTAAGTGATAGGTTATCATTTTCATCTCTCTTAGTTATCATGGATTGCCTGTATATTCAGGCACATCAACTTTGTATTCATTCAACTTGTTTTGTATCTATTTCATTATTGATAAATATTGAATCATTCAATTGATCATATCATATTTGTCTCTCTTGTGCTATCAACTGAGCTTCTAGATCTTGGAATTTTCATTCTTTTCCTTACAAAAATTCTTGTACAATAGAACATGTGAGTAAGTAGCCAAAACCCTTAGCAAATAAGACATACAAAGCAGATGCAAGAGGACATCGTTGACATATTGATCTATGAAAGCAAAAAGTGGTAGAGTGATGGATTTTAATGGTAATGTAGGCATTGGCATCTACAAATATTATTTTAACAAAATAAATAAACTAAGGATCAAAACCTATAGAAGACAAAAAATCAAGGATAAAAGGATTTTCAATATAGTCACATGCCTTGGAAAAATCTATTTTTAAGGAAATTGTAGGTTAGGCAGATTGACAAGCACATTCTATACCCTCCTAAATAACAATAATATTATCAAGGATGAACTCTTGGATTGAATAAATCTAGTCTATTCAAGGCAGATTATTCAAGAGGAAGAAGATGGAAAATTTTTAATGCCAAAGCCTTTGCTATTATTTTAAATGAAACATTGATAAAAGTGATGGGGCTCTAGTTACAAATGTCCTCTAGGTCACGAACTTTAGACCTATTGTATTGTGCTAAAATGGAAGCACCCATGATAAGACCTTTTAGCCCTCCTTAATGGGATGTTTTGGGCCCCTTTTGGATGTTTCTTTAATATTTGGAAATCTTCCTAGGTGTTAATGTCTTATGTTCCCCTATTTTGTCCCTTTCCCCACTTCTTTTTCCCTCTTTCCAAGACCCTGAGACAATTGTGGGAGACCCTAACATTTAGGTCTAGGCCAAATTTCAACCCTGACCTTATGGATCACCCTTTTTGGGATCTTGGGTCCCTTTCAAAATTTGAATTTTCTCCTACCTTCTGGTCATCTCTTCTCACCTTTGGAGACAAAATTGGGTATAAATAGAGGCATTCCCTATTCATTTTGGGGGATCCAAGAATATCAATTCAATCCACAATTGTTGAGAATTCATACTTTCAAGCTATTGCATGCTCTCACAAACTCTCAAGGTGTCCATTGAAGATCAAGGATTCAAGATTTCAAGTTTCAAGAAATCGAAGGAGTTTTGCAAAGACATTGGGTGGCTACAAGAAGTTGAGTCCCACTTTTGGGCAAAAAGTGGAAGTGTCTTAGCTTTTTTTCAAATTTCATGTCAATTGATGTCTAAATTTGAGGTACTTAGAGGTTGAATCTCAAAAAAATTTAGTAATATAAAATGTAGTTCTCGGAGTCTAATTTTCAAATATGTAATTTATTTAAATACCCACATGGTATAAATTTCTTTTTAGTAGGAATGTTTAAAAACCATGTTTTCAAAATGCCTATTTCTAGACCATAGCATAGCCGTGTACGACCACCAATATTTTGACCTAAATAAATGAATTTTTGCAAATCCTTCTAGGAAAATATACTTAAGACACAAAAGATTGATGAGAATATTTTTTCTTATTTTTTTAATTTAATTTTTAATTAACTATAAAACACATTTTCAAAACCTCTAGTGTACGACCACCATAATTTGATGAAAATTTCATATTTTTTCAAAATTTTTTTTTTAATCTTTAAGAGAATTGTATGTAGATTGATGTCATATAATTTATTTGACAAAAAACTTAAAAACAAAAATTTATTAAAGTTTTGGTGAACCTCACTATTTCATATTTAGGTACCACTTTTAACTAACACATAATGCAAAAATTGTAAAATTAGTCATATCACTATGAAAGTTATATTTTTGAAATCAGGATAGTAAGAACTCCAATGGGTTTTTGTTTCGTAAAAAAAAATGATTAGGAAGGTCCTCAAAAAATTGACAAGGCATAAATTTGGCATTCCAGTGCCTTAACCAAATTTTTGGAGGTCAAGGCATAGGATTGGTTGCACCAAGCCTAAACCAAACCTATTTTGAAACAAAATCTGAGGAAAATGTGTGTTTCCCACTCATGTCTTAAGAAACAGGTGTCTGTTATTTTAAATTCAAAAAATAGGCACCTGTTTCTAAAAAACAAAATTTGAGTGTTAAAATACATTTCTATTCATAAAATAAAAAAATATAAAAATAGGCACCTATTTTTTAAAACATCGGGTACCTGTATCGGGTACCCATTTCTACAAGAATTTCATGGAATTGGCACCCAACTTCTTTCACATACCCCATCCAAAGATCATATCATTCTTGCATTCTTTCCCCTGGATCTAGATTCTTTCTTCAAAGAAATAATGGAGTTGGCAATCAAGGAGAGAAGACTTACCTTCATACATTCAAGATCCATTGCCACATCTTTAACATCTACAATCATTCCTCCAAGATCTACCATTCTTCTTCAAGGTGAATTTCAAGTATACACATACATTAAGGTTTTGATTTACATTGATTTCCTTTCTAGCTCTTTGGTGTTGAGTCAGGGATATTGCATTAACATACTTGATTACATCTTAAACACAATTAAATATTCATTGATTAGTATTGCTTTATTGTTAGATCTTCTTCTACTACTTTCTGTTGTTCTCTTTCTTATTGTTTAAAGGTTGAGGTTAATTCCTAAATCAGGTCTTGATTGTGGGAAACCCCTCTCCAACAATAAAAACCTTTTTTCTCTTGTAGATCAAAATTTACAGGCTTTTAGATCCATTTTTGGGAGTTTATGAAATTGGACACAATTGTAGATTTAGAATCAAGAAAGATTATAAGAGTGGGTCTAGGCTGAATTTAGGCCTAGTCCTGGGTCAAGGCCAACCCCAAGTCAACATAGACCTAAAAAATTGGCCTAGTCCATGAGAAGAACAATTTATGGGTTTTGTGGAGCTTGCAATTTTAGCATTGGTTCCTAGATTTTAGCCATTTCTAACATAGTCTGACAGGGTAAATTTATAGGTTTGTATTTTCCAAGGTAAGTTCTCCTTCTTTTTTCATTTCAATACTTTCTTTCACACATCTCTAGTGTATCCTTCATTTCCAAAACCCTCTCTTTATAGAGGTAAGAGAAAGCAATCCAAGCAATTTGCCCCTTTGTCAAGGTTATGAATTGATACTTTCTCGTGTTAATTGGGCCTCCTTTGGTGGTGGAATCATGGTCCCATCTCTCTAATTGTTATAGAGTGGATCTCATTCCCCCTATATAGGTTTGAATTTGATGTTTCCTTCATTTATTTCAATTCCTAAAGTTCTAGTTTGTAGAGCTTCTAAATAAACAATATAGAGGCCAGTTCCTACAAAAATCCCATAAGGTTTTATAAATTTCATAGGGAAACCCATCACAACTTGGGGATTTTTCACCAGTCATTGAGAATGTGGCCTCCCTAAGGTCTTGAAGAGTTAATGTCTTCTCAAAAAAATATCTTTTAGATTGAGAGAGATGATTATAGACATAGGATAAGTAATCCTCTAGAACCTTTTGTGAGGCTGGAGTGGGATCCTCAGCTCTAAAAAATTTCTTGTAAAGAGAAAAAAAAACCTTGGAGAATGTTTGGAAGCTCAGTTATAACTAAATTCCCATGTCTAATCCTTTTAATATTAGAGGTGGAATGTCTGGGGCATAGAGAACAAAATAATTCTTTACTAGAATGGTCTCACACTTTCAATCAATGCAAATAAGCCTTTAGCTATGCTCCCCTAGTAGAATAAGTTTCAGCAATATATTTTGTATGATGAATTTTTGCCACCTTTAACTATAATTAAGATGAAAAAGGATGAGCTTCTAGGTTCTCAACTAATACACACAAATCCTTGGTATTTCTAGCATAGGATTGACAGTGGTAAAAGGACACTTGTTTTCCATAAAAGTGAAGAAAGTGAGTGGTACAAGTAATAGAACCATTCTACCATGAAATCCAACCTGTTAGTTGAGTGGGCCTCTATTGAAGATACCAAACTTTCCTAATATCCATGAGGATTGGTGGATGGTTCAAGAATGACATTTTAAAAAAGAAAGGAGGTTGTGAGGAATGTGGCATGTGGAAACACCAAATTCAATAGAAAATTTAATGGGATAGTGCTCTAACAAAGTAATATCTGATAAAGGTAAAACTGGAAAGTCTTGGCTAGTCCCAAAAGAAAAGAAATTTTGAGAAGAGATCAAGGCATGATCAAGAATTTTAAACACCCTATCAAGTCCATCTTTGAAATTACTCTAGGTATGCCAAACCACATGTCGGAGGCGATGGTTGATATTGGGATAATAAAGCCCTAATTTATTGCACATGTAAAACTAGGCGTCACATTCTCCAGTTGTCCCTAGAAATGGAGATATGCCATCCTTATTATAATTCACCTCAACCATGTTTAAATAAAGTCACAGATGGCAATGATTCAACTATCCATCTCCACAAAAATCTCTCCATTGCATCATTGGAAGCATACAAATTAATAACACCAAAATGGTTATTATTACTATTAAAAAGAATTCACACCATCCTATGCATGGGGTCTTGTCTGTGGTCTATAATTGCACTTTTCTAGTGTGGTGCCAACAGTTTCACCACCCCACATCTACGAGATTCATGGGAATAAGAAAAAAAAAAGGCTTTGAGGCCATATGACATGGGAAGGTGTTGAAAGAAGAAAACTAGTTTTCTTGATTTATTAAAGGTAAAGAATATATTTTTGAGGAAATCAATGGTGAACATCTCTGACAAAGTATTTTCATTGGAGGTCAGTAAGACCCCTCACATTCCAATAAAGAAAATTCATTAGAAGTCATCATTCATGGTATTATCCCCAAGCGAGGAGAAACCGTTGTGCAAAAATGTCAACTCAGAGTTGAAAGTTTGGTATAAATCTCTTGGAAATATTTTCATCTTCCTTGGACCAGTGTTGTCCAGTTCATAATGTCTAGAAGGGCTACGAGAATGACAATCCAAAGAGGCCGAAGAATCATGAGGAGGAAGCTGAGGAATTAAAAGTGGTTTGGAGTCCATGCATTCTTTATAAATGCCATGAGAAATTTATTGTGCCTCTCTAGAGGGTACCATTTCCCCCGAGAAGAAGGGTTTGAAACAATCTTTGTGGTTTTTTCTAGAAGAGGTGGAATTATAGAAGTCTTCTTAGGTTGAGAAACTATAGATTGTTTTCCCTTATAAACCATAGTAGTCCAAGTGGCATCATTTTTGGAAGCCTCTGAATATGGAGAAACAACTGGATCCTTAGGAGGAGCCCTAGGCATGTTGACTAGGAGAGGGAAATCTCTTATCTTATGATCTACATAGTGGCAATGGAAGCAAGAATTGGGTAAATTAGCATACATTACTTTCTAGGTGAAACACCGCCTACCAACTTGAATTTCAATTGACTCCCTTAAGTCTTGTGCAAGGTCAACTTCAACACAAACCCTCTTCTAAGGGAGAGAATGAAAGAAATGCCCTAGTTCCAAGAAAGCTACCCTACCTAGGGATTGGGAAATATTTTGTAGGAAAGGTCAGCAAGGAAAACTAAAACTAGTAAATTTGACCCAAATGGGTACTTTGAGCTTTTTATTGTCAAAGATGGTGAGAAATATTGACCAGTGCTAAAAGACAAGGAGGGAAGGGTAAACAAACTAGGGGCCATAATTGAGAATACCCTCAACATGGGAAGGGTTCCCAAAATAGAATAAGAAAATTCCTTTGGTGAGATTATGGACACCATCTAAATGCGTTGCATAAGGGACCCCAAATTTGGTGACCCAATCCTTAAGCACATTTTTAGATGGAACTCTACCCATAAAATATCCAATTAAAGTGAATTTTTTTAACCATTCACAAGCCTTGTAAAAATATGGCAAAGGAAAAACTACATCAGGGTTAAAAGAGGACTTACCATGTGGAATACTTTGGGGATGAATTTCTTGGGACACTTTCTTAGAGAAGCCATTAGCACCTACACCCAACACTTTGGCGCCATAGAAAATTGTTGAGCCTAAATTAGGCAAAGCCATTAACAAAAAGTAAATACCATTTCTCACAATTAATGTAGAATGAGAGGAAGGTACAACTACCCTTAAAAAATGTATATGGATGTAGTTGAAAGCTAGAGTTGCAGAGAAATCTCACCCACACTTTGAGTATGTTTTCAAGCCATGAATTTGGATAGTATCATTTTGGATAAAACATGCAGAAGATGAAAAGATGATCACATATTCATTATTACTGTTTATAGTAATGCTAGATTTTTTTAAATTTTTTTTATTTAGTTAATTCCTTGATCTAATATTAATGCTGAAAATAGAGTGTTTAGGTTGGTTAAGAACTTACATTATACCAATCTATTAATCTATTGATTTTGCGCTTAGAAATCAAATTTAAAGGCTATCAATAGATAGAGTTTTTTCTTTCTTTTTGGTATGGAACATAAATTATATGAAATGTTTTAAAGGCTATCAATAGCTAGAGTTTTTTCTTTCCTTTGGGTTCTCTTATAAAACATCTATGATAATCCATTTGCCAGAGAAGGATCTACATTTAATGACAATGCATTCTCTACCCTTATCTCATAACACAACAAAAATATGAAATACTATTGTTTCTTTAAAAACACTCTTAGCTCACTGCCTTAAATCTTTTTTTGTATTGAAAAATAGTAGTTCAAAAAGTTTGTTAAATAAATAAAAGATATCAACTGAAGTTCACTTATCAACAATATAATATTAATTTATAATAAATTTGTGATTAAATTATCTAGATAAGTAAATATAAGGTCTCAAATTTCTAACAGATAATCAACATGTTGTTTCATTAGCTAACTTTTTGAAACATTACTCCCAAAACATAAATTAAACTCTAATACTTTAGATTTGGATTACACATTCAATAGCCACTCCTTGAAACTACAAAATTTACACACAACTCTTTTAATACAATACACATTTATACAATGTAGCAACGATATATGAGAAGACCTCCACTGTCATGTTCTAAAATATATAGACTATAATAATGTTTGAAAATCTCTCTAATAACCACTCTCCATACCACAGCTCCACTTCTATTCATAGTTAAAAAACATTAAAATGGGGTTTATGAAACAAATGCTTTAATAATCTATGCAATCATGTTGCAGATCGCATCCAGAATCAGGCTTAGGTTTATGAGGTTGGACAAGTTTGCGCCCTTTAAATACATTGTCCATCATAGCTACACTTATCTACATTAAAAAATTAAAATATTAAAAACATAATGGAGAATAGTTATTTATAGAATAAAGCCATATTTAAATGTATGTTATGCTAAAATAAACATAGTACTCACAATACACAAAACTCGTAAAAGGTTGCACTAGATAAGGGGGTCTTGGGTACGGTCTTTGCTTAGCTGCAATTTTTTTTAAATTTTATTTTTATATTTGTATTGACAAACATTTTTCTTTATTATGGAAGTTAGATAATATTGACGAACTAGATCAACAGACAATGTACCATGTTTGATTATAATAATTTTTAGTAAACAAATATTTTTATTGGAATAAAGACACAAAAACTTAAAGAAGAAAGAACTAAATTTATCTGCTACATATGTCTTGGATAACTTTCTTTCAATGACTCCATCATGAATCTTCAATATGTGCAACTTAAATCTCAATAAACGTGGAGTTGATTGAGACTTCAGGGACCCATTTAAATCTCGGTATAACAACGTGATTTGGACATAAAGACAATTTTTTGATGGAGGATACAAAAATGTATTTTTTAAAAATATTTTGAGGTTATTTGTTCTTAAATGAAATAGAATTATTCAGTACTTATCTAATTTTAATATGTTCTAAAAAGAGATATATGTAGCTTACTTACTATAAAATTTGAACTTTTGACTAATATCTGTTAGTTGTTCACTAGATCAAATTTCCTAATATAAGAAAACTAGAAATAGTTTATAAAAGATATCACATACATCTTAAAGTTGCAGTCCCATGAAGAGGACTTCTTAAAATTTTTAGAAGGTGTTGTTCGGATATTCTTAAATGGGTGGTCCCATTAATTT
The DNA here is from genome assembly GCA_027943335.1 of Chamaecyparis obtusa. Taxonomy (NCBI): domain Eukaryota; kingdom Viridiplantae; phylum Streptophyta; class Pinopsida; order Cupressales; family Cupressaceae; genus Chamaecyparis; species Chamaecyparis obtusa. The sequence goes on along the minus strand of BSBK01007236.1, from coordinate 340,794 downwards.
TGGAATGCACTTCAAATATAAAAGTTTAAGTTGCAAAATTTTCAAAAGTTAATAGTTTTGTAAATTATATTCAATTCAATTGAATAAATAAATATAGAATAATAAAAAATTAAAAAGTAAAAATTAATAAAACTTCATACTATGATTGATAAGTGAGACAAAAATGATTGATAAGTGAGACAAAGAGAAAAATAAACTAATAGATTTATTCCTAACCGTGCACCTTTCCATCTACTCAAATTAAAATCTTGGAAAAGTAAGAGCCACTATTTTTTAAAAAGATTCTAATTAATTTTATAAAAAATCTTTAAAATTTTATGTGAACTTCTACTATATAGGACTAGATCTCCCAGCTACTAAATTCTTGTTAACCCTAACGGACAGTAGGCAATTCATTTGACAGCGACAGTTAAAACTCACGCCCCGATGATCAGTAGAGGCAAAATATCACTTTACAAACTATAATAACAAAATTGCAAATAATTTATACAACAACGAAAGTGACAAAAATAGGAATATTCAAGCTGTGGGGAAATAATAATAAATGTTTAAAGGCGTTCTTCATTTTGTAAAAAAGAAAATGTGTAGCTCTATTTATAAAATTGTTAAAATAAAGAAAATATTTTATTCTAAAGAATAAGTTAGTTGTTACTTTATGCAGCCATTCATACCTCTGTTTTCCTTCCATTGTCTATTTAATAAAAGTAGGATATGATGTATTATTGTCACTTATAATATTAATTTAAAAGAATTGTATTCAATTTTTTAGATTATACAATAGATTAAATTGTGCAAATTTGTATGTAAATTTTTTGTATCTATGTTAATTTGTTATTTAATTTTATATTTACTTTAAAATAATATATTATAATTATATATTACTAACTGACATAATATTGTACAATCTCAATCTTCTTCTCTCATGCCATTGTTTATCTATTCATACATTCTCACATACTTGACCTCATCATACATGCCTAATTTTCATACCACGCACTCGACTATCCTTTTATATTTTTGTTATGGGCTTCATTTGACTATTACTTTAAGTTTGATAACTATTTTAAAAAATAAATTCATTTACAATTTTAATTATAATCATCATTTTTTCGTAAGAATAATTTCCAATTTTAGTAAATTAAAATCTAGACCAATTCAAGGAAGGTGATTTTGGAAGCCTTGTTTGAAACCTTTCAAAACAATAAAAGTAAAATTGCACTAATATTTTATAATCTCATTTTTTACATTAAGTAGATTATTTTTTAATTAAATGTACAACATTTTCTTTCTATTTTAAAGTTAGGTTCTCCTGAAAATACCTTTTTATTATTACATGTAAAGATTAAATTTAATTGAATAGAACTGGGTAAATTGGCAAAATCATTTAGCACACTATAAATTAACTTAATCTAATAAACTTATACTAAACAAGTAGATTATTATGAAATATGCCTATTGGAATATGCCTTTTGGAGTGGATAATTATAGGAGGGAGAATTTGTTAAGTAGCACACACTAGAGCATGTAGAAGCTTCTTTCTCTATTGTTTTTCTTGTGCATGGTGACGTACAAAGTGTGTGGGTTGAGGCAAGGGTGTAGGGAGATATTTGGGGTGATTTTTCTTTGCAGGGAACATCATGGGGAGAATAGCAATCTAGTGTGGCTAAAGAGAGCACTCTCCTTTGTGCGTGGAGATTGATTGGGTTTTCCATGATTCTTCTTATTATGTTATGGCTGTGATAGAGGAATCAAATGGAAACATAAATTTTTCATTTCGAGAGGCTTTGGTGGGGTTTTAGTAGTTCCCATTCATGCTTGCTAATGGAAGTAATTTTTTTAATGCTTTACCTAGACATGGTTCATGGAAAATCAAAGACCCAAAGATTCAAACAGTAAATTACCATGTTGAGATGAGCTAGGATTGATCGGTGTTGGTGATCCAACAAGACTTGGTTGTAGAGGATGTTGATTACCTATGTAACCATTCAATAATTCTTGGTTGTAGAGGATGTTCATTTCCTATACAACCATATGATAATTTTTAAGTTTACGATGAGAGCCTTTCCCATTTATTGGAATTGTGGTCTTGTAAAAAATTGGATTCTTGAGAGATATATGGAAGTGATGTTGACGAAAAATAGCTACTTCAATGTGGTGGTTTCCTATTTTTCATATTAAAATAAGGATTTTGAGGGCAAGTTGTAATGCCCCCACTAGGGAACCCAAGAGATATTAACCTAAAACATAATACTAAGTTTGCAGAATAATTTTTTTCTTAAATGTTTACAAACAATAATGAATAAACAAGCAGAAGTAAAACATAAAGTCCATAAGAACATAAACACAAATATAATATCAAAGTAGATTACACATCTCAAGGGTCCCTTGATGTAGAAACTATGAAACAGAACTACAACCATAATTACATATTACATCATAATTAAAACTGAATGATATAAATACACATACTCATCAACATCCAGTGCACATATCGTAGGGTATGTAACATAATCAACACAAAGTACAATATGGTATATCCAAAATAACTGATACAATGATATATGAACATAATATAAGAAATATTAGGATACACATCTAACAATGGTGAACAAGAAGGTACAAATGCTACAAGGATCATCCAACACTAGTACACGAACATCAAAATATTAAATGGTAAAAGACTCACTACCATCTGACCTCATGGAACCTAAATGATCTACTCCCACCGTTTTGAGAAGATAACAACAGACCCCATTTGGATAACAAACACCAAAATCAATGATAATACAAACTAAGAAAGGGATCCTAAAATTTTTCTAACTCAAAAGGTACAATAGGACAATAAAGGTAAAAACATACTCACTAGAGATAACCAACACATGTAGGAAACCTAAGATGCATATGGGGAAGTGTCATCACATGATCTAATTCTAGAGTTATCCTGGCAGTCTCTCAAGACCCAGATGCCCTAGTGACCCTATGTGGTATCAGTAACCTCTCATACGGACAAGGCAGGTCAACAATGCTATATCCAAGTCTATGCATATAGAAAGCATCATCTCACAAACCATCCTATCCTATACTAGCGGTCAAGGCATGAGTGAGGAACACATAGATTTTATTAATGTTTCTATCATTGTAGATTTTATTACATTATCACTTTATTAAGTCACTTGTAATAAGTTATCCTAGTAGCCACTTGCGGGCCTCAACGCCTATTGCAAGCCACTCCCGAGAATTAGGAAATGATGGATTTGATCAAATGTCGGAAATGGTCAAATCATGGATTTGATATTCCGGTTTTTCATTTCTGGATTATGTTTGGACCGTTTGGTTCCACTTTTTGAAACTGGAATTGGAATTTGAGTATGATTTTTTTTAAAAAAATTTGAATTGTTTTAATATTTTTTAATTTAATAATTCATTTTTATTAATGGAATTGAATTTAAAATGGAATCACAGACCATTTTAGGCAACCAAAGTTGGTGGCAGGCAACCAAGTTACAATCACTGCAACCAAAATTAAAAAAAAAATCAACAAAAAATTTAGAAAATAAATTCTAGAAAAAAATTTTAAAAATAAAAAATTAATTTTTTTTAAAAAAAATTTGAATAAAAAGTGGACAAAAAAATTCGTCAAAATTTTTTTAAAAAAATTGAAAAAAAATTCGACAAAAAAATTTAAATTTTTTTCGAATAAATTTGAATAAATAACAAAGTTACAAACCACCCATAAAAATAAAAAATAAATTAAATCCCTCCCCACACAAATAAAAAATTATAAAATTAAGTGTAGACATGAGAAATTTAAAAATTTGCTTTCCCCCCATTCAAATTTTGGTTTTAAATTCTAATTCCACCTTTTTAGATGGAAGATGTTAATGCTCATTTTGAACCAAAATGAGCATTAACACATTCCTATTCCATTTTTATATTGCACTCCCAAACTAAGGATTCGACGAAATGGGCAATAACAAATGCCAATTCCAGGCTAATTCCCTTTACCAAACGGGCCCTAAAAGATAACTGGAACTCACACTAGTCCTCAAACCATAATTCCACAATTACACACTGGTCCTTAAACCATAACATCATAAAAGTATACCCTCTTAAAGAGTTCACAAACTAATAAGGTTAAAATAAACAAAGGTTGGGTAAAAAGATTGAAACCATTATCATATTACAAATATTGTAAATATCTATACCACAGTAAAAAAAAAAAAAAAACCCCAAGCCTTTGGTAACAATTCCTAAATTCCAACTTAATCCTACCCATACCAATAATCAAACACATAAACAAAAAACTTCAATAATAAACACAACAATATGAAATTATCATCAAATAATTTATTTAATTATATAGCCTTATTATTCTTATTTTTGTTTTTTCTAAAAGAATTCTTAGGTATCAATTTTATTTATTTATTTCTAAAAAATAGAATCTCTAAAAATAGAAATACCATTACATGCAAATAAATATATATCTTTCTCAAATAACATGCAAGTGAATATATCTTTCTTAATACCAATGCAATTGAATATGTCTTCTTGAAATAACATGCATTTGAAAATATCTTTTCTAAATAACATGCAATTGAATATATCTTTCCTAAATAACATGCAACTGAATATGTCTTCATTAAATAATATTCAACTGAATATATCATTCCTAACTAACATGCAACTGAATATATCTTCCTTAAATAACATGCAACTGAATATATCTTCCTTAAATAACATGCAATTGGATATATCTTTCTTAAATAACATGCAACTGAATATACCATTTCTAACTAACATGCAACTGAATATATCTCCCTTACATAACATGCAACTAAATATTTCATTTCTAACTAGCATGCAACTGAATATATCTTCCTTAAATAACATGCAACTGAATATATCTTCACTAAATAACATACAACTAAATATATCTTCATTAAATAACATGCAATTGAATATATCATTCCTAACTAACATGCAACTGAATATATCTTCCTTAAATAACATGCAACTGAATATACCATGCCTAACTAACATGCAACTGAATATATCTTCCTTAAATAACATGCAATTGAATATATCATTTCTAACTAAAATTCAACTGAATATATCTTCCTTAGATAAGATGCAAATGAATATATTATTCCTAACTAACATGTAACTGAATATATCTTCCTTAAATAACTAGTCGAGAAGTACAAAGATGACATGTGTTTATTAGTAGACACTGACACCACACTGATAAAGGCAGTTGAATCGAGAACTGCATGGATGCCACCAATGGACTATGAACTAGACATTGGTCAAGCCACTAGGTCAATAAAGGCACTTCTAGTAAAACTGAAGGACAAAGGTGCATCAAGGTTTGGCACTTATGAAGAATAAAAAACAAGAATAAAAATGGATTTAGTTGGAGTTAAAATAGAAAGAAAAATAAAGAAAATGATTGGCACATTATAAAAATAATTTGGAGATGTTGAGGAAGAAGCGAAGAAGTCGGTTGAAGAGGCAACCGAGGAGTAGAAACCAATCGGTAAAAGTGAAGATGAAGAAGAGGCTGAGTCAAAAAAGGAAATACAAAAAGAGCCACCAAAGGCAATGAAAGGAAATAGGAAACATGATGATACTCCTACATGTACAAGGACAAGGTCCACTACAAGTGTTTCCCCACTTTTGAGAAAATAAATTACAAAAATCATAAGGCCTACATCGACAAAGACTTATCAAAAGAAAAGAGGTACACAAGCTTCCACTGAGGTACCTAAACCTAAAAAGAGGATAAGATTGATAAGAAATAAAGATGATGTAGATTTAGAGGAAGAAGACATGGGTCAATTTAAATTTGAAATCAATAAAGCACCACATACAATTGATGAGATTGCAGATGGAATAAAAGAAAGAGGACTAAGTCATCCTAAACTGAAAATATATCCTAACATGAATAAAGCAGATCATGAAAAACTAGAAGAGTCTATCATCAGCATGATAATCAATTTTAAATTAGTGCCAATTTAATTTTCAAGTACTATTCCTAAGGAATTGTATGACAAAGTTTCATCAAGATGGACTTATACGCTGAACACCGAGAAGAAAATGAGAGAAAGATCCCTTATTTTGGCAATGCTAAACTTATCTATTCAAGAGATTGAAGATGCAATGAAACAATATGCCAATAAATTTTTAATGGAAGGGGAAGAACTAAATATTCTACAAGGAAATCTACAAGAAGTTGATGAAGAGAGCACAAAGATATGGACTAAGATCCTAAGATCAAGATCTGAAGATGAGTAAACTACACTTGTAGTTATCATGGAGAAAAGTGTAACAGGAAGATGAAAAGGTGTAAAATAGGATGTCGATATTGATACAACAAAACATCCCATACACATCTCAGACATCGAGCATCCAAAAGAAAACTCTTATGCTAAATAATTTTATCATACTGCAAAAAAATTTAATGGAAGAAATTCTAGAGATGTTGAAGATAACTGGGGAAGAAGATGTATTAATTGAAGATATTACTGAAGGAGACCCTTATGATGAAGCTAAGGAAGATGAAGACATAACTTCTTCTACCAAGAAAAAAGAAGAAGATCGACCTAGAGATGTATCTAGAGCACTAATACGAGGCAATTTACATATTTTAGTTCAAGCAATTAACATAGCTATTGAGCAACAAATCAAGGACATACCACCCGAGCAAGAAATGGATACAGCTGAAGACAAGGGTGAGGAAATAGAAAAAGAGACCACCGAGACCCCAACTATACAAGTAAATAATCAAGGAGCCCAAGATGAAAATAAAGTAGAGGATTCTACTATAGGCACAATGCCACAAGCCCTAGGACCTCACACTGAGGGAATTGCTAAGGGGTGGGAAAAAGAGGAAAGTGTATCTACCAAGAAACCAAAGTCATATCTAAAGTAAAAGGCTCTAGTTTTGAACAATCAATCACCTACTTCGAGAAAACAAGAAAAGAAGAAAAAGAAGAAACATGGTAACGGTTCAGTCAAACTTGATGAAGTTATAGAAATACCTAATTGTGACCCAAGAACATTGGACCTAGAAGTTCTAAGGAAGTATGGATAGCTATGCACTTGAAAAGTAGCTCAGGAGAAGTTGAGCCAAGAAGTAAAAATAAACAGGTGCTAGAGGATGTGAAAGAAATATTGATGCAAGATTTCTTGGATGTCAATATTGATGAGACTACTCCCATCATTGAACAAATTGCAATATTATCTAAGAAATTCAATGCTCCTACAACCAATGCATAGAAGAAGATTGAGGAAAGAGATGAGAAAATGATTCAGTGCAAGATCACTTAGAAGATTAGCCAAGAAGTGACAATTCATAATGTAAAACTATCTGAAACAATAACTGAGATAGAAGGTATTATTCAAAAGATGCTTACTTTAGATTCATTTACTGCAGAAATCAATGAGAAATTGAAGAAGTTAGATGAAGATCTACAGAAGAGTGTAGAAAGCTTAATAACCAAACCCCATGCATTCAAATTGTATTATTCAAATGTTAAACACATTCAGGGGTTAAGAAATGAATTGAGAAAAGAAGAGGATCAAGTAAAGGATCAAATAATTGAGCTATAGGCTGAGTTATTACTATACATAGAGGTCATGCAAAGGCATGTTAAGAAGGCAAAGGAGTTAGTTTCCACCCTCGAGCTATCAGTTGTAGATCATATTTTTGACATGCATGCACAGGTAGGCCTAGAATAAATTTCTCTAGAGAGTCTGAAAGAGGAATGGAAAAACCTCTTGGCCAACCCTCTGAAAACCCACAAGAATATTTTTGACAAGCTGTAAGTACACTTTTTTGCATTATTATCAAAAAGGGGGAAAACTATATGTATATAGTATGTACTTTACACTGAGAGCATATAGATAAAGGAGTATACAAGTTTTGAATTTTGAAAAGATTTTGGATATGGAATACATATGTGTTTTTGTCACTAATACCAAAGGGGGAGAATGTTACACATAATTATAGTAATTGTTGTCATTAGTGTCACCCATATAGTCAGTAAGGGAAGAAAACATACTAGTCGGTCAAAACACTAAGTATAGCAATCAAGCAGAGCACAAGGAAGAAGACAATTTAACTAAGCATAGACTTGACCAAGCACAGACACTGAGCTAGATGATTACCGAGTACAGTTATAACCAAGTATACATGTTTACCGAGCATCAGCATTTTACCAAGATAGGAATGCAGTATTTACTGAGTGATATAGGAATGACTTATAAGTTTGGAATGAAATTGAAAACAAGGCAAAAGGTTTATACCAAGCTAGAAAATGGTTTACATAAATTGAGGTAAAGATTTATTGGAGATGTAATAATTGATTGGTGATGATCCCTATGTAGTTTTGATTTAGGTCAGTCATATGGATCATTGATCTAATATTTTCTAGATAATTTCATAACCCTAATTATCAAATCTTTATTCAATATAACAATTGTCAAGATGTCAGATTGTACTAATCAAATAAGTGAAGTAGCCACATACTAGGGATATCTGAAGATTAGACAGGGTTGTGAAGCTAAGCATTGAATGAGTATTCAAAATCAAATCAGAATAAAACCAGAGGCTACCAAATAGTATTTGAAGGACAAATCTAGCACAAAAAGGTGATATTAGTTAAGGACTAAGAAGATCTGATATTCAACAAAGTAAGTTTCTACATCCAAATCAATATACTATTACTTTCTAACAATTGTGGAAGAGAAAATCTGTTAACAGAGTAGAGCTAACCATCTTTTGTAAATATCTTAACTGAGTGCACACTTAACAGTGTTGCTAAAATCCTCTAACAATGTAGATCTTAATAGATCTTAAATGTTACCCTTAACAAGGTAATATCATATCAAAAGTGATCAAAATTGTATGCCCTAATAGGAAACTTTATTATTGCAATAGTGAAGCTTTGTGGGTGTCATCCCCTCCATAGTTTTTACCTTCTAACAAGGATTTCTGAAATACCAAAATATATGTGTCAAGTGTATAAAGTTTCATGAATGTTAACTCATTATATTAGAAGCATTTCATATTTCAGTTATTTTATGAATGATGGTTATGATGAAAATGACAATCAGTTAATGAAGGATGTTATTTTAAGGATTGAGTACAAAAAAATTAGGGTTACTAATTCACCCCTCCCCTCTCAGTAACTCATCTTTCCATAATCCCAATAATTTTGAATAGATTTTCTTAATTCATTCTGTATAGGATCTGGATAACCTAGTATCCTATTAAAATCCAACTTCCTGTATCACTCAATCCTCATAGCTTCTCTTAACCCAACATTATTTCCACCATGATTGTTGATTCTTGGTCCATGATTTTGATGGTTCCTACCTCCTTGATTATTTCCTTTGTGGTTCTAACCACCATTATACTGGTTACCCAATTTTTTTTGCCTTTGGTTTCCAAAGTCCTTATTTCCCCCATTGTTCCATTATCTCCAATGGTCATTTCTCTCATTATTACTATTTCAATTTCTTTCCCCAATGTTTGGTTCAAACAATGGATTGTTATGATCAATATTCATAATTTTCTCTCCATTTTTTCTATGAGGAGGATTTTATTTAGGATTTATATCATCCCTTTTTGTCATTTCTTCTCTTTCTTCCCTTATCCTCTCATCTCTCAATATTTTCTCTCTTGGTCTTTCATCTTTATTTGTTTTTTATTTTCGTAAAAAAGTGCACTCCTTTGTATTCCCAGCTTCTCTAATATTTCATCTAGTTGCCTTCTAAGAGCTCTAGCCCCCTTCTCATCATTTTTGCACATATTAGCCATCTGACAAAAAATGGCATCCCATTTTCGATCCTCATCTTCTTCATTTGCTTCTTCGTTATTTAATTCATATTGAGGGTCATGCTCTTATATATCTATTTGGGGAAAAAGGATTACAATTTTCATCATTGCTCCTAGGACTGCGATGAATTGATGTGGGGACTTCTTCTTCATTGAAAAATCATGCTTCCCTATTAGGGAACCTCTTGTATCCTGCAAATGCCATTTTTGAGGTTGAACCCTTATTTCTATTTATGTTCCTTCTAGGACCTAACTCAATATGGTTTTTATGTCTATTATTGAGAGATCTTCTACCCCACGTGTACTTTATTGATAAGTGCCTTGGATCTTTTCTAACCCCTTTGTAGGATAAATTGTTAATAATAAATTATTGTAGATACACCACCTCACTTAGAGGAAAACATTGTTTTACTACTCTGGGTTCAGGTCTCCAATAGAGTCTAAATTACATCACCAAAAGATTTTGAAAAATTTCTTAACAATCTCCTAGTAGATTTGCCAATATGTTGGTTCCCAAAACCATAGATTGGAAATCCAAAAGATTTTCCACTTCTTTTCATGTGGATTCCTCAATCAGTTCTCGCCAACGAATGTGAATGATCACTTGATCAAATTCCCATGTACTTTTGGCTCTGCTAGACCAAAGTGGGTGAGCCCTTAGCTCAACCTTAGTCTATTGGTTGAAGGATTTTATATAGAAGATTTAAGCTTGATGATCTCTCAAGATGGAAATTACTCTTGAGATAGATCAAATTGTGATTCATGTACAATAATTAAACAACTTGTCAAAACATTGAATTGAGTGCTTGTGAGAAAATACTTTGTGTAAATGATTTCTTTGGTTGTGTAAATGAATAGTAAAATGTAAATATGATTATTGACTAGAAATGCCCTGAAGATTCTTGATTAAATCCCTTAAATCATTATTAGACCAATGCCTTTATCCTTTGTAGAGTATTATCAATTCAATTAAAAATAATCCTATGTATAACCCTATGAGACGATTTAACAACTTACTTCTCAAGTAAGACAATCACCCCAAAGGCATCTATACACATAATAATTTAAATGTGCACAATCCAAGGGTAACTATTATCATGGCTTAATTGAAAATGCATACATGAAGTATTTTTATGATTTATATACTAGGGACATCTTGATTAACAAAGATTCATCAAAACATAAGCTCAAATATGTTAGATGAGAGGCAAAATCAAATTAAAAATTTGTGTTCTTATAGGGTTCTTGTGAACCACTACTCATGAAACATGGGTCAATGAGTCAAATAAAGAAACATGGGATAATATCAATAGAAACAAAATAACTAAAGAAACTCCTCATAGAGGAGGATCATTGTCCTTTGGCTTCCCTTAAACATCACCAAAGATAAATGCATTAAAATGGAGTTCCAACCAGTAAGTGCATTGTGTTCAACATTCTCCTCTAAGTGTGGTTGAGTTTAGATTGAGTAGATGGAAAGTGACACATGAGAAAATTTGTTGGTGTTTTTCTAGTTGACAAACATCTTGCCAAGGAGAAGGTGAAAGAAATGGCTAGGCTATTCTCCACAAGAAACAAAGATAAGAACAAAAGAGAAAAGAGAATATTTGTATAGAGGTGTTAAAATAAGATAAGACAAAAAAATTGTACAACAAATTAAATAGAGGCACAATATTGGACACAAAAAAATAAAATTTTAATGGGGCTAAACAATTTGAGTACATCACTGGGAAAAATAGGTCCAACTTTCATTTTTTATTAATTTGCAACAAGTACATGAAGTTCTCATCAACAACAAAATGTATTTTTGCTTCAATTATTATAAAAATTCTCACTAAAATGAAAAGTTGAGAACAGATATGAATATGAAGATGCTAGAACTCAAAAGTTATGTGTATTGAACTTCACAATTGAACAAGAAGTATTAAGAAAAGATTAATTTAGTAAATATTAAAGTTTAAAAAGAAAAAGATGTCCCCAATCTCAAAAGAAATAAAGAGATCATTGTGGAAGCCATATAAATATATATTTTCTACTTATTATTTTTTCATGCCTTCACATTTTGAAGATATATTTATGTTTTTATAATATATTACAATCAGTAAATTATTCATCGACTTCAATTACACACTCTAAATTTGATAAAAATAAGCTTCAATTGCCATTAAGTTAAATTTTTAAATACTATAATAAAATAAAGGTTAATTTTGAATAATAATTTATTTTAAATAAAATGAAAAAAGTACACGATTAAAATTAACTATGTAGAAAAATGTAATTTGTTTATTTCAAATAATTTTAATTATATATATGAATTATCATCTACATGAAGGGTTTTCTTCACAATTCAATGACATATAAGTATTAAAAACATGTAATCTTTTCAATTGATTAAACACAATTGGTGAGGATTGTGACATGAGATATATAAAGTCGTCAATGAAGGTTCAAATCCCCGAAGGTGCGTTTGGGCTAGGTTTGAGCCTTTGGAGAATTTGATGGATGGGATCACCTACAAGTGATTGCTTAGCCAAAGCAGATTTGTAGTTTAGATATATGCTTACAAATATTATTGTGATGGGATCCCCTGCAAGTGGTTGCTTAGCCAAAGGAGGCTTGTAGTTTAGATGTATGCTTACTCATATTGTTATAATCCCTTATATAAAGGCAGAGATGTCGACATCTATACATGCTAACATATTTCCATAAAAAAACATGTAATATTCTATTTCTTTTTTTAAATTCTATAATCTATAAACAATGAATATGAAAATTAATGTTTCTACTAACACTCGTAAGACCAAACAATTTATAAGACCCACAAGTAATCAACAACATAAAAAAACATAAAAATTTAAAAACAGAATAATTTAACGAACATTATAATTGCTTAATCTCCTTTTTCTTTTGTATCTTGGATCTTCCATGGTATATCTTGATGAACTTTTATTATTATCACTTACTTTAGCGAAAGAAAATAAAAATAGATACTAATTAGCGTTTCATTCAGTAGGGGATAAAGGAAAAAAGGAGACTAGTCGACATGAAAAAGTTGACGGAGTCGTCAGTGGCAAGCAACGATAGCCACGCCGTAAAGACGACTATGTAATACTAAAAAAGGGAGGCTGACGGGCCCACCTTCACATTCTTAAAGGATAAAGAAACAGAATTACGTACTCTATTGATTGATACTTGCACCGCCTTATCTATCTTTATAAACTTTCGCTGCGCACCACGAAAACTCGATCGAGGAAAACATATTTTGAAGTGTTGAAATGACAACGAAACTCAGGATTCTTGTTGTCATTTTGGCTTTGCAATCCATCATTTTGGCTGCAGCAGAAGAAACGCGATCTGTCCATTCGAGTCATGGTGGTGTGAGCATTTTCAACGTTGTAGGCGATGGATTCTACTGAGGTCATTCATCAGTTTTTGTTTTTGTTTTTCCTTACTGTGAAGATTTAATGCATTCGAAAGGTTTTTCGTCCAAAAGCAATTTTTTGTTTCTTTCCCGAAAAAAATGAATGGCTTTTATTTTATTGTATTGAATGTGTTTAATTACCACAATAATGTGCACGCGGTTAGAATTGAAAAGCATAATGGTTGTAATTGAAAAGCGAAGTAGAGCTATGGATGTATTACAGCACAAAGTGTGTATATCAAAATTAAATCCACTCTGTCCAATCTGATGCGATCAATGAATTGCAGGACCTTGGATGATGGTAATGGTTCATTCAAGAAAAAATGTCTTTGAATAAATTTTTAAAATACCAAGCGTAGATTTTCATATCTTCTATCATAATTCGCGATATAACTTCCATTCTGAATATAGAGAAGGGAGTATTCTTAATTTCATAGTCTAATGTACCTACGAATAATATCTTAAATCACACAATTAATATATTAAGCTCGATAAAAGCTATACGGAAAGAAACATAATCAATTGTTGCACATCATTTAAAGATACTTTCGTTCAATAGTTTGACAATAATCAAGGAAGATAAAATGGTTGGACCATGAACAATATTTATTAGAAAGTTTATCCCTTGTATGGACCGATACTATATAATCTGTTTTGTATCACAATATTAAGGTCAAAACAATTATTCTCAAGGTTGATTCAGCTAATAACAATTTACGTTTTGTGAGAATAATTTGCTAATCTAGACCAAAAAAGTGACGTTGAGGTCTTGTGAAAGTTCATCTGGAGGCATCTTTAGCAAACCTACATTGCAGCAGAGGTTTCTCAAGGCAAACAAGAGATCAAAAGAGACCAATTTAGTGTGTGGAAGTGCATAGGTCATGCCTATTAAGACACGTATTAATCTCACACATTTTATGATCAATGATTATGTGCGTAGGCCATGTAGAAGCAAATAAATAATTGACGAACATTGATGATTTCAGAGGCTGTGAGAGCATCCAAAGGATGTATTTTAGCAGGACTATGAGTAGTGAATGCAAGCACCAGTAGACTGAGTAAGATGGTACTTGATCTAATCTTTGCTCTACTACCTCTGGAATAGAACATTGTTTCTTGACCAAACAAATTAGAAACTTGGAATGATAGATAGGACACGGCTTGAGAGCCGTGTATGGTCAGAATTCGCTTGCAAGAATAATTCTTTTAATTGAACAACTTTTGGAATTTTTGGCCGGTCAATAAGCAATGAGTATATTAAGTGGGTCTTTGTTTCTTTTTTCAAGGGAAGCTTTATTAATAATAATGAAAAAATGGAGTAAAACATTACAATACAGCATGTTCTTGTTTATTAAATTTCTAGAAGGCACATGTGACCGTATTTCTTAATTAAATAAAAATTAGAAATGTAACAATTTTTAAAATTTTTAATTTAGTAATAAATTGCCTTGCATAAGAACAATTTTATTTTTAGAGATAGAAATATGAAATTGTTGTGATGCAAAGACACAATGTTTTAGTTTAGTGTCTTCTTTTGTTGGGATGAAAGCAACAGAGAAGGTTGCGTAGATCTGAAGGAAGGTATAGTAACTTAGCAAATTCTTTTGAAAATATCATTGAAACCTGGGATGTAATGACCACCTGGGTTTTGCTGATGTTTAGCTAGAGCTTTGTTAGAAGAAAGAATAAATGTATTGAATAATTATAAAAGAGCCAGTTGGAGCGTGCACCAATTGTATATAATAAAGAGAAACCCAGTCTTTCCAATCCGATTTAATCAATGGCTTGCAAGACTTTGGAGTTGCCAACTAGAGCTTTGTTATTTTCCGTGGAAAGATAACGTGGCCACATGAATTACTATGAATTTATTAAAATGAATTATAGCTAATCCATCAGTTAAGTCTCTTAACTCAATCTTCTAATTTAAAACTGATAAATCAATTCCTTTTAACTGATGTGCATATAATTGTGTGATTATATTTTAATTATAATTATCATCTTGAGCACCATGTAATAAGTAATTTGATCAATAATATCACTTTAGATTATTTGAACATTTAATTTAGATTTTGATTTAATATTTATAAAACTTTTATTTTCATAACTAGGCTTTTAGTTAAGTCTTTTAAATCATCAATGATATTTAATTAATTTTCATTAATTAAATATCTATATATTTAATATTTTCATATTCATACGATATAATTAGTTGAATCTCATAATTAATCTTAATTAAATCTTTAATGCATCAATAACACAAAATTCAAATCAAGACACCTGATAAACAAACACGAAGGAAAAAATGACCAAACCCATAAAGTAATAATCAAGTTCAAAGAGAAGGTTCACAAATGATGTTACCTTGATGAATTTGGAGGGTAGAAGATGAGATACGTGTCCACTATTTGAGGAAAATGATTGGCTTAGGTTGGGACTTAGACCTAGATGATATCTCCCCTCTCTTACAATTGAGATAATGCGATAGGGCACACTCATCTTGACAATTCAGGGAAGTTGATGCTCGATATCTATTCAATCCTACAATCCTGTATAAAAGATACAGAAATATGAAACATACATGCCAACCATACACATGAAATTATGGGGTTAGTAAAAATCATAACATAAACTTAACATCATCATATGTAAATAACCATCATCATCTAACTAACATGATATAGATCAAATGATTTAAAATATAATAGAACTGAATCATTAATTGTAACCAAAGATCTAATATTCATAAAAAGTGGTCTAAATGGGTTGGCATCATAAACATAAAAGACATTAAAGGGGTGGGCATTACAAGTCCTATATGGCATTTTAAGACAAGAAAGGAATATAAGTTCTACATTCTTCATTATTCCAACAATAGGCACAGATCTATTATGCATAACATAACATTTTTCATAAGTGGTGTCTACTTTCATTCCAAGTTCTTTCATAAATTCTGATGCAATGATATTTACTATTGCTCCAGAGTCTATCATATAATTCTTAACTAATTTGTTAATTAATAATGTAAGATAAAAAAGGATCTACTTGCATTACATTTTTAGTAACAGATGTGCCTAAATAGATAACTGGTGGTACTTCATTTACTTGTTCTTGATTAGACTCTTCTTTAGAAACACTACCTACATCAAACAATATTTTCAAGGTTCCATTTTTATATTATGAGATTTTCACCATTTCAAGCAAAGGAGTAGAAACTTTCACCTCTAATAATGCATTAGATATAAAAGAATTATCAAATCAAGAATTTTTACTAACTGTTGGCTTGTCTACTAGTTTCGTTACCTTTGGAACTTCTACTTGTTGTTCTTTCTTTTGTGTGTAATCTTTTTTCTTCCTCAAAGTGCTCATCTGGTTATTATTTTTCTTTGGCACTTTGAAAAATATTTTAGTAGGATTTCCTTGATCAGCATTCACTACCTTATTCCTTAGCTATTAATTGCTCCTTGATTGTACTAAGGCTACAATAGTATATATTCCCTTTTTTCTTCATCTACCATTTTCCTCACAATTGGGATTTCATCATCTGGAAATACTTGTTAAGCATTGCATTGCTGGTTTATCCTTCTTGAATCATTATTTGGTATCTATTCATCATCAAAAGAACTCAAATCATCTCTTCCTCACAATGGCTCAGATGAAATAGCATTCACCATGGGTTGTTGATCATCATCTTGATCCTCTTCCTCAAGAAAACTTTAGGCTGGTATACATTATTCTGGTGCATGTAGAATTCAACATGCATCACACCATGGATTGTCCTCCACCATATGGTTGTTTCTCCTCAAAGGAATTGGAGTATCCTTGTTATGGTTAAGCTTTTCCAAGTTTACCATCCTTCCAATTTGTATTATATGGTATGTTATGAAGTTTAGGCCTGTCATTTGTATAGGTAGGTGTCCTATCATTTCTATTCTACTTTACCTTTAATTCCGTAAGCATATCCATTATATCCTTCATGTCATCTTTCTTAGCAGCTCTAGGATTGTACAACTTGAAATAATCTCTCTTATTCATTCAACAAGAGGCTTTCCTATTATTTTCAACGATATTGGCAATTTTGAAAGCTTGTTGCAATGTTATTGGCCTATGTGATCTGATTTCATAATGAGTCTTACTATCAAACACACTCAAGTAGAATTCAATAAAAAATGAATCAATAGGCCTTATATCCCTTGGTATTCTATTTAGAAATGTTTTAAACCTTTTATTGAACTTTGCAACTGATTCATTAAAATTCTTCTTAATAATAATTAATTCATGATAACTAAAAGAAGTATCAGTATGATCACCAAAATCATCAATGAACTATGCTACAAACTCTTGCCAACTATAAATTGATCCATCTGGAAATCCGCTATACCACTCACCAACATCTTCAATTAAGGATTGTACAAATAATTTCATGAATACATCCTCATGATGGATTTCAAACTCTTCAATGATATTTTTCAGATTTATCACATGTTTCTCAACAGATTTTGTTCCATTACCAATGAACTTTAGAATATTTGTTCTTAATTCATTCTTAATTGGATTTGGATAACCTACTATCCTACTAAAATCCAACTATCTGTATCTCTCAATCACCATAGGTTCTCTTAATCCAACATTATGTCCACCATGAATTTTTATTCTTGGTCTATGATTTTGATGGTTCATGCCTCCTTGATTATTTCCTTTGTGCTTCTGACCACCATTATATTGGTTACCCAAATTTTGTTTCCTTGGGTTTCCATAGTCATGATTTCCCCCATTTTTTGGTTGTCTCCAATGGTAATTTCACTCATTATTATTATTTCCATTTCTTTCCCTAGTGTTTGGTTCAAATAATAGATTGGTATGATCAATGTTGAAAATTTTCTCTCTATTTTTTCTATGAGGATTGTATCTAGGAGTTATGGTGCTAGGCACCACAAGGCCACATCCTTGGTTTAAAACTATTTTGATATTTTTTTTTTGTAATGAAGAGGATAGATCCTCGAGATCATCCCTAGGTTTGTTTTGATCCATTTTGTGTTGTCAAGGATCCCTACGGCAACCTATAAGCCTTGGGATACCTTAGTCCCCTTGGATACTTAGGATTTTAGGTGTTTAGTGTGTCTTGGTGTTTGAATTATAGTTCAATTCTTTTAAAGCATTCTAGGCTTGTTGGTTTAGGTCCATAGACTTAGGTCATATGTTATGTCTTTTGGCACACTCACTTATAACATAAATGCCAAAATGTTGTCAACTTTGCAAAATCTATTCGAGAAACTTTTTAAAAGTTGCTTGAGCAATTTAAATGAAGTTTCAACAGCCAAAAATATCAAGAGGCTGGTTGGCACTCATTTTTATTCATGCTACGACCTTATAGAAGGGAAAATTTGGAATAACACATTCTGGATGCAAATTTTAATAAAAACCAATAGTTTCCTAAGATATTCTAGATTTGGGCATGAACGTTTGTAGAGGGATATAATCCATCAAAGCACTATGATTTGAAGCTTATGTAAGTCATCCTTTCAATACATTTGATTTGGTTTACATTCTTGTTTATGTTTGCGAATTGTCATTCAGTTTATTAAACACACTTGGGTAGAGGACCATTTTCCAACCTGTCATCCAAATGGTGACCTAACTTGCAGTTTATTCAATGGAATTCCCCATCCACATGGGAAATGCAAGTTAGGTACATGTATTCTATGATTCATAAGGATTTGAATGAGAGTTGGAGGTTAAAGGGAGTTTGCAGTGTGCCCTAGGTTGAGTATTCCAATGTATTCAACCAGTCACTGGAGTACATAGGTCTGCAATCAAACAACCCAATTCATAGAAGTGGTCTAAAGATTTATATGGAATTTTTAGAGGTAATTGAGAGTTCTTAGAACCTTGCTTGATCCTACCTACCCATCCTAGACCAATCACAGGGTAAACCAAGTCCGATCTCGCTAATCGGGCCTGTGTACTTTGTGTGTGGGTTTAATGCTATAGGAGTAGAAATAGTCCTAGGGGACTTTGGGAATTCCTACAAACATAACAAAAGGGATATCCAAATCTAGTATTAGTTTCTTTAGACCCTTCCAAAGTAAAAATTGCCCATCAATAATTAGTCAGGGATACCTACTCAGATTAGTAAATGAACTTGGGTTTAGTACATTGAGAGAATTGGAGGATCAAACTAATCATTGGTTTCTCACCTAGGGAGATTAAACAATGTATTATAATCTATAGGTTTGATCAAGGATTTCACTGTGAAGGTTTCCACAACCTATCAAGAATTAGAGAAATATTCTAGTCTAAGTCTGAGAGGATTGGAGACTAAGTTACAAAAGTGTCTTAACATCTTTCTTTTGACATTTTCTTGGCTTCCTGTTGTCCACCTCTGCATCAAGTGGTATTAGAGGACCACTAGTGTTCTTGGGAAGACACTTTAATCATGGAGGAACAAGGTGATGATGAAATTCCCTCAAGAATTACCAATGTTGAATTGGCTAAGATTGTTAGAGAGCAAGTTGCTAGGAGTAAGAAGCTTGAGGTAGAATTAGAGAGGTTGAGGAGAAACCAAGCGAAGAGTGTTGCTGAGGATTAAAATGGAGAAGAGGAGGATCCTAGAGTTGAAATAAGAGAGGTGCCTGTAGATTAGAGGCCCCTCCTAGAGGCACTAGAAAGGGTTGGAAGGAAGGATAAGTGTGACATACCATTGTTTCATGGAAAGATGAATCTAGAGGAGTGTATGGATTGGATTGAAGCACTAGAAAACTATTTTGAGTGTGAAGAGGTGACTGGAGGACAGAGGGTGAGATTGGCTAAATCTAAAATAAAGGGAATAGCCCTTAGTTGGTGGAACTTCCTATAGGGTAAAAGGGTAGAGGAAGGAAAGAACCCAATTAGTACTTGGAGGAGGATGGTGACTGAGATAAAGAAATAATTTGTTCCCGAGGATTATAAAGTGGTTCTTCATAATAAACTCAAAAACCTAAGACAAAGAGATATGGATGTTGGTACCTACATAGAAGAGTTTTATAGGATGACTCTTAAAGAAAAAATGCCAAAGAATGAAAAGAAAAAATTAGCCAGATACTTGAATGGGCTCAAATTTAGTATTCAGGATGAACTTAGTTTGTTCAACCCTGAGATAGTTCATAAGTGTTATCAAATGGCACTAAGAGTTGAGGAGAAAAAAAGAAGGAAAGGAGAACATAATAGTAGGGGATCATTCCCTAAGACCTAAGGAGAGTCTAGTAATCTAGATCCTAAGACATAATCAAGTAACAAGGGTTCATTTAGAGGCAAAAGTGTCTTAACATCTTTCTTTTGACATTTTCTTGGCTTCTTGTTGTCCACCTCTACATCAGGTGGTATTAGAGCAGGACCTAGTGTCTTCACTAGTAAGTGCTTTACATGCAAGCATGTGGGACATCATTCCTTTAGATGCCCTAAAAAATTAGGGACTCACAAGCAAGGAGGAGAAAGACAGGTATAGTTGACCCATGAAGAGGACTGCAACAGCGAAACTTCCTATCACAGTTCCACATCCATACTTGCAGACCATTAACATGGGGAACATATGATGATACAAAGGACCCTCTTGAAGACACCAATGACTAAGGAGCCACCATAGTGAAAGTCTTTCTTCAAATCCAAATCCAAGGTGAATGGCAAGGTATGTACAATGATTGTTGATTCTGGTTTAATAGATAACATTACTTCAGTAGAAATGGTTAAAAAACTCAAATTGTAGAGAATACCACACCCATACCCCTATAGAGCCTCATGGTTAACCAAGGATAGGCACACCTTAATCAGTGAGCAAGTCTAGATAGAATTTAATATAGGAGCCTACAAGGATAGAGTATTATGTGACATATGTGAAATGGATGCATGCCACCTTTTACTTGGAAGGCCTTGGTAATATGATGTAAAAGCTAGATATGAAGGTGAAACTAATGCGTATCATATAGTCAAAGAGGATGTCAAGTATACATTGAGACCACTCCAAGAAGAAGAAAAATATAAACCAGTAGGAAGTAATGTCATGCTTGTGGGAGAGAAGGATTTTTTTTAGACAGTGAAAGAAGAAAATGCCCCATGTTTCACCTTAGTAGTTAGGCCTGAAAGAGAACAAAGAAAGGGACCCAACAGTAGTAAACAAGAGGAGGTTGGTTCTAAAGTGGTGAAGGATCTCCTAGACAAGTACAAAACTATAATTCCTAACCAAAAATTAGAGACACTACCACCTCATAGGGAAATAAGTCACTGCATTGACCTTATCCCAGGGGCCACTCTACCTAATAAAGAAGCATATAAAATGACACTAGAACAAAATGAAGAAATAGCCAGGAAAATAGAGGAATTGTTGAGTAAAGGATTTATAAGAAAAAGCATAAGCCCTTGTGCAGTTCTTGCGGTCTTGACACCTAAAAAGAAAGGCACATGGAGGCTTTGCACTAACTCAAGGGAAATCAATAGAATTACTATAAGATACAAATTTTCATACCAATAATAGATGATCTCTTGGATTGCCTAGGGGGTGCAAGTTACTATTCTAAGATAGATCTAAAAAGAGGTTATCATCAATTTGAATAAGAGAAGGAGATGAGTGGAAAATAACATTCAAATCCATAAAAGGGCTCTATGAATGGTTGGTAATGCCATTTGGGCTCTCAAACACCCCTAGCACCTTTATGAGGCTTATGAACAAAATCTTGAAACCTTTCATTAATAAGTTTGTGGTTGTATATCTTGATGATATACTGATTTTTAGCAGGAGCATAGATGAACATATAGGTCATTTGGATCAAGTCTTGAGGAGGCTTCAAGAAGAACAACTAAAGATTAACCTAGAGAAATGTGTCTTTATGTAGAAAGAACTTGTGTTCTTGGGGTTTGTAATTTCTCACAACAATCTCAAGATAGACCCTACCAAGGTTGAAGCCATTGTCAATTGGCCTACACTAGCAACAACATCAGAGGTAAAAAAATTTCATGGGTTGTCAAGTTTTTATCAAAAATTCATAAAGAAATTTAGTGGTGTTTGTGCCCCAATGATAGATACTATTACGGGTGGTAGGAAATGCAATTTTGTTTGGAATGACAAGGAAAATGATGCTTTTGAATACTTATAGAGGAGGGTTGTAGAAAAACCTATATTAGTTTTGCTTGATTTTCATAAGGTCTTTACAGTAGAATGTGATGCCAGCAAGAGGGCCATTGGGGGAGTCCTTAGCCAAGAAGGTAGGTCTATCACCTTCTTTAGTGAAAAACTAAATGAAGTGAAACAAAAATAGTCAACTTATGACCTTGAATTGTATGCCATGGTACAATCCCTTAGAAAATGGAGGTACTATTTGTTGCCCAAAGAATTTTTTGTATATACTGACAATCATGCACTTAGCTTCCTAAACATGCAAGAGAAGTTGAATCACAGACACATCAAATGGATGGAATACCTTCAATATTACACATTTACAATCAAGCATAAAAAGGGCACTTCAAATAAAGTTGCAAATGCTTTGAGTAGGAGGAATCTGGTAGTCCAAGAAGTTCAGTTGGAGAGTGTTAGAATCCACTCTATAAAAGGCATGTACAAGGATGATGTGGACTTCAAAGAAGCTTACCAAGTTTGTCTAGAACAATCAGAATAATATCATACTGAGTTTGCAAACTTCATGTTGCAAGATGGTTTACTTTTCAAGGGCAGCCAATTATGCATACCTAAGGGGTCTATGAGAGAAAACATCATAAAGGAAAAGCACTATGGCAACATGGGAGGACATTTTGGAGTGGATAAAACCCTTGAGCAAGTAAGGAGATATTACTTTTGGCCAAGATTGCAGACTAAGGTTAGAAAATTTGTAGAAGGATGCTTAGTATGTCAAAAAGCCAAGGGCCATACATCTAATGCAGGGATATATACCCCATTGCCCATACCTTCTAAACCTTGGGACTCCATAAGCATGGATTTTGTACTAGGATTGCCTAAAACTAGATCAGGGTGTGATAATATCTATGTAGTGGTAGATAGGTTCTCTAAAATGGATCATTTTATTCCTTGTAGAACCAAACATGATTCCTCTCACATTGCTGGATTGTTCTTCAAAGAAATTGTTATGTTCTACCTTTGTCTATAGTCTCTAATAGGGATCCCAAATTCCTTGGCCACTTCTGTTGAACACTTTGAAAAAAACTAGGAATAAATTTGTGTTTGTCTTCAGCATATCACCCCTAGTCTAATGGCCAGAAAGAGGTGAAAAATATAGATCTTTGGGAAATTTACTCAGATGTTTGACAAAACAACATGGTGCTAGTTGGGATAGTGTCTTGGCTCAAGCATAGTTCTCCTACAATGGCTATGTCAACAGAACTACATGTATCACACCATTTCAAATAGTGTAAGATGGACACCCTAGAGGGGTCCTAGAGCTTAGAGATTTACAGAACATGGAGCATATAAGTACCTAGGTGAAGATTTTGTAGAGGCCATGAAGGATATCCACCAGTAGGTCCAAGGAAAACTCAAGCATATCACAGAGAAGTACAAACAACATGCAGACAAGAAAAGAAGAGATCTTCAGTTTCAGATTGGAGATATGGTCATGATCCACCGCAAGAAAGAAATTTTTCCCAAAGCCAAGTACACCAAGTTAATTATGAAGAAGCTTGGCCCTTACAAGATCCTTTAAAAGTGTGGCAATAATGCCTATCGAATAAACTTGTTAGCTTGTGGTGACTAATCAGGAAATTACTATCCAGGAAAGTACTGTACACTTTTCCTCCCGACCTTGACACTTTATTTTTTGAGGCCGACTACTTTTTTCGGTTATTTGGGCCGACTACTTATAACTCATTCTAACCCTAAAGCGGAAAAATATTGTATAATATGGCTTAGGGTTAGGGATTTTTTAATGAAGTATGATTTTAGTACTTGCGACAGAGTTGGGCTGTAAGGGATTACGGATTGTAATCAGGTTGTAATCACTGGATAATAATAATATTGGACTCGCTGTTGGTGGACGTAGCCCAGGGATTGGGTGAACCACGTTAAATCTGTGTGCCATTGTGTTCTATTCTGTGTGGTTTATTATTTTCTGATATTAGTTATATTTGCACATAATTGTTATTTCTGCCTTGTTAATCCTAACAAGTGGTATCAGAGCGAGGTTATTTCATTCGTTCTTTCATCTATTCTCTGAAGCAGGTCTCACGAGTTAGTGGGAGAGTCTCTTAGTTAAGTGGGAGAAATGGCAGAAGAGGGTAGGCTGAAGGTTGATAAGTTTAATGGGCAGAACTTCCAGTTATGGAAGATGTAAATGGAGGATTATCTCTATCAGAAGGATCTATGGCGGCCATTAGAGGGAGTAGCCAAGAAAGAGCAATCAATGTCTCAGGAGGATTGGGATATTTTGGATAGGAAGGCACTGGGGAGTATTCGTCTATGCCTGGCACAATTGGTGGCATTCAATATTACTGAAGCAAAGACAGCTAAAGATCTGATGGAAACCCTAGCGAAGTTGTATGAAAAGCCTTCAGCTTCAAACAAGGTATTTCTTATGAAGCGTTTATTTAATATGAAAATGGTAGAAGGTGGATCAGTTACTGATCATTTGAATGAGTTTAATACAGTTACAAGTCAATTAACCTCAGTTAAAATTACTTTTGATGAAGAGGTTAGGGCTCTCTTGATTTTGTGTTCTTTGCCAGAAAGCTGGAATGGCTTGGTAATGGCTGTTAGTAATTCTATTTCTGGTTCTAATACCCTAAAGTATGATGATGTTATTGGTGTTATATTGAGTGAGGAAATTCGTAGGAAAAGCTCAGGGGCATCCACATCGGGTAGTGTATTGAACACAGAAAGCAGAGGCAGAACAAGAGATAGAGGAAACAACTCTGGAAATCGTGGGAAATCAAGAGGAAAATCAAAGGGAAAGAGGTCTGAATCTAAAGGGCCAAATGATTGCTGGTACTGTGGAAAACCAGGTCATAAGAAGAAAGATTGTTGGTCTCGGAAGAAAGATCAAGGAGACAAAAATGATGGAAACAAGGAGGCAAATGTGGTAAGTAACAAATCTGAGGAGGATGCTTTGCTCTTGTCCTTGGAAAGTATTGATGATTCATGGGTTTTAGATTCTGGGGCTTCATTTCATGCTACACCCCATAGAAGTTATTTTATTGATTATGTCCAAGGGGATTTTGGGCTAGTTTATTTGGGAGATAATGAACCCTGTCAGATTGTTGGAAAGGGAAAAATTAAGATTAAGTTTCAAAATGGGAATCATTGGCTACTACAAGAGGTAAGACATGTTCCAAGGCTGAGTAGGAATTTAATTTCAGCAGGGCAACTGGGTGATGAGGGTTGCACAGTTACTTTTAATGATAAAAATTGGAAGGTTTCAAAAGGTTCCTTAGTAGTAGCAAAAGGTGTGAAAGTAGGCACCTTATATCTTTGTACAGGTCATACTGTTCCTTCTACTTTAATTGTTTCAGAAGATAATGAATGCTCAGGAACAGTGGCTGCAGTTGAGCAGGAAGAACATCAAACTGTTGCTGTAGATTTTGACACAGCACTGTGGCACAACAGACTCGGGCACATGAGTGAAAAAGGTATGAAATTACTTCATTCAAAGAAAGTTTTACCTGGTCTGAAATGTGTCAATATGGATTTCTGTGAAAGTTGTGTTTATGGAAAACAAAAGAGAGTTAGTTTTGTGAAGAGTGGGAAGGAAAAGAAAAATGAGAGATTAGAGCTTGTGCATACAGATGTATGGGGACCAGCTCAGGTATCTTCCCTTGGTGGCTCTCTGTATTATGTTACATTTATAGATGATGCAACAAGAAAAGTATGGATTTATTTCCTTAGACAGAAATCTGATGTATTTCAAACTTTTAAGAAATGGAAATGCTTGGTTGAGACTGAGACTGGTAAAAAGTTAAAATGTCTCAGATCTGATAATGGTGGTGAGTATTGCAGCACCGAATTTGAAGAATATTGTTCCTCTAATGGTATTCGTAGGAAGAAAACTGTACCAAGGACTCCACAAGAAAATGGAGTGGCTGAACGCATGAACAGGACAATAATGGAGCGTGCAAGGAGTATGAGGTTGCATGCTAGGCTGCCCAAAAATATGTGGGCAGAGGTAGTGAACACTGCTGTTTATTTAATCAATAGAGGCCCCTCTACTCCTTTGGACTGTGGTATTCCAGAGGAAGCATGGAGTGGTAAGAAGGTGAGTTATTCTTTTCTCAAAACCTTTGGTTGTGAAGCTTTTGCACTTATAGATTCTGAAAATAGAACCAAGCTGGAAGCTAAGTCAAAGAAATGTATATTTGTTGGGTATGGCATTGATGAATTTGGTTATAGGCTTTGGGATTTTGAAAATCATAAAATTGTAAGAAGCAGGGATGTCATATTCAATGAGAAAGTATTGTACAAAGATCTGTTGCTGCAGCATGAGAAGAAAGAAAATGACTATGTAGTACTGGATGATACTCCACAAGTTCATGTTCCAGTAGTTCCTTATGCTCCGTAACAACAGCAACAACAAATACCACACACCCCAGTGAGTGTTAGACGGTCAACAAGGCTAAGTAGACCTCCAGAAAGATTTTCTCCATCTTTGTATTCTATTCTGTTAACAGATGCTGGTGAACCTGAATGCTATAATGAAGCTGTGCAGGTACTAAGGATATGTGTCCCAAGACACCAGAAGAAGAGACTAAAATGTCTAAGGTACCTTATGCTTCAGCTGTAGGGAGCTTAATGTATGCTATGGTATGTACTAGGCCAGATATTGCACACGCAGTGGGAGTCATTAGCCGTTATATGAGTAACCCTGGTATTGAGCATTGGAATGCAGTCAAATGGATTCTCAGATATTTGAGAGGCACATCCAGTAAGTGTTTACACTTTGGGGGTTCTACTACTACTGTACAAGGCTATGTTGACTCAGATTTGGCAGGAGATATAGATAGTAGGCGGAGTACTACAGGTTATATATTTGCTGTTGGTGGGACAGCAGTGAGTTGGATTTCTCGACTAAAAAAGGTGGTTGCTTTATCCACTACAGAGGCAGAGTATGTTGCTGCTACAGAGGCAGCCAAGGAGATGATATGGCTTCAATTCTTCATGGAAGAATTGGGACATCCACAAAAGGATAATTTTCTACATACAGATAGCCAAAGTGCCATTCATCTTGCAAAGAATTCTGCTTTGCACTCAAAGACAAAACACATACAGTTGCGGTACCATTTCATTCGATCAGTTTTGGATGATGGACAGTTAAGGCTGGAAAAGATTCATACTGATGATAATCCAGCAGATATGTTTACCAAGGTAGTAACAAGGGAGAAGTTGAACTCATGTTCAGCTTCAGTTGGTCTTTTAGACTGAACAAAATAAAGGAACAACTGAGTCCAAGGTGGTTCAATCCAGTGGGAGCCTCATGTGGGTAGCGGTATTGCTACAGGATCAGTCTCCAAGTGGGAGGTTTTTTAGTATAGTGTGGATACTGATCAGTCACCAAGTGGGAGATTGTTAGCTTGTGGTGACTAATCAGGAAAGTACTATCCAGGAAAGTACTGTACACTTTTCCTCCCGACCTTGACACTTTATTTTTTTGAGGCCGACTACTTTTTTCGGTTATTTGGGCTGACTACTTATAACTCATTCTAACCCTAAAGCGGAAAAATATTGTATAATATGGCTTAGGGTTAGGGATTTTTTAATGAAGTATGATTTTAGTACTTGCGGCAGAGTTGGGCTGTAAGGGATTACGGATTGTAATCAGGTTGTAATCACTGGATAATAATAATATTGGACTCGCTGTTGGTGGACGTAGCCCAGGGATTGGGTGAACCACATTAAATCTGTGTGCCATTGTGTTCTATTCTGTGTGGTTTATTATTTTCTGATATTAGTTATATTTGCACATAATTGTTATTTCTGCCTTGTTAATCCTAACAAAACTTACCTACTGACATTGCTTTGTCCCCTATTTTTAATGTTTCTAATATTTATCCTTACAAAGGTGTTAGTACTGATACTTTGGATGCAAGAGAACCTTCAAATGACTACCTCAGAGTAGTAGCTCCCCAAACTAAACCAGACATTGAATGTATTTTTGGAAAAAGGTTAAGCAAGAAAACTAGATGAGGCACTTACTATGAGTACCTGATCAAATGGCATAATCAACCATCAGAGGACACTACATGGATTACTCCTAAAGAAATTCATAAAGCTGGATTTAATCTTGTAGAGATCCCCACTCAAGGGACTTGAGTACCTTTTGTGTTGGGGAGTATGGTGTTGGGAACCACAAGGCCACATCCTTGGTCTAAGACTGTTTTGATTTTGTTTTGTTTGTAATAAAGAGGATAGATCCTCAAGATCCTCCCTAGGTTTTTTTTGATCCATTTTGTGTGGTCAAGGATCCCTAAGGAAGCCTATAAGCCTAGGGATACCTTAGTCCCCTTGGATACTTACGATTTTAGGTGTTTGGTGTGTCTTGGTGTTTGAATTACAGTTCAATGCTTTTAAATCATTCTATGCTTGTTGGTTAAGGCCCATAGACTTAGGTCATATGTTACATCTTTTGGCACACTCACTTATAACACAAATGCCAAAATGTTGTCAACTCTACAAAATCTATTTGAGCAACTTTTCAAAAGTTTCTCGAGTAGTTTAAATGTAGTTTCAATGGCCACAACTGTCAAGAGGCCAGTTGGCACTCATTTTTATTCATGTTATGACCTCAAAGAAGGGACAATTTGGAATAACACATTCTGGATGCAAATTTTAATAAAAACCAATAGTTTCCTGAGATATTCTGGATTTGGGCATGAAAGTTTGTAGAGGGATCTAATCCATCAAAGCACTATGATTTGAAGCTTATGTAAGTCTTCCTTTCAATACATTTTATTTGGTTTACATTCTTGTTTACGTTTGTGAACATTCATTTAGTTTGTTAAACACAATCGGGTAAAGGACCATTTTATGACCTGTCATCCAAATAGTGACCTAACTTGTAGTTTCTTCAGTGGAATTCCCCATCCACATGGGAAATGCAAGTTAGATGGTGTATTCTATGATTCCTAAGGCCTTGAATGGGAACTAGAGGTTAAAGGGAGTTTTTAGTGTGCCCTAGGTTGAATATTCTAATGTATTCAACCAGTCACTAGAGTACAAAGGTCTGCAATCGAACAACCCGATTCATAGAAGTGGTCTAAATATTTATATGGAACTTTTAAAGGTAATTGAGAGTTCTTAGAACCCTGTCTGATCTTACGTACCCATCCTAGACCAATCACAGGGTAAACCAAGTCTGATCTGGCCAATCGAGCATGTGTACTTTGTGTGTGGGTTGAACATTACAGGAGTAGAATCAGTCCTAGGGGACTTTGGGAATTCCTAAAAACATAACAAAAGGGATATCCAAATCTAGTATTAGTTTCTTTAGACCCTTCCAAAGTAAAAATTACACATCAATAATTAGTCAGGGATACCTACTCAGATTAGTAAATGAACTTGGGTTTAGTACATTGAGAGAATTGGAGGATCAAACTAATCATTGGTTTCTCACCTAGGGAGAGTAAATAGTGTATTATAATCCATAGGTTTGATCGAGGATTTCACTGTGAAGGTTTCCACAACCTATCAAGAATCTAAGAAGTATTCTAGTCTAGTTTTGAGAGGATTGGAGACTAAGTTACAAAAGTGTCTTAACATCTTTCTTTTGACATTTTCTTGGATTCTTACTCTCCACCTCTACATCAAGTTCTAACATCCATTTTTTTTCTTTCTTCTCTTTCTTCCCTTATCCTCTCATCTCTCAATATTTTTTCTCTTGGTTTTTCATCTTTTTTTAAAAAAAATTGGTAAAAAATGTGCACTCCTTTGTTTTCCTAACTTCTCTAATATTTCATCAGGTTTCTTTCTAAGAGCTCTATCCCTCTTCTCATCATTTGTGCCCATATTATCCATCTGATGAAAAATGGCATCCCATTGTTGATCCTCATCTTCTTCATCTACTTCTTCATTATTTACTTTATACTGAGGGTCATGCTCTTCTATATCTATTTGGGAAAAAGGATTACAATTTTTATCATTGCTCCCAGGAATGTGATGACTTGATGTGGGGACTTCTTGTTCATTGATAAATCCTCCTTACTTATCAAGGAACCTCTTCTATCCTAGAAATGCCATTTTTTAGGTTGAACCCTTATTTCTATATTTAAGTTCCTTCTAGGACCTAACTCAATATGGTTGTTATGTCCTTTATTGAGTGATATTCCACCCCACATATAATTTAATGATAAGTGTCTTAGATATTCACTTACCCTTTTACATGATAACTATTAATCATAAATTAATGTAGAGTCACCACCTCACTTAGAGGAAGTTTTTTTTATTGCTCTGGATACAAGCCTCCAATAGATTCTAAATTACATCACCAAAATATTCAAGAAAATTTCTTAACAAATCTCTAGTAGAGTCACCAATATGTTGGTTCCCAAAACCAGAGATTGGAAATCCAAAAGATTTTCTACTTCCTTTTATATGGGTTCCTTAATCAATTCTGGCCAACGAACATGAATGATCACTTGATCAAATTCCCCTACACTTTTGGCTATGCTAGACCAAGGTGGGTGAGCCCTTACCTTAACCAATCTGTTGGTGGGAGGATTTCATATTAAAGATATAAGCTTGATAATCTCTCAAGATGTAAATTACTCTTGAGATAAATTCATGCAATAATTAACCTTGTGAAAACTTTGAATTGAGTGCTTGTGATAAAATACTTTGTGTAAATGATTGCTTTGGTTTTTTAAATGAAGTAAAATGTAAATATAATTATTGACTGTAAATGCCATGAAGATGCTTGATTAAATCACCTTAAATTAGTATTAGACCAGTGCTTTTATCCTTTCTAGAGTATTATCAATTCAATTTCAAATGTTCCTACGTATAAACTTGTGAGATAGTTTTAACAACTTACTTCTCAAGTAAGATCATCACCCCAAAGGAATCTATATCCATAATAGGTTAAATGTGTTGTTATAGTTAATATTATGGATTTTAACTTCTTTACAAAAGACCAATAAGACAACGTGAAGCCTTGATAACCAATCTTCAAACTGATGATCAAATTGAAACTAATTCAAATTATTATGTCATAAGATAACACATTGAAGAATCTAAATGAAATAGATTATCATAGAGAATTGATCAAATTAATTAAAGAAAAATACCATCAAGAATGAAAGGACAAATAGAATTATATTGAAATACGTTTGACTGAATCAACAGAATACAAACTATGTAATTTTTCTTCTCCAACCGTGCATCTTCAAGAGCCAAGACCAAAATGCATTGTATAAAAAATGTGTATGTGATTCTATATCATTCCCTTTAGCTAGACAAAAGATCCTCCTTATATAGAAGAGGATTCAATTTTTAAAATGAAAGACCATACCTCTTCATTGAAATGACACAACTATTCCTAACTGAACACTAAATAAACTAATCTAGCTAGACATAATTTAACTAGACAAACAAGATACAAAAGGGTTGATTACAACGAGACAAAATGAACATAAACTTTTGAAAACAAAATTAATCCCCAAGTAGTTCACCACATTTTTGAATACAATCCAATTACTTTATGAAGCATAGATGTCAGCATCCTGAATGGTATCCTCGACTGTTCTCTCTAGCATGATCAACTATTTCATATATGGGTCCTTCCAACTCTAAACCATTGACACAGTCAACATATAAGGAAATAGAAATGACACTATGG
Source organism: Chamaecyparis obtusa (assembly GCA_027943335.1). NCBI lineage: Eukaryota > Viridiplantae > Streptophyta > Pinopsida > Cupressales > Cupressaceae > Chamaecyparis > Chamaecyparis obtusa. The sequence goes on along the minus strand of BSBK01007236.1, from coordinate 308,741 downwards.
TATTTGTTCATTCATGGATCTGTGTCCTTCAGGTCTCCTTTCCGATGCTAGCAATCTCTATTTTATAGCAGCCTTGAATTTTGACTTTCATGCTTATACTTCACCTGGTCAACCACACCTTGACTTCCATGTGGCAGTCTCTAATTGACTCGCCAGTCCACCTGTGCACCACTTAGACACCATGTTAGATCCAACTCTACATTCTTCCACATCATCACACACTAGTCGGTCTTTCCACATGGCATCACCTCACTATCATGGGTACTTTCTCTTTCCTCAAGCCTCTAGTTCATGAGATTATAGGATGATGCCATGTGTCATCCTAGACCCACTGCCTCACCTTGGAATGCATGCCATTTATCACCCTATGATTTGGCTTTGGATTGCCAACTCATCACTCGGTTGTCCAAATGTTCCATTCTTTGGAGATCAAGAATCAAACTTCCACCTTGCATTCTTCGATGGATGATGTCATACTTTAAATTCCTCACTTCTGACAAAAAGAGTTATATTACATAGCATCCCTCTTATTATTTTTCAATTAGGTGCAAATGCGTTGTCTTTTCTTTATCTCCTTCAGCACAATTATTGTTTTGAAATATGTGGGCCCCAACCTTCCCTTTGTAATTTCAATATTTCCCTCACTCTACTTCCATTTCTAATCATTATCACCTGGAGTATCAGTTCCCTGCATTAGAGTACATATTGTATCTTTTGAAGTCAAACTTGCCATCAACATGTCAGTTTTGATGATTTTTCCTCCTCACAATTACAACTTCAAAATATGTGGGTCCAAACCTTCCCTTCAAAATTTTGGTGATTTCCCTTACTCTATTTCCATTTCTGATGACTAACTTACCTCAAGAAAATAAGGACTTATTCTCTTATTACCAAAGGTCATGTTGATGTATTCATCGAGAATCAAAGGAGCTTGATACATATCCTAATTGCTTTAGCCTTCCCAATATTCCTTCTCATGCCTTATGTATCACTTTTCTTTTGGTTAGGCTACTTGACATAGTATTTTATTCAATGCATCAAGTGAAGCAGCCCCACCACATTTCAAAGAACCTCGACCATCACTATTCAACCATATTCATTCATTCAAAACATGATTTTATTCGATGCTTAGGACAAGTAGGTCCTAGCAGCTGATTCCCTTTCAAATTCCTCCATCAATCAATACATCATATCTAGCTCTTATTCAAAATCGCATTTTTCTCAATATTGGATACTGGACCTCACAAGAAAATCCTATTTATGACTTGACTTATCAAATAAGTCTTTCTTCGCTACCATCTAATTTTACTTACTCAATAACCCACTTTCTTTGATTTTGATTTCTGCTAGTATTTTATTTAATATACTTCACATCGAGCAATAGTTCATTTTCCTAACCCCTTTTTTTGACTTATTCAAAAATGCAATCTTGTTCAACACAGGAACATATTGAGATAAACACATGTTGGCCAAAGTCATCTTCCCTACAACAACGTATTATTTTTGGGGTGGTCACTTGTTTCTCTTAATGCTTTCTTGTTCATTCTTCATCGGGGTGTCTCTCACCGATAATGAAAATCTTCATTGGTATAGCTATATAGCCTTGTCCTATCAACCTGATTCAAAGGTCAAAGATCATATTTTACCCACCTTATATCAATGCTAGCATTTAGCAATCTAGCTGATGGTCAGTTTTCTAGAGCCAAGTCACATATGGATTGTTCAATTGATATCTGTTTCATTTGACTCAATCCTCAAGATGCACAATCCAACAATAACTATTCTCATGGCTTAACTAGAAATGCATACATGAACTATTTTTATGATTTATATACTAGGGAAGTCTTAATTAACAAAGATTCATCAAAACATAAGCTTAAAATATGTTAGGTGGGAGGTAAAATCAAATTGAAAATTTGTGTGTTAACAGGGTTCTTGTGAACCACTACTCATGAAGCATGGGTCAATGAGTCAAATAAAGAAACAAGGATCAATATCAATAGGAAAAAAATAACTAAAGGAGCTCCTCGTAGAGGAAGATCATTATCCTTTGGCTTCCCTTAAACATCACCAAAGATGGATTCATTAAAATGGGATTCCAACTAGTAAAAGCATTGTGTTCAACATTTTCCTCTACATGTCGTTGAGTTTAGATTGAGTAGATGGAAAGTGACATGGGAGAAAATTTGTTGGTGTTTTGCTATTTGACAAACATATTTCCAAGGAGAAGGTGAAAGCAATGGCTAGGCTACTCTCCACAAGCAACAAATATAAGAACAATAGAGAAAAGAGAATATTTTATATAGAGGTGTTAAAATAGGTCAAGACAATTTTTTTTTATGACAAATTAAATAGAAGCACAATATTGCACACACACACAAAAAAAAAATTATGTGGCTCAACAATTTGAGTACATCAGTGGGAAAAATAGGTTCAACTTTCATTTTTTTATTAATTTGCAACAAGTACATGAGGTTTTCATCATCAACAGAATGTATTTTTGCTTCAATTATTATAAAATTCTCATTGAAATGAAAAGTCGAGAACAAATTTATGAATATGAAGATTCTGGAACTCAAAAGTTATACCTATTGAACTTCACAACCGAACAAGAAGTATTAAGAAAATATTAATAGTAAATATTGAAGTTTAATAAGAAAAAGAAGTCCCCAATCTCAAAAAGATAAAGAGATAATTGTGGAAGCCATATAAATATGCATTTTCTACTTATTATTTTTTCATGCCTTCAAATTTTGAATATATATTTATGTTTTAATAATATATTACAATCAGTAAACTATTCATATACTTCAATTACACACTCTAACTTTGATTTTAAAAAAAGCTTCAGTTGTCATTAAATTAATGTTTTAAATACTATAATAAAATAAAAGTTGATTTTGAATAATAATTTATTTATAAAAAAAAAGTAGACATTTAAAATTAACTTAAAAAAAGTAGACATTTAAAATTAACTATGTAGAAAAATGTAATCTGTTTATTTCAATATATATATATAGTTGTGTGTGTGTGTGAAGGGTTTTCTCCACAATTAAATGACATATAAGTATTAAAAATATGTAATATTTTCAATTGATTAAACACAATTGGTGAGGATTGTGACATTAGATAAATAAAGTCATCCATGAAGGTTCAAATCCAAAGAAGGTGTGTTTGGGCTAGGTTTGAGCCCTGGGAGAATTTGATGGATGGGATCACCTCCAAGTGCTTGCTTAGCCAAAGTAGACTTGTAGTTTAGATATATGCTTACGAATATTATTGTGATAGGATCCCCTGCAAGTGGTTGTTTAGCCAAAGGAGGCTTGTAGTTTAAATGCATGCTTACTCATATTGTTATAATCAACTATATAAAGACAAAGATGTCGACATCTATACATACTAACATGTTCCCATTAAAAAAATATGTAATACTTCTATTTCTTTTTTTAAATTCTATAACCTATAGATAATTAATATAAAAATAAATGTTTCTACTAACACTCATAAGACCAAACAATTCATAAGACCCACAAATAATCAACAAAATAAAAAAATATAAAATTTCAAAAACAAATAAACGAACTACATTATACTTTATACCTGCTTAATCTCCTTTTTCTTTTGTATCTTAGATCTTCCATGGTATATCTTGATCAACTTTTATTATTCTCCCTTTAATTTAGCGAAAGAAAATAAAAACAGATACTAATTAGCGTTTCAGTCAATAGGGGACAAAGGGAAAAAGGATATTAGTGGACATAAAAGTTGATGGAGTCGTCATGGCAAGCAAAGATCGCCACCTTCTTTGGCGTCGGCCATGCGGTAAAGACGACTAAGTAGTAAGTAATATTCAAAAGGGGTGGCGGATGGGCCCACCTTCACATTCTTAAGGGATAAAGAAACAGGATTATATACTATATTGATCTATGTTTATAAACTGTCCCTCCGCACCATGAAAACTCGATCCAAGGAAAACATTTTTTAAGTGATGAAATGACAACGAAATTCAGGATTCTTGTAGTCATTTTGGCTGCAGCAGAAGAAACTCAATCTGTCCATTCGAGTCATGGTGGTGCGAGCATTTTGAATGTTGTAGGCGATGGTCGAAGGCGTGATTCTACTGGGGTCATTCATCATTTTTTGTTTGTGTTTAGCGTAGAACTTTATTAGCAGAAAGATTAAGAGTATGGAATAAAGTAGAGCTATGGATGTATTACAGCGCAAAGTGTGTATATCAAAATTAAATCCACTCTTTCCAATCTGATGCGATCAATGAAGTGCAGGACTTTGGAGGATGGTAATGGTTCATTCAATAAAATATGTCTTTGAATAAATTTTTAAAATACCAAGCGTAGATTTACATATCTTCTATCACAATTCACGATATAACTTCCATTCTGAATATATGAAGGGAATATTCTTAATTTCATAGTCTGTGTACTTATGAATAATATTTTAAATCATACAATCAATATTTTAAGCTTGATAAGAGCTATATGAAAAGAAACAGACACAGTTAAGCTCTCTACAAAATGTACCATTGATCAAATTTCAAAACTCAGAAAGCACAACAGATTTTTGTGAAATTTTCAACATCTCTACTTCGTGATCTGCATATTTTGTGGTTGAAAACCACAAAAAAATTGCAAAAAAATTAGCGTTTTCGCAAATCTGAAAAAAAAAAGTTTGACTTTTTTTAATCTTTAGTACATTTTGTAGAGAGCTTAGCCCATGCCAAAGAAACATCATCGATAGTTGTACATCATTTAAAGATACTTTCATTCAATAGTTTGACAATAATCAAGGATGACAAAATGGTTGGACCATGAACAATATTTATTAGAAGTTTCCCCTTGTATGAACCGATACTTAATCCATTTTGTATCACAATATTGAGGTCAAAACAATTATTCTCAAGGTCCACTATTAGCATAGGAATTAAGTTCTCTTAAGAGTGCTAACGAGATACAGGTCTGTCATTAGCTAGTTCCATGCTTATTTTTAAGGCATCACTAATTTTAGATACCTATTATTCTGCATGTAATTTATATTGTGAGTTAATTCATGAATCAATTCACATATTGCTTTGGATATATTTTTCATCAATCTTATAGATAGGAGCATACATTCACGGTTGAACGAGTAAGAGCATTCTATTTAGAGATCTTAGTAAATTTTACATGATATTAAAGTTATTAAAGTTTTTATTTTTCAATTTGGAATTAAGTACGTCTGAATTTGTGTGTTGTATGTTTTTGTGATTGTTGTATGCTTGGTGATTTGACAAGTCTTTTGCACAAATCATGAATTTGCAATATGCATCATTTGTGGCATTAAAGTAGAATTATATGTAAAGAAGTTGATCTATATATAATTAGTTTTGACATGCTTGTAGGCCTATGTTGGCCTATTTAATAGGCATGAAATATAATTTAATCCTGTTTTAGGAGAATGAACAATGATCCATCATTAGTGGTTGATTCAGCTAAGAACAATTTACGTTGTGTAAGAATAATTTGCTAATCTAGACGATAAAAGTGATGTTGAGGGCTTGTGAAAGTTTATCTGAAGGCATCTTTAGTAAACCTACATTGCAGCAAAGGTTTCTCAAGGCAAACAAGAGGTCAAAAGTGTTAGGAAAGAAGAGTACGGAACACTTTCCATAATATCAATTCTTAGGAAAAAATTAAACCAGGGATGACTATCTCTTTCAATTATAGTCATTAAGATGCACAACAATAAATAGAGTAAGCACAAAAGGATAAATAAGCATAAAACAAAACACCAGTATTTATGTGGGAAAACCCTTACAGGTAAAAAATCCACACACCCAAAGCAACAATGACTTATATTACCATAAATCTAGTTACATATAAGTTACATATTATTTTCTTTTAGATATACATTCTCAACCTCAGTTCTACAATTGTTGGATAATCGATCACAAAGTTTCACAGAGATTGACCCTCTGCAACTTATCGAGTATCTCAACATCATTAGTGCATCCCCTACTTGCTATCCTCTCACTGCACCACTATACCAATGAATCCTGCAATGATTTATACACACCACAATTCGTTATGAAATTTGGTACTTTAACTGTTACTTCATAGGCGGTTAACTAACTCAGTCATTCCATTCATCCAATCTAACTGATGGTCACCACAGGCATCACTGTAATGCTTCAACGTATCGGCTGCACTATGACAGATCCACCATACTGGTACTGGCTTCAACATACCATCTTACCATCAAGCAATCATTGTATGGTCATGGCACTCACCGTACGGGTCATGGTAGCCACCATACGGTCAGGAGTTGATTCCTATGGTGGGGTCATGGAAGCCACACCTTCCCACACATAACTCTCCATACACCTCACCATATGGTGAATGGACCACCCCGCACACTCCACATACTCTCCCTGCATGTGTATGCCTCACCGCATGGTAGGCAGCCACCGTATGGTGGACTCACCTGTATTGTGAGTAGCCACCGTACATACAAGGCATTATTAAAAATCTACCACTTTATGAGGTATGTACTGATGTCCACGGAGTTCATAAATAGGCTACTGAGAGTCAGGGGCTTCAAGTCCCATCAATAATTTATGTACCATTTGAACTTAACTGGCACCTTCAGAACACTTAGAGGCTACTGAGAAAATATAAACATCATAATTCCCATTAGACTGATACACGCTTTCCACATTAGTATACACACCATCACAAATTAGAGTTCACCACATGCTCCATTGAGATATTTCCAATAGAAACATGAATGGTCTCATCTCATGCATGAATGTTCTCACCTCCTACCATGCCACTGCCACTAGACACTTATATAAGCCATTCACAAAGAAAGCCACACAACTATTGCACATGAATCAAAAACTTTGTCTCCAATTGATATCCCAAAACATAGATACTCTATCCATTGGCGATCAGATATATCAATTTAACTATCAACAATATAGCAGAAATAGCTCCCACAATAAGTGCTTGCACATCTAACTATCCATACCTCTAAGGTATACCAACATGAATTCCAAATTACCAACATATACACCCTGTTACAAACAGTTTCAAGCCTCAAGTGCAATACCTGTCACATACACACCAAGAAGCTCTCGCTCCACATGTAATGTCAAAATTGAAACAAATCAATTAACAACATCAAATAGAAGTGTATAAAACCCATAGTACCAAGAACATTCACAATACTAAGTAGTTATAAACCAAGAACCTAGAAGCACAAATTTCATAGCAAGTCTCCATAGAACCCTATATCATGTCCTTCTACACACACCTCTAAATGTTAACTATGTCAAGAACATAACATATGAGTTCTTCTCAGTTGAAACTATTACTCATTCCAACATATACATCTCTAGCCACAAGAGAAAATTAGAATCATTCATAAGTTATTAAAATTATTTATTCATTAAAAAAATGTGATATTTAAATGCATGTAACCTTAAATAAACATCTTATTCACAATGTGCAAAACTCATGAAAGGTTGTATCCCATTTTTAGGTAATCCTAGGGCCTTGCTGCAACATAGTTTTATTATCATTGGAGTATATAAGGTTAATGAATTAGTTCTATAATCAATGTCTGATGTTTGATTAAGATTTTTTTATTAAATAAAATATTTTATGGAAATGATGAATGAGAAATTGCTTTTTAGAAGGCTGGAAACCTTAAACAAGAAGCAAGAAGTAGATTTAAATGCTCCTCGGATAACCTTTCTATTAGAGTTGTCATATTATAGCTAATAATTTATTTATTTAATTATTAGTCTATTATACTCTACACTTAAGTTAAACTTAGGCATCTTGTTATTCTTTAGGGTTTTCACCTTTAGGGTTTCGGTATCCTTTTATAAGGATTCTCCTCTTTGTATTTTATCAGATTATCATATTGTAATATTGTTCTTTTGAATGTGCATATGATGTCTCTAGCTTTTTGGCCTTCATAGATTTTTCTCGCTTTCTATTCTTTGCTTCTTCCATGTGACAGTGTTATGCATGCAGGTGTTCTTGGGAGATTAGTTTTTCACCTAATCTAACATGGTATCAGAGCCATCTTGCTGCTTGTTGTTCATGTTTTGTTGAAGTGTTTAGAAGCAGGAGGTTTCCAAGGTTTTCAAAAGCTTTTTATGTGGATTTAGGGGGGACCTTTGTTTCTGGTCATTTTGGGCTCAAACAGACATCACCGTTGTGCTCAGAGTGCCCAAAAACCCCAAAATCCATATAAAATTTATCCATTTTGGATAACTTTGCCATCTGAGGCAATTTTTTTTGCATACCAGGCCATATGGCCTAGCACGCAACCTGAGACAGTGATATTCAAAAAAAAAAATTAAAAAAAAACAATTTTGTTTGGGCGGCCCACGCACCGCCCAGCAGCCACCCGTGAGCCGCCCGCGAGCAGCCCAGCGGCCACCGCACTCCGCTGTCTCCGCTAGTCTGCACCACCCTCACTGGCACCACCGCATTCTGCCCACCGACCGCGCCACCGCCGAAGCTGCCACCCGCGCCTACGCTAGACTGCCCAGCTCCGCTGAGCCCCTGGTCACCCACATGACCAAGGCTATTTCTTTAAGCCCAGGGCTGTTTAAACCTGCGATGGCCTTTTGGCTATCATTTTTAAATGCGTGTTTGCTGATGTCAGCCCCTCTTTGAGCTTTTTTGAGCTTTTTAAGAGTACCTGGGCCTTTTTTGCAATATCTTGAGCATACGATATCGGATTTTTGACTTCTTTATATCTTCGAAAAGATCTTTTTGAGCCCAATCCAATGGTGGAGGTTAGGTTTTTTGGCTCTACTATTTTGATAGTTTTTTTCTGTCAAAGTTTGATGTCTACTTTTGCCTTCTCGGAGCCATATCTTGCTCATTCGGACTCTATTTTTGGCCCACCAGATATCGTCAAAAAGCTAGTTCTATGAGTTTTGCAATGGCAGGGGTCTTTTATCCAGATTATGCTCTAGGTTTTTTCTCCTTTGAGTTTTTCTCTTTCGCACTCTGGTGGATTACTTGGATTCTACAGGTCCCTGGATCTCTTCTTCTATTCTTCTGGCTCACCCTTCCTTCTGACTTTTTGAGTATTGTATGCTTCTCTTATGTAGCATTCTCTTTTCTATAAAAACACTAAGATAAAGTGCCTACTTCTGCATATCTAGGATTTCAAGCACCTTGTGTTTGTTTGTACTTGCACTTAGTTATAAAGTGCCATGGGGGGTTATGATGTTTTGCCTTTTGTGCTCATCAACCTTTGTCAAGTGAGTGTACCTTCCATGACATTAGCCCATGTTGTGTGTCTGTGACACAACCCTTTATCATGTGCTTGTCCTTCTGTTGCCTTGTTGGTGTTCCTGATTCTTCTTCTTGCAGATGTTTCTGGCATTTCATTTCAGTGTTCCTGTCACCCCTCTCCCTGTTCAGCATTATGGGGGGGTTCACCTATTGGTTCTATTGCTTCCTTGGTTCAGTTGAGTGATCTACATATTCAGTTTTTGTTCCTATGTACTAGGCGGATGCAGTGGCTAGGCACCTATGCATTTCGGTGAGATGGTTCATCTACTATATAGACACTCATTCTTTCCTACTTTTGGAGGTCACCTCTTCGATTGATCAACTCTTCAGACTTTGTCTTCTCTACCTAATCATGCACTTCTTCAATGGAGGTTCCAGCAGTTACTTCTAACAGTGTTTACAACTTCATGCTTCGGAGATGCTTTACATGCTCTTTCTTGTTCCTTTCTTTGGGACTTTCCCTAGATTAGAGGCTTTATTTTCTTCATCTAGTTTATTTCTTGTATTTGGGTACCTGATCAGGCCTTGTTGTCGGGACCCATAGTTCTTTCATGCATTTTGTTTTCATGCATCTTTTAGTCCTGAGTTGTTTAGCTTCTCCCTAAGTTACACTTAAGGGGGGGTGTCAGAGTTGTCATATTATAGCTAATAATTAATTTATTTAATTATTAGTCTATTATACTCTACACTTAAGTTAAACTTAGGCATCTTATTATTCTTTAGGGTTTTCACCTTTAGGGTTTCAGTATCCTTTTATAAATATTCTCCTCTTTGTATTTCATCAGATTATCATATTGTAATATTGTTCTTTTAAATGTGCATATGATGTCTCTGGCTTTTTGGCCTCCGTAGATTTTTCTCGCTTTATGTTCTTTTCTTTTTCCATGTGACAGGGTTATGCATGCAGGTGTTCTTGGGAGATTAGTTTTTCACCTAATCTAACACTTTCACCATTAACTCCACTGCCAAAGAAACCCCAATCTGCATAGCATCATCAGACCCCGAAAGCCTGCAAAGATAAATCTATGTAGGGGATAGAAAACCCCTAATGCAGAACCAACCTAAAGCACTCTTCCAAAGAGCATCCTTTGAATCTGACAAGAACTACCGTGAATTGATGAATTGGACTGCCTCATCTCAAATCAGAATTGAATCTGCAATAGTTAGGATTGAACCCACAATTTGGGTTGCTTCAAATCAAGATTAAATCCATAATAATCAGGTTTGAACTCCAATCCACAATAATCATGATCAAACTCATAACCTAGATCACATTAGAATTGAACCCACAATGTGGGTTGCTTCAAATTAGGACTAAATCGACAACAATGAGGCTTGAATTCCAATCCACAATAATCAAGATCAAACCCACAACCTAGATTGAGAATCATACCCACAATGATTCAACCCACAACTTGGGTTGCTTCAAATGAAGATTAAATCCACAACAATTAGGTTTGAACTCCAATCCACAACAATCAGGATCAAACTCACAACCTAGATCCCCTCAAATCAGGATTAAATACATAACAATCAGAATTGAACCCACAATGTGGGTTTCTTCAAATGAAGACTAAATCCACAACAATCAATCTTGAACTCTATTCCACAACAATCAGGATCAAACTCACAACCTAGATCCCTTCTGATTGTTTTGGGTTGCTTCAAATTAGAACTAAATCCACAACAATCAGGCTTGAATTCCAATCTACAACAATCAGGATCAGACCCACAACCTAAATTGCTTCTAATAAAAAACATATCCACAACAATTAGAATTAAACCCACAACTTGGGTTGCTTCAAATGAAAATTAAATCCACAACAATAAGAATTGAACTTCAATCCACAACAATCAGGATCAAACCCACAACCTAGATCGCTTGAAATCAGAATCAAATCCACAACAATCAAAAATGAACCAAGCACCTGAGTTAACCCACACAGTCAGGATCAAACCCACAACAGTCCAAATCAAAACCACAACATTCGTTGCCTAAGATAAAAGCCAAGATGAAGTAACCAAGGGGCTTTACAATCGATAAAATAATAATCACATAGACACATGTTAGGCAGGGAGGCATATTGCACCGGTAGGGCTTGAGTCAACTTCTGGGTTTGGATCTATTTTGAGCAGTTTAAATGCCACACATTTGGTAAGTAGTGAGGCTCAAATGCAAAGGAGGGGTGGCACAATGAAGTGATTGGTAAGTAAAAGACCAAGACATATTTTTTGAGAGTAATTAAGACGTACCGCACATGCAAGGGAGGCAACTGTGGGTCTTAAAGCACCCACTAAATTAGTGCTAATACCAGGCCAATCACTTGGACCACTGGCTCTATAGCCAGAAATACATGTACATAAGTACATATCAAGACTGTATAGAAGCCGTCATTTGGTGGCTACTGTTATAGGAACTTATTAAAAAATTATAGATACAACAGCTCTCACTTTACAAAATTATTAAAGAACAGGAAATAGATCAAAGTACTAATTTGAATAGCTTAAATTAGTGGTAATAAATTCACCTCTAAGATGGGATCGCGAGCCACAAGACACAGTGACCCCACAGGCCTCGTCGACACACTCTTTAATGTGATTTATTATTAGTCCCTACCTATTTATAGGTAGAGACTTATGTTTTCATGTCAATTATCTACTATTAGTTTGCATTTCTTTCTCAGATATTGGAATTTATTTCTAATGTTATGTGTAATGTTTTGAAGAGTAGAATTTGTATTTTCAAAAAATACAAAATCCTAAAAATTTTATTGGACTAAAGCATTTTTCCTGGGGATAAAAATAATTTTTAGATTTTTAAATACCAATAAATTAAAAAAATGGTTGACAACTATTTTGTTGCATTCTCCCATTCACGTGGCTTGAGTGCAGCTGAGGATGGTTTTTGACAGTTTCCTTAATACAAATTTAAGATTTGTGGTTGACATTAAGATTTATAGTTGGCATTTTTAATACCATAGTGCAAACTCTATGAAAGGGAAAGTCTCTTTAAATGTTTATGCATATATTTTACTTATTTGGTTCGTGTAACTATAGAGGTAAGGTTTTTTGGCATTTCTATGCAACTCTTTATCTTCTTCAGAACCTCGGACGTAAGTTTCACTGCACTTCATTCAATCATTTCGTTGCCAAGTTTTGAATTTAGTTTGGTTTTTAGTCATTGTTTGTTCTCATAATTTTTAGTATTTGGGGTTCGTTTTGAATCTGGTTTGATTTCAATGATTTATTTCCTTTTAAATTTGGGCATTTAGAGTGTTCTTTGCTGCCATTTAACAATTCTGTGTTAATGATTAAGCTCCACAAGTTTTTACCCCTATGGTTTTTTGGGGTGCTTTTCATGTTGCCTTTATTCTAGATTTTGGCTAGCTCTGTGTGGGTGCCTTGCAGCCCCCGACCCTTTTCTTGTCCCCACCAGATTTCTTATTCTTTGACTCCATTCTAGCACGAAACTCCATATTCTCTTTCAAACCCCAATTATTCCTTTCCAAAATCATGCAGACCACTTTCACCATTTGTCGTGTTATAATTATTTATCGGTATGAAAGATTGTTCTGATTAAATTATAAAAACCCTTTATTTCGTTATGTATATTCAACTTAACTCTGACATATATTTAGCAACCAGGAGACTGTGGTTACTATGATAATCATTTTCTTGGAAAACAAAAATCATAAAAGGAATTTCCTTTTTTTTTCTACGTTTTTGTCAAATTATGAAGAATTCCATGTTGTTTTGCAACGCAATTTCTCTTCCTTGCAGTTGCTGCAATCCAACACAGACACATTTTCCTTAAATTTTCTTTGCTACTATTTTCTTTAATGTTTTGATAAGACCTGTGGTTTGTATTACAATAAGAATTTTATTAGAAAGGAAAAATCATAACAAAAATTTCATTCTTAGGAGGCAAGCCTCCTGTTGTAGCTTCTTTGTTTCTCTATTAATAAACGTGTTCAACTCGTAAATATTCTGTGTATAAATATTCCATTTTATTAGTCATTTAGGCCTTGTCAAATTGTGTTGTGATTTCTTTGGAAGGTATTTTGTTAAATTTTTTCGATCTAATTTGGCATTGACCTATCTTTGTGGTGAACAGTTTGTCTCAGGGTATCAGCCAACTATGCTCTCTATAGTTGGTTGGCTTCTGTCCCAGTGACAGTTGTAATTGGGGAAAGTAGTTTTTGATTGGTATTTTGTTAAGGGTAGGTATTTTTTGGTTGAAAATATTGGGAATGTGTTGGATAGGTTCAAATCCACGACAATGTCTACACAAAATCCAAACTGACCCATTTAATGTAAATATTAATTAATTAAAAAATAAAATTAATTAATAAAAATAAAAATAAAATGAATATATCATTTTTATGGTGGCCACTTTCTGCAACTCCACAACCGTTAACACTTGTTGCAGGTAAATTGGTACACAAAGAGTTTCCTTAACTGGTTGATACACATCACATAATCAATCTACAGGACAAGTACGCAAAACCCTAAATTATCTTTTAGGGATACCACACCGTTCTAAAGATTTTTGACAATCCTAGATATGATACCTCTTGATTGGTGACTTAGCAAATTTCTACAATTTCTGTAGTTTATTTTTTAAATAAACCTTTGAGCATACATTGTAACCAACTTTTAGAATCTGGTGAAACTCTTGTAAGTTGCATTTTCTTATATATATTTGAAGACTACTTCAAAAATCCTCGATGGGTGTGATTTTTGAAAACCATGTAGATATAGTTTCTAAAAGATGTATTAATTATGCATTTTTCCTCTAGTGTGTTATCTTGTTATCTTTTAGATGCTTTAGGTTATAAATGCAAAGTGTAAATATAATGTTTTAGAATACCAAATTAAGTAGAACTATTCTCTTTTCTGTAGCTCCACATGATAGAGCTTTTATATGATATTAATCTAGTTGTATACTTAGGTTCACTACCTTTTGACCATCTACAATTGTGTCACTTTACTACAAGGAACTTGTACCAATAAATTTGTGCAGGTAGGATTATATTAGAAAATATATACTCAACTATGTATGTAAGACAAATTCCAAGTCAATGGCCTCTTTTAGCCCATGGGTTAATCCAGAATGAGGACTGGTGCATTTATTTGCAAACTAGTTTATAATTTTGCATGGGTAGCAATACAAGTTATAGAGCATTTAGAATTAATTCATTTCAAAATTTCCACTTTGGTCATATTTAATAGGTTGAATTATTTGATGCAGATTCAGTTCATATCAAACTTTCCACTTTGGTCATATTTGACAGGCTAAATCATTTGATGAGGAAAATATTCTCATGAACTAGTCAAATTTCCAATTACAAAATATACAAAAAGTAGCTTCCACTCAAGTGTCCACTGCCAATCATATAACATTTTTAGAATTTCTGATGAACAAGGGATGCGAGGCAACTAAAATAGGAGATTTGTTCTTTTTAATAGATACTAAGTTAACCATCTCATACACAATCAATTTTATGTTAAAATCAAATTGAAATATTCCCTGCACACCCAACTATAATTGGCTTCTTAGATGTTTTGGGATTTCCTTATGCTCCTTTAGGTGTTTAATGTCTATTTTAGCTGCATATTATAATAGTTGAATACATTATGTCATTGTCTTAAATAAAACACCATTATGTTGAATCCTACTACTATATCTACTCCTAGAAGAGTTTAATTTCTATTTTTGGTCTATACTAAAATAGCTAGAATGCATTATTGTATTTTCTCTTTTAAGAGTTCAATTTCATTTTTTGGTCTACATTATAACAGTTAGAATGGATTATGTCATTGTCTTTAATAAAATACCTCTATGCTAAATATTAATATTGTATTCTTTTCTTTAGAGACATAATATCAATTTATTGTTCTTTTAACAAAACACAAAAGCAATTGAATCTTGTTAAGTTGATTCAATGTCACATAGATCCCATGCTCCTATTTTCATTCTAAGCATGTGGCAAATGAATATTACAAAATAAAAATCTTGTCTGGGTTTCTATAATTGATGTGGATGAATTGATTCTAATTTCATAATAGGCTTACTCTGTGCTTACTAGTACACAGTCATAAGATTTTAAATATTTAGGTGTACGATAATTGTCTAATTTTAATTTGAATTTTAGATCTTACATAGCCTCTATGTCCCTATTTATTTAGAGTTCATCTAGTTTTGCACTTGTTGTATGCAAATTGAAGATTCACTAAACCTCTCAAATGCTTGCACAATACAGATAAAAAAATAGTCTAGAAATTTTTTCCCAATTATCATCTTCCTGTTGACCAATATAGAAAATTGACAAAAAAACCACCACAAAATGTGAATAAAAATTGTTCACAACAAAAACTATACATATAAAATGCCATGTCTATACAAATTCCAATTGACATTTCCCTTTCAAAAATAAATGGACGATATACTTTGTACATGGAGTTGTTCTAAATATACTTTGATGCAGTCAAGGATGGTGGATCCAATGAAGGATAGTCCAAACCTTGCAGCCAACAGAATTACACAGCGGAATACTCAACACAATAGATAACACAATAATTGTTTCAATCAATTTGCATTAACATGCCCGACTGTAAGGCCTTCCGGGTTAGGGCCAATTTCAAATAGAGACAATTTTGCAAGATCGACAATAGATCCACTATAATCTCAGCTAGTTCAGCTCTGAAGATAATCAGAAGCTGATGGAAACCCTAAGGCAGATCTAAACTTGAGCTCGCAAGCCTCCAAGAAATCTCCTTGTCTCCAAGTGTGCAAACCACTAGCTTTGTTACAAACAACTATCATATATCACTCTGATCTGCAAGATCATGTAAGATCTTTTCCAAAAAATTCCAACTTTAGCTTTCATAACCTCAGATCTAATTCGCTAAGCCTTCAAGTCATGTAGCTATCTCCCCTCCCTCCCTAAACATCTACCCAAACATCCTATAAATACTAGTCATCAGCCACAAGTCAACTGGATGAAACTATTAACTCCCCAAACAAATAATTAAATGTCATACAAGTCAGCTTACAAATGTATACAAACATTTAATTCAACATGTTGACCTAAAACAATAGCTACCAACAATAAATGCACCAAGTCGGCTCAACAAATCACACAGAACTCTAGTCGGTAAGCCATAACTACCGAGCAATAGTGAATTAACCGAGCATGCCAGGCATCATCGAGCACTAGTGCCGACCAAGCACTATAGGCATGACTGAGTAACACTTTCACTAAGTGCCAGAGACTACTGAGTTTCTTTAGTGACTGAGCTTCCTTCAATGACTGAGGTCATCAGTCAAGGCTGCGATCGAGTAACATCGGCCAAAATACCAACACCCCATTTGGTTTCACCGAGGACAAAAATGCCCCTGTCATAACCTTGGATGCCCCTGCATCAGACACCCCAGGTTCCAAAATATGTTCATATGTGAGAAGAAAATCTTCCAAGATTCAACATGTAAATCCCAAACTGGTTCTTCACATACAAGTCCTCCACCTTTTCTTCTTGCAAACTCTTCCACTTTAGTTTTCTCCATCTCTTCAAGTCTTTTCTTGACAACATATAGGTCGGTTCTCCATACTGATCATTCATTTTCTCTGGATCCATAATCTCAACTTGGCTACCAATACTCAAGCTTCTCCTACGGAATGTTGTATCCATCAAAGGCATCAGTGAAAACTTCTTGTCATCCTTCTCAAGAGTAAACACATTTCAGACACAGTCATAAATAGCTCTGCAATCATATTGCCAAGGTCTATCGAGCATTATATCACAACTATTCATCTTCACAATGTCACATAACACAAGATCCTTGTACTAGCCAATCTGAACATCAATGAAGCATTGTTCTCTTACTTCCAAAGCATGAACATCTTGTAACTAGCCAAGCCTATAAGGACAAGGATGCTTCATTCTATTCAACCCAAATTTCTGAACCAAGTCCTCAGCAACAAGGTTATCAATACTACCACTATCAACAATAACATTACAGAATTTACCTTCAGACTTGCATCGGGTTCTAAACAAGTTACTCCTCTGACAAGGTTCATCTTTTGTATCGAGCAATGTTCACCGAAGCAGCAAGTTCTCTGATTCAGGTTCATTCTGAATGTTCTCATTCATCATAGCAGTTTGTCGGTCAACCTTCTTCTATGTACACTCAAAAGAATGGTGTCCTTCCTATCCATAGTTATAGCAAGTACCCTTAAAGATAACTCTACATATCTTCTTCTTCAGTT
Organism: Chamaecyparis obtusa; assembly: GCA_027943335.1. Lineage (NCBI taxonomy): Eukaryota > Viridiplantae > Streptophyta > Pinopsida > Cupressales > Cupressaceae > Chamaecyparis > Chamaecyparis obtusa. Next base: position 291,154 of record BSBK01007236.1, on the reverse strand, counting down.
CCATAGGTTTATGTTCATATTCTGCATCAGTTGGTTTATCCTTCACTGAGTGATCAATCTTTTCCTTCCCTCAGGAATTACTAGGTTGTTTCCTCTTCGACTTATCTTCTGCTTCCAAAGCATACTGATAAGCATCTTCAACAGAATCAATCTTCAGCATACCAAGCTCATCCTGAATATTGAATCTCAGACCATTCACATACCAAGCTACCTTTTCCTTACCAAGCTCTCGGTGTCTAGACTGAATAGTAAGTTTGTAGAGCTCCTCAGTATAATCTTCAATAGAAAAATCCTTCTGTTTCAGATTCTGCAACTTCTTAAACAAGTCAAGCTCATAGTTAGAAGGTATGAACTTCTCTTTCAACTTAGTCACCATCAACCTCCACCGATTGATGTTTGTTTCACCTTCATCTTCTCTATCTCTTTGTAATTCCTTCCACCAAAGAGCAGCATGTCCTTTCAACTTTGTCTGTGCTAATCTCACCCAAAGAGGATCTTCAATTTCTTCCAGCTCAAAGAAATCTTCAAGTTCACCAATCTAATCAATCAAATTGCCAGGCTTCAAAGTACCAGAGAAAGTAGAAACTTTCATTCGGTAACCATTACTAAACCGAGCACCAGATCTATGCAACCGAGCAATTCTGTCTTCACCAAATCTGTTCCTCCGGTCATCACCACTAGATCCAGCAGTTTCAAATTCTTCAGCAACTTCTTCATAGCCATCTTCAGTACCAACATTCTAAGGTACACTAGCAACAACTCTCATGATCTTGGCAAACATGTCATTCTTCATCAATTCTATCTCAGATTTGAGATCCAATCTAACTTTATCAAAAATATTTGATTCCACAACATCACAAATATCTACAATAGCTCTAGGGTCCAATCTTCTCAGAGGCATCCTTAAAGATATGAAAAATAACCCTCTACAAAAAACCCTCACCGACCACCTTGTGACAATCTCCAAGTTGTGTACAAGTCAGATCTCAACCTACTACCTTGAACAAACAACTAGGGAAAGATTTCACAAGTTCAGTGCTTCGAATCTACAATCCAGATTGCACACAATCTCTGCTCCAACAAGATCAACTATCAACTCCAACAGGAACAAACTTCAGCTATGATACCACCTGATGTAGTCAAGGATGGTGGATCCAATGAAGGGCAATCCAAACCTTGCAGCCAATAGAATTACATAGTAGAATACTCAACACAACAGATAACACAATAATTATTTCAATCAATTTGCATTAACATGCCTGGTTGTAAGGCCTTCCTGGTTAGGGCCAATTATAAATAGAAACAATTCTGCAAGATCCAAAATAGATCCAATACAATCTCAACTAGTTCAGCTTTGAAGATAATCAGAAGCTTATGAAAACCCTAAGGCAGATCTAAACTTGAGCTCGCAAGCCTCCAAGAAATCTCCTTGTCTCCAAGTGTGCAAACCACTAGCTCTGCTACAAACAACTATCAGATATCACTCTAATCTGCAAGATCATGCAAGATCTTTTCCACAACTTCACCAACTTTAGCTTTCAGAACCTCAAATCTGATTCGCTAAGCCTTCAAGTCATGAAGCTATCTCCCCTCCCTCCCTAAACATCTACCCAAACAACCTATAAATACTAGTCATCAGCCACAAGTCGGCTGGATGAAACCATTAACTCCCCAAACAAATAATTCAATACCATACAAGTTGGCTTACAAATGTATACAAACATTTAATTCAGCATGTTGGCCTAAAACAATAGCTACCAATAATAAATGCACCAAGTTAGCTCAACAAATCACATAGAACTCTAGTCGGTAAGCCAGAACTATTGAGCAATAGTGAATTAACCGAGCATGCCAGGCATAACCGAGCACCAAAGTTGACTGAGCACCACAAGCATGACTAAGTAACACTTTCACCAAGTGCCAAAGACTACCGAGTTTCTTTAGTGACCGAGCTTCCTTCAATGATCGAGGTCATCGGTCAAGGCTGCAACCGAGTAACACCGGCCAAAATACCAACACCCCATGCAATTTCACTAAGGAAAAAGAATGCCCCTACCTTAACCTTGGATGCCCCTGCCTCATACTTTGACTATCTTTTGTGACGAAAGTACTCTACATTCCAACTGAAATTCCAAATGTATCTGCATCTTGAAAAAAAAAAGATTTAGATCTCAAAAAACAAGCTTGTATAGGGATTGAGATGAGTTGTTTGCAATGGCTTCAACAATTTTTTTTAATGCATTTGTACAAAGAAGATCATTTTTTGTTCTCTTTTATTCCCTTTTAATAATATTTCTTTCAATGTCTTCTCAATAACTAGACAATGTCAAGATTGTTTTTTATGCAAAAAGCCACTGTTAACTATCGGTGAAGGAAGTGGTTTTCAATTTCTCATAATCTTTACAAGCATTGCATGCCATAAATTAATTTTCAATTTTGTCAAATCTTTATTTTGGCACCTAGCAGATATGGATACTCTTCTCTCAATAACATGATCTCATTTCTTTGTTACTTTGTCTAGCTCACACAATAACCCACAATTTGAACTTGATCTCCATGTACACCCAAGTCAAATTTTACTATATTTTGCATTAGGTAGGGACTCTAACTGCACCAACATAGCTCTTATTTCAAAAGCTTTGGCCCAAAGGCTTAAATTTGGATAGCCATATTGCTTGCTCTGCCCTCTCGTGGATCTGTCCAACAGAACGGAAGCATCATAGCCCTGTGCAACAAATTTCACCAATGTAACAGTGACCCAATAGAAAAACAAATAGACAAACAAAGCGAAACAAATAAATTACTTAAAAGCCAACCCAAACAAAACAGTTATGGAAGTGAAGACACAACAACCCAATGGCCAGAATAATATCCTCCTTTAGATCAAATTTAATCTGTTCGTCGATAATGAATTCCAATTTAGGGTAGGTGCTCTTATAAAATGTCCATGAAAGCCCATTTACTAGAGGATGTTTGATGTTCATAGTTAAAATATTTTCTTGTTTAGCTAAAGCAAGTGAAAATGAGAGAAAGAGAAACAAACAGAGCACGGGAAAGTTCTCCATTTTGAAAACAATATAGAGCATAGATTTTGTAGGGAAAACTCGAGCCTTGTAGGGTATTTAACAATGAATAGATGAGCTTATCTATTCATGTTGTGAGTTGCGTGTGTGAGAACATATACTAGCTGGACTGGAAATTTCAAAAGTTGGGACCCCACAAGATATCCAATTGTTGACTACGATTCATTTTCTTTAAGGAAAAAAATGACCACTAGTGAAGATCTCCAATCGGAGCTTTACTTGCAATGATTTTAAAAAGATATATGGTAATACCAATGGAATTTCAACTTTACCTAGAGATTTTTGCCTCATGTCTCTATCAAAATGCAGTAAAAGAATTTTTTTTTGTCTGCGTTGGTCGTTAACACTTCGTAGTAGTAGTTGTGAGTCATTTATATTTTTTTTGATGAATAGAGACCTTTTCTATTAATAATATAAAAGTACAGTATTCACAAAAAAGGGGTTGGGGGAGAAATCACCTCGCAAGCCACTCGACACTTAGGCCGGAATCATACAACTATTCATCAAAAATATATATAAAGAGAGGAACCCTCAAGCTGCAAGAGTAGTAGCAAAAGAGGGAGGAGGATCTCTATCATCAGGATTGCCCCAAACATTGGGCCCAAGAGTCTGATCAGTAATGGCCCAGCCATCTTCTGGATCTTCTTTTTCCAATTCTCCTTCCTCCCACCTGGGTGAGATAGCCAGCGTTAGGCGAGGGAACTTGTCTTGATTAGGAACAGAGGCCAAAGGCCGAGCAAAAGTAACAATAGTAGAAGCAAGCATAGGAGGCCAGCTAGAACCTTCATCCCTCCAAGGAGGAGGAGAGCCAAAGCAGTGGTGCCAAGGGCACGAAGTCCTGGAGTGTCTGGCAGAGGAACTCCAGCTACGACATCAGCCCCTGGGTGGCGTACGGTCGGCTGAGAGAGAATCTAGAGGCACTCAAGCCACAGTACAAGGGGCATTGCCCCAGTGCTGAAGTAACTCTTGCAAATGAGAAACCTCAAGAGCCACTTTATCTGCTTGCACCAGAATCTGCATTATGACATTATTACAAATACATGCCTTAGCATAAAGAGAGACATGAATATCCAGAAAGCTGTGAGAAAAAAGCACAGAATTTCAATCCTTCCATAAAGTAAACAAAATCTAAATCCTGAAAGTATGCCATAATTGGGTGTACTGGGAAGGCATCCTGGGAGAGTCATCAAGAAGCGCCATGTGCCATGAAAAAGGCTCAGGTCTAAAAGGAGCAAAGAAGTCATGAATCCAGACCCAGTAACTATGGGCACAATAAAAAAAACCAAAAAATGTGCATGAGCGTTTCAGAGTGGCCACAAAAAGGGCATTTAGGATTAGGAAGCCCCAAATGCCTAAGTCTAGCTCCCAAAGGTTAGCCCTGGTATAAGAAACACCAGGAAAAATGAGAAATTTTAGGCTCAGTGACAGAGTCCCAAATAGTACAAAATCTCCAGCTCTAACTTTTCTGAGAAGAAGAAATATGCCAACGCTGGTTGAAAGAGTCAATCATGGGCAAATGAGGCATAAGCCAAGAATACCCAAGCTTAGGCTTGTAACTGGTGAAGGGCATAGCAGGATACCATTTCCAGTCCTTCCACCAAGGTCTAACAAATTGAATTCCTAATTTATGCTAGAGATGAGGCGGGATAGCCGAAACCAGCAAGTCAAAAGTATGACGATTTGGGTGGATGAGCCAAAATTGAACCCGAAGATCATCCCAAGATCAGAGACTCATAGTGGCTCTAGAAAAAAGATCCTTCAGATTTTGAATGCCACGCTTGTGGAACCAAAGAGCATGAACCCCTTGAACTCTGGCAAGAGGAATTCCTTGTTGAGAAAAAATAGGGGACCACCAAATGTGCTACTGGTTGAAAGAAAGGCCATCATGGAAACCATTCCTAGCCCAAGGGATCCAGGGCTTGACAGAATCCCAAGCTCTCCAAATAATTTTGGTGACAAAAGTACCTTGGATCTGAACAAGCTCCTTCATAACTAGAAGGGTTTGAAAGCCAATCCCCTTCCAGGCAGGCTTTTGAAGAGGAAAGCCTAAGGAAATGCAGTGCCAGAGTAAAATTTTCTAGGCCTTGTTTCTTGTGAGACATCACACAACCCATTTGGCACAAAGGGCGTGCCCTTGCTTTGGGGTATCAAGTAAACCAAGCCTACTAGAAATTTTGGGGAGACAACAAAAATCCCATGCAACTCTGTGGAAGCCCTGGTGATAAATGTCGTAAGCCAAGAGGAAATCCTGCAGAAGTTTCTCGACATTCTTGTAGGAAGCTTTGGAAGGAGCCCAACAAGAGGAGTAATAAACATGTGTGGCCGCCAGGACTTTGGAGCAGATTTGGAATTTACCTGCGAGAGAGAGCGGCTTCGTGATCCAGTAGGTAAGCTTTTTTTCAATTTTAGCAAGAACTACATTCCAAAGATCTGTAGGGTGGCCTTGAAACGCAAAGGGAATGCCTAGAAAGAAAAAATTTCCCCATGTTGGATCTTGGTCCAACCAAATTGAGAAAACCAGGGAGGTTCGGGAAGAGTCGACTGTCTACAATAAAGGGTTTTGTGCCATTGAATGGTTGAACCAGAGGCCAGACAAAAAGTGTCTAAACACTACAAGGCTGCCTTGGTATTCTCTTCATCCTCTTCCAGAGTGAGGAAGGAATCATTAGCAAAATGGCCATTGACCAGTTGTTGAGATGAATCCAGCAAGGAGATTCCTCAAATAGTTCCCATAGAGATGGAGTGAGAAAGCAGGTAACCAAAACCCTCAGCGGCCAAAACATACAAGGTCAGAGCTAGAGGACAACCTTGCTAAATGGAACGAAAGAGACCAAAGGTGGAGGATTGGTGCCCATTGATGGTAATGCAAGCAGAGGCATTATTGAAGAGCATCTGCACAGATTGAATAAATCTGGGTCCAAAGCCCATAGCATGAAGCATCACAAGGATAAAAGGCCATTCAATACGATCATAAGCTTTAGCAAAATTAATCTTAAGAAAAAGGGCTTTTTGGTGAGACTTACGAGCCCATTCCATACCTTCCCACACAACAATGATGTTGTCAAGAATAAATGTTGACTTAATAAATCCTATTTTCTTAGGCTAAATAATCTGCAGAAGGAAGTGTCAGATCTTGAGAGCCAATGACTTGGCAATGATCTTGTAGGAGACATTGAGAAAGGTAATGGGCTGCCAATTAAAAATGTCCTCTGGATCCCTAGACTTGGGAATGAACTTGATATTACCCTGGTTAATGATATCCCCAAGAGATTGGGTATGAAAAGCTTCCAGATAAACCTGGTGGAGATCAGGGCCAATGGCATCCCAGAGGGATTTGTAAAACTCACAGAGGAAGCCATTACAACCAGGGGCTTTATCGTCAGCCATGGTGAACACAACTTCACAAAGATTCTGTAAGGAAAGTAGTTGATCATAGAAGACACGCTGGGTAGGGGATACACACTGTGGCACCACTGTGGTACAATGAGAAAGAGCTTTTTCACTGGCATGAGAGTATCCCTGAGTAGCAAAAACTTGTTCATAGTGATGAACAAAGGCTTGCAAGACATCAGGAAGCTTGGTGAGCAGGTTGTGACCTTCTCTGATTCTGGTTATGCTCGTACTGGTATGCCGAGGACGAAGGGAAGTAAAAAATTCTTTAGAAGCTTGGTCTCTCAACTTTAACCAATGCAAGAGAGCTTTGATGTAGGCTCCTCTGGCAGCATGATTGTCAGCCACTTGCTTCTGGTGACACAACTTAGCAAGATCAAGTTGTAGGTTCCAGTTGAAAGGATCCTGGGCTAAGGCCTCTGTGGCAACATGCAAGGCTTTGGTGTTGACATCATAGGCTCTACGACAACACTTGGCCAACTGTCTGCCATAGATGCACAAAAAATGAGTCATACACCTAATGGCATCATTCCACCATTGAATCCAACTCGTCAACTAAGTGGGTCTAGGCTCAAGGTTCCAAGCCTGATGAATGTGGGCCACAGATGAAGGATGGTGAAGGACATAAGTATTAAAGTAGAATTGCATGGTGGGAGGCCTAGCCTTAGCTGTCTTCCAAACAATATTAAATTGGATGGGAAAGTGGTCTGACAGGGTCACATCAATGAAAGGAGTGACTAGTAACACTTTCTTTTCAGAAAATGATAAAAAAGATTGAGCCGAGATCATAACATGATCAAGCCTTTTATGAATTATGTTAGAGGAAGCCCTGTAATTAGACCAAGTGTGCCAAACACCATCAGAATGGTGACGGCCCACATTGGGATCAAAAAGCCCTAATTTATTACGCATGTAGTACCAAGCTTCTCTTTCTCCAACTGTCCATCGAAATGGGAAAAGGCCATCCTTGTCAGACGCCATCTCCACCATATTAAAGTCCCCACAAACAATCTAGGTAGCAGGTGGCAGAGAATCCACAAGCCATCGCCATAGGTGAGATCTCTCAACAACATCATTGGGAGCATAAACATTAACTATGCCAAAAGAATGATTTTCAATAATGAAAGTGGCCTACACAACTCTCTGCATGGGGTCTGAACCATGATGAACCAAAAAGGAATGCTAATGAGGAGAAAGGAGATTAGCAAATCCACCTCTACCAGCCTCGTGTTGAGAAAAAAGAGCAAGGCTCATAGGCCAAATAACTTTACAAGAAGCATCAAGCATGAAACCAAAAATCTTAACTTCTTGGAGGCATAAACCATCCAGATGACTAAAACGATGATGCAAATCCCTAACAAAAAATTTTCTGTGTAGGTTTGTCAACCCCTGAACATTCCATGAGATGTACTTTATGGAATAACAGTGTCATCCACTCCATCATCATCCCCAAGGGAGTCAAAACTATTAGATAAATAACCTGGGGAAAAAGAAGACCCAAAAAACTCCAAAGAAATATTACGTCATTTTTCTTGCGTGCCCTCGACCCTATTCTCAACACTCCCAGAAGGGCTGCGAGAGTGGCAGAAGGAATTGGAAGAAACAATCTCTGCGACCGTTTGAGGCCTGCGGGCTACAAGAGTGGTAACCTGGGAGTTAATAACTCCTTTCCCCTGAGAAGTAGGGTTTGAAACTTCGATAACTAGGGTTTTCAAAGAAACTGCGTTATCTGAAGGTGTCGGATGGGAGGTGGAAGCTGAAGCAAGCTGCTTGTGGAGCTTGTTATGGCAGCCGACTGTGACCCATTCCTCTTTTTTGCCATCATCTCTTTTGCTAGCCTCAGTTGGCTAAGAACTAGAATCCTTGGGAGGAGTCTTGGTACGAGGCACTGCCAAAGGGTAGTCCTTAATCTTATGCTTCACAGATTGGAAATGATAGCAAGTGTTAGGAAGGTTGAGATAAAGCACCTTCTAGGTGAAGGTGGTATCACCAACTTGAATCTCAATGGATTCTTTGAGATCCCTAGAAAGGTCGATCTTAACACAGAGCCTCTTTTGAGGCTGTGGATTAAGAAAATGATCATGATCGCTACATATAACCCTACCTAATTTTTGCGCTATGGCATGCATGAAAGGCCAACAAGGTGAAGGAAGACTAGGAAACTCAACCCACATTGGGACTTTTAGCTTCTTATCATCATAGACAGAGAAGTCACGAGACCAACATTGGAAGATTAACAGTGAGGCCTTGAGATTCTAGGGACCTTTGGCAAAAATGGCATCCACATGGGAGGGATTGGAAAAGCAAAACAAAAAAAGCCTTTGGTGAGGCTCTAGATGCCATCCAGGTGGATTCCATGAGGGGTCCAATTTTTCACAACCCAATCCCTAAGAACATGTTCAGGAGGGTTGTGAACCAGAAAATAGCCAATAAGGGTATGCGTTTCAAGCCAAGTTCAAATATCATTAAACTCATTAATGGGTAGAACAATATCAGGCTGAGCCATACCTCGTGGAACACTTTGGGCACAAATTTGAGGGGATGTTTGCTTGGCGGCACCATTGCTATCCAAAACCACACCAGCACTAGCATCAACTGCTTGGTGGGAAGTGGCTGGAGCCATATATACTAAACTACTTCCCGCAATAACTACAGTATGTGTGAAGGACAAAGACTGCAGAAAATCGACGCAAGGCAAAAAACCCTAGCAGAGCGCAAAGGGAGCATGGCTCAAATATTTGAGAATCAAAAAGCATGTAATTTTTCATAGTCTCCTATCACTCCCACCTAATACGGAACAGTCATGGGTGGGTGGAAGCTAAAGGCGCAGTGTGACATTTCTAGAGCGTGTGTTTCCATGATATTTAAGAAAACTCTAGTGAGTCCTATTCTTTGTCGGCAATGTCTATATTGCAATTGATAGATTAGAAAGTTTTTCATCATTTATTAATTAAATAAAACATTAGAAACAATTGCACTATGATTTTCTATTTAAATAATAAATTGTAAAAATTGGTCTTGTTAAGTAAATTTAGTTGATTGTATAGCTATTTTGGTCCTTGTCAATGAGGTCTTCACTGATAGTTTTTAGCTGATAGGCTATTCTTGGTGGAAGTTCCACTGGAAATGTCAAGTTTGATGCTGAGAACTTTTGCACTTGCTGAAAAATGTACGATTGCCATTCTTCATCCCAATCAACGTCAATTTTTCTTAACTGGTGGTATTGAAAATTTTGTCAAGTTATGTTTCCTTTCTTGGGTTGTGCTTGGCGTCTAGCTTGACAAAGACAAATAGATATGACAAGAGACTGTATAGATTGAAGATCTTCATTGAGAGGAAAATGTTGTCAATCCTTTCTTGAAAAGAGCAAACAATTAACACAAATGTGAAGTGGGAGTGGTGAGGTGCATAAAGGGTGAGGATATTGTGAACAAGTGGAATTCTCATTAAATAGATATACAATTTGGAAAGACATGTTCTCGTAGGTTGGAACATACTTGTAATCTATACGTTTGAGAAGATCCCAATGTCCGACACATATCTTTAGTTTGGACACCAATTAAATGCATGCATTACTACAAAGAATTCTCTCAATCAGTTAGTGTAGGCCAAGAATTCCTTAGTTGGGTTTTCATACTTTTGTGTCTTTCTTGTTTTCACTAACATATTGTATATATAATGATTGGTAAAGAGAGTTGATTTTTTGTTTGGGGGTAGATGCAAAAAGATGGGGGACCAAAAATGGGGTATAAGATGCCACTTTTTTTCTTTGAAATCAGCAAACTCTGAGCTTCAACGAGAAATTGAAGATAGTTAGACTCAAAATTTCAAGATGCGACAAAAACAAGACTTGTAGTACTCTAAATCTAGTTTTTAAACTAAATTTTTTTTTGAAAATGGTGGAGTTTAAGGCCCTCAAAAGGGGGAGCACAAAAAGTGGTCCTATTTTTTGTGAAAAACATAACATAGTGTCTAGTGTGTTGCCCCTAAAATGTTAACTTATTTTTAGAAAAAATTTAATCTCTCTTGTGAGAAGTTAGTTAACACTACATAGTTTATCTCAAATTTTTTTGCTAATTTTTTAATGAATTTTCTCAGTGGACACATTCTAAAAAGGTGAAATTTGTGTGTGCCCCCTAGAAATCATTGAAAACTAATTGAAAATCAAAATTTTTTTGTAAAGTGTGTAGAATGGAGTCTAGTTTCTAAAAAAGTAACTTGTTGCAAAATTTAATAGACGAGCCAAAATCTAAGCCCAAAACAATACATGTTAGTTTTTGACAAAAATCAGACATACATACAAAAGAAATTAGAGATGAAAAGCTTAACACAACCAGAATTCAAAATAAATTATATGGATATGACAAGAGACCATAGAGATTGAAGATCTTCAGGAGAGGAAAATATTGTCAATCCTTTCTCAAAAAGAGAAAATAATTAACACAAATGTGAAGCAAGAGGGGTGAGGTACGTAAAGGGTGAGGATATTGTGAACAAGTGGAATTCTCATTAAATAGATATACAGTTTGGAAAGACATGTTCTCATAGGTTGGAACATACTTGTAATCTATAAGTTTGAGTAGATCCCAATGTCTGGCACATATCTTTAGTTTAGGCACCAATTAAATGCATGCATTACTACAAAGAATTCTCCCAATCAATTAGTGTAGGCCAACAATTTCTTAGTTGGGTTTTCATACTTTTGTGTCTTTCCTATTTTCACCAACCTATTGTATATATAACGATTGGTAAAGAGAGTTGATTTTTTGTTTGGGGGTAAGTGCACAAAGATGCAGGACCAAAAATAGGGTATAAGATGCCACTTTTTTTCTCTGAAATCAGCAAACTCTGAACTTCAACGAGAAAGTGAAGATAGTTAGACTCAAAATTTCAAGATGCGACAAGAACAAGAGTACTCTGAATCTAGTTTTTAAACTACAATTTTTGTTTTTTGAAAATGGTGTAGTTTAAGGCCCTAAAAAAGGGGGAGCACAAAAAGTGGTCTTATTTTTTGTGAAAAAATATAACTTAGTGTCTAGTGTGCTACCCCTAAAATGTTAACCTTTTTTTTGAAAACTGGTGAGAAGTTAGTTAACACTACGTAGTTTATCTCAAAATTTTTTGCTAATTTTTTAATGAATATATAATTTTTTATAAATTTTCTAAGTGGACACATCCCGAAAAGGTGAAATTTATGTGTGCTCCCCCTAGAAATCATTGAAAACTAATTAAAAATCAAAACTTTTTTTAAAAAAATGTGTAAAATGGAGTCTAGTTTCTAAATAAAAGTAACTTGTTGCAAAATTCAACAAACGAGCCAAAATCTAAGCCCAAAACACTACACGTTGGTTTTTGACAAAAATCAAACAAACATACAAAAGAAATTAGAGATGAAAAACTTAACATAATCAAAATTCAAAATAAATTATATGGTTAGATAGATAACAAAGAGATCTACACAATTGAAATGCACACATCTCTAATACTCTTTTACATTAATTACAATATGTTACACAAATGTGGGTGAAAAATAATCAAAGATAAAATGGCCGAACAATTACAAGTTAAAAGTCTAAAATTCGGGCCAAACAAAAGAATCCCACAACATGTCTTCTTAGAAGATGGTCTACTTTTGAGAAGCCTAGAAAACTTAAACAAGAAGCAAGAACTAGATTTAAATGCTCCTCAGATAACCTTTCACCATTGACTCCACTGGGGAAGAAACCCTAATTTGCACAACATCACTAGACCTTGAAAACTTGCAAAGATAAACCTACAAAGGGGATAGAAAACCCTTAATGCAAAACCAACCAGAAGCATTCTTACAAAGAGCGTCCTTTGAATCTGATAAGAACTATTGTGAACCCACGAATTAGGTCGCCTTGTCTCAAATCATAATCGAACGTACAATAGTTAGGATCAACCCACAACTTGGGTTGCTTCAAATCAGGGTTAAATTCACAATAGTCAGAATCAAATATACAACCTAAGTTGCCTCTAATCAGAATCAATCGCTTGAGCTCCTGTCCACAACAATCTAAATCAAACCCAAAACCTAGATTGTCTCAAATCAGGATGAAACCTACAATAATTAGGATTGAACCTGTAACAAATCAAAATTGAGCCCACAATCTCAAATCAGAATCCGTCCCCCAATTATTAGAATCAAACTGACAATGATTAGAATCAAACCTACAACCTAGATTGACTCAAATCAAAATCAAATCCACAACAATCTAAAGAATGAACCGAGTCAATCAAAATCAAATCCACAACAATCAAGGAATGAACCCAGAACCTGAGTTGACCCACAATCTGAGTTTCAAGTCAGAATCGAACCCACAACAATTAGGATCAAATTCATAACCTCTGTTGCCTAAAATAACAGTCGAGATGAACTAACCAACGAGCTTCAAGATCGATAAAATACGAATTACATAGACATAGATCAAGAGTACAGAGTGGTCCGGTTACAAATATCAATCACATTGACACAGGTTAGGCAGGGAGACAGATTGCACCAGTAGAGCCTGGGTCAACTTATGGATTTGGATATGTTTTCACTAAATCTAATTGAACATCTGTTTATTTACTGCTTCTTCCACGGGTGGGTGGTTCAACCCACTGGCAGATGTGAAACGCCACACATATGGTAAGGGGTGAGGCTCAAATGCAGAGGAGGGGCGACACAAACAAGTGATTGGTAAGTAAGACAAAGACATATTCTTTGTCGAGTAAGGGAGGAGACGTTTACTCACCACCACGTGGAAGAAGACTGTGGGTCTTAAATTACCCGCTAAATTAGTGCTAAGACCAGGCCATAAACTTGGACCACTAGCTATATAGCCAGAAATACGGGCCAGCTATGCAGCCAAAAAATTCCCCCAGCCCCCACCATGCATAGCGGCGTCGGCCTCGGCCTCCCATCCATCCATGCCCTCATGTCCTTCTGTTTCTGTCAGCTCCCTTGCCAATACTTAGCGCTGCAAACAAAATTACAGCTCCGTACTGTCGATCGCCGTCACCTCCTACTCGCTCACAATCCACAGGGCTTCTTCCTTGATTTTAAAATGAATATTTTATTGGTTACTATTCCAACAAGTGCCACGTAGTGGCCAAGTACTTATTTTAAGTTTTATAAATAAATTTAATTTTAATTTTGATTTATATGTAAAGTGAATTTTTAATTATAATAATTTATAACTAGGTTTAATTTTAATTTATATGTAAAGTAATTATTTAATTATTTTAATCAAATATGAGAAAATAAATTTTTAAAATTTATTATGTAAAAAATATTGCATATCAAATTATGAAATTATTAATAAAGTTGAAAAAAATTGTTGCTTCCAAAAGCCTATGAAGTGCATGTTAATCATACAAATTACTTTTAGATTTTATTGTTTATATTTTTGTATTAAAATATTTAAATAAGATGTTTTTCAAATTAGCAATTCATCACATCTTAAAAATGGGGAATAAAGAATTAAAAACTAAAGAATTGAAAATGTAAACTATAACAAATTCTTTCAAATTTATAAAATTTAGAGTGTGAAGCTTTAAATTAAATGATATTTAAATAATTAATTATTTTAAATTATGATCAAATTTAACAAACACAATAAAATCTTACAAAAATTAAACAATTATTATTCGAATTAAAATTATTCTTAAATAATCTCAAAGTAAATTAATTTAATTTTTAAATAGATAAAATAATTTGAAATAGATTTTGTGCAGTTTTATAAATAAACAAAAAAAATGTTAGATAGGATTAAAGTAAAATGAAATAACTTTCAAATAAATAAATAAATTGCAAGTTAAATAAAAAAACTATTAAATATAAATAGTAAACATGGTAAATTTTAATTGGTTCACTCGTGTAATAAGACTTCAAATGATTTCGTCCAATGAGATGATTAAAAATTAATTTCTAGATATTATAAGATTTGAAAAGTATATTAAGCGACTCTTAATAAAATAACTATATTATAAGATTGAAGATTATACGAATTGAATATAATTTTATTTAATAGATGTAAAATCATTCAATTATATATATATATATATATATATATATATATATATATATATATATATATATATATATATATATATATATATATATATATATATATATATATATATATATATATATATATATATATATATATATAATTATAAAAATTTAATTATTTGAAAATAAATAATATATATTTTATCTTATATGAAATCATATAAAAGATAGAATGAGTACTTTAAAACTAAAATTATAGATAAATATTCTTTCATTTTGTCAAGATTTCATTAAAAATTCAAAGATAATAAAATAAATTATAATAATTCAACATTTTTTTGGTCAAATATTCTCTTATACATTTGATCATTTTTTAATATTAATTTACTTTATTTCTAAGAAAATTCATAAAATTAATTTTTCAAATGTTTTTATATTGTATATTAAAGTATATTGAATTATGTTGCCCAAATTTTGGTTAAGATCTCAATCCAACCATGGAGGCAACACTCTGCCATACAAATAAACTAAATTAATTCCTATGCCAAATATGTGTTGGTCTGAATGAAGAAAGCCTCCAATTTACAACTAAGAAATATTTTATATAAATTTATTCAATAATCTTAAAAATTTAAACTTGAACATTGAAATAAAAATCTAATACTTTTAACTAATTAATATTTGAACTATCAAATTAGATTTCATAAAAAATAAACAAAGCTAAAATTAAGATTTCACCTAAAAGTCAGTCTTAAAATTGACTAGCTACAATCAATACATTATATATTAATAATAATATTTTAAATTAAATACTAATTAACTATTTAATATAATTTAAAGAATATTACTATATAATAATTATTATTATACTAAAATATTAAATATATTGTGTATTGATTGTAGCTAGTCAATTTTACTTAACATTTTTTTATTATTTAGATTTATTAATATTTATTAAATAGGGTTTGGATATTACATATTGATACACATATTTTCACTTAATCTCCCACCATAGGATAACCTTACGTAATAGATAATTTTAAGTCTTACTTGATTTATGTTTTGATATATTTTCTTTCATTTCACAACATCCTTATATTATTTTCTTTCATATTGTCTATTAGATATGCATATCATTTATATAGTGATGATTGGATGATTAGAGAGATTTAATAATAATAATAAATTAACCCTTAATTTAATAATTAAAAGAACTAACCCTTAATTTCTTTTTCTTAATCCTAAACTTATGTTTCCCTAACTTTAACTATATCCTACTTTTGTTTGTTGACTTTTCATTTGCCTTTTACTTCATCAACAATAGGTGTTTGAGGATACTTTTCTATGTAAATAAACACAATGAATCTTGAAAGATTCTTCATTGAACATGAATAATGTATTCTTGTGTCATGAATCCCATGAGATAATTCTTTCTATATAAAACATGTTTGTCTCCACCATACTCACCAACAAAACATTGTGCCTATTTGATGCATGATAATGCACATAACTAAAAGAAGAAAATCAAAAGCATTTCATAATCAATAGGTCACCCTACTTATAATAGGGACACACAAGTAAAGCTATCAAACGTATGTGGCATTATAAAGGCCAATGATTTATTTTATTTTTTCCTTAGAGAATTTAGATTATTGAAGGGAGGGGAGTCAATTTTTTAATATTTATTCCTAATTTTTTTAAGAAAAAAGTTAAGCCATATCTAATTCTATATACGAGTATAATATTGGATTTTCCCTTTACAAATCTGGACCCTTGTAGCCATTGAGCCAATTTTGAATTATTTAATTTAAAAAGATAGGCTTCCCATTTCATCTAGGATATGATAGGTGGATGGATATGGAGTATAGGGAGAGATAAGGGGAGAAACAGGGGGGAGTAGGTAAGATGAATAATAGAAAGAGAGAAGAGAGATAGAGGTGAAAAGAGAGAGAGAGAGAGAGAGAGAGAGAGAGAGAGAGAGGTGAAATAAGATTTAAGATAGAGATAGGGAGGGAAAAATGAGTGTTTATGTGTGTAAGGATGTAAAGGTAGGGATAGAGAGGTAGATAGAGAGTGTGTGAGTTAGAGAGAAACATATGGATATAGAAATAAAGAGGGATAGAAATCCATTGGCATAACCATTGCACCCCTCAAAGGTGCAATTACTAGTCTATAATAAATAAATAAATTAATTTCATAAGAATTCCTACTCTTTGAAACTAGATGCTACAGTCGCCACGAAACCTCAACCACTATTGAATTAGCACTAACCGTAATGAACAACAGGAAATTCATTTGGCAACAACAGTTAAAAACTCATGCACTGATGATTAGTGGAGACAACTAAAGGTCATGGGAAGCTTGGTAGGAATGGCTAGAAAGAAAAAAAACACTTGATTAAAAAACATTTATGATCACTCTATTATCTATCACATTTTAGATCAAAATATTACTTTACTAATCATGCAAAATATTACTTAACAAAATTGCAAGTAATTGAGACAAAAACTAAAGTGGTGAGATTTTTAGATTCAACTTTTATAATAAGAGAAAATGTGCAGCTCTCTTTATAAAATTATTAAAATATATATATTTATTATCATTTTTTAAAATTTACATTTAGAAAAATGAGATTTTTAGATTCAACTTTTACAATAAGACAAAATGTACAGCTCTATAGAATTATTAAAACTATAGATTCAATGTTATTTTAAAAATGTACATTTAGAAAAATGAGATTTTTTGATTCAATTGTGTGTAAGATATTAAACTTATAGAAAATAGAATGATTAGAAATATTGATACTAAAATCTTAAAATAGAATGATCAGAAAGAAAGAACTTTGGAGGGGGTTCTTCCTCACTCGGCCCACTTGTTGATCCATTCAACACAACCCAAGCATCACAGCCCTGTGTAACAAATTTCAACATTTAATAGCCACACAACAAAGAAACAAACATGGTGAAACAAATAATTTAGTTAAAACCTAACCTGAACAAAACATTCAGGAAAGTGAAGACATAGCAACCCAGTGATGTGAATAATATTCTTATTTAGATGAAACTTGATCTGTTTCTGGACCATGGGCTCTAGTTGGAGGCAGGTCTTGATACTTCTCTTCATTTCTACATTTCCAAAGCTGCCAAAGAATATTAGAAGAAAGCATATGCCAAAAAATATTCATATCACTTTTAACATTATCAATAAAACCAATGACAATTTCAAAAGTAGTAACACCCATAGGATAGTAGATACCAAACATTTGCCAGATACTTTTGGCAAAAATGCAGTCAAAAAGAATATGCCTGCTAGTTTCCAGACCCCCGCAAAAAGAGCAAAGAGGGTTACTGTTATGATCCTTCAAAATAGGCAGTATGTCGAGGAGCAATAACCATTTAAAACACTTGATTTTGGGTTCAATAGGAGCCTTCCAAAGTCTATTCAGATGTTTCTTCCACTCATTGTCATCAAGGTTAGAGTACCAAAGTCTGTTAATATGACTAGTAATGTTGTTGTTAACAGCAATAATATTATAGATGATTTTAGCTTTAAGATTTTCCAGAACGCACTAGTAGATTTGAGGTCAAATTTCGACCAAATTTATCAACCAAAGTGGAAATGGTCTTAAAATTTTCTTTTTTTTCCTTTTATCCCCGTGTTGGTCGAAATTTTGACCAATACGGGGATAAAATGTAAAAAAAAAAAAAAAAGATGCATTTCATTTTTACTTTACCCCTTTCTTTTTCGGCGCGGGCAACAGCGGGCGGGAGCGGGCAAGAAGGCGGGGACAACTGTGTATGAATTTTTTGTCTCTAATTCTATTTTTTTTCTAAATTGTTATATGGTTTTACTGTTCCCGCAAAGTGTTAAGAAAGATGCAATAAATCTTCACATCTTTGTGTTGCTCTGGCGACAGTAACCAGTGTGGAACATTGTGTTGCTATCGAGTTTCTTTGTAATGAAATTTGTTAGACTGTGACAGAACTTTAATAAGCATTATCGAAGTTTCAATAAAATATGTTAGGGCATAGTTTATTGGTTTTATGAAACTGTGGAATCTGCGTTGAATAAAACTGTGATGTTATCCAGTTTGTATTATAAGAGGTTTTGAACTGTTATAACTGCATAGAATCATTTTAGACTTCACAGCTTGCAAGAATCGGTATATCGCGTTTAATTATATGTTAAATCCTTGACTTGCGGTTCCCCAAATGGTTATCAATACCTTTGGATGGAGAGCAAGCCAAGGATAGATGTAAACAATGAAACATTAAGCACAAAAAATGGGAAGCAATTGGTTGCTTCTAGAACCGATGCCTGAACTAGTGCATAAAAGGTGTAATCAAATCGGTGCCTAATCGGCACACATTATGTGAACAGTTTGCAAATTGTGCCCTAAATAAATAATAAACAAGAAAATAAACGGTGAGTCAATTAGATGAACATATTTTTGGATACCCTAGACCGTAAAAGGGGTGAATACAACCCAGTGGTAAACGGGTGTTTAATACCAATCGAATTTGATTGCACAGTCTCAAAGGAATGTTAGATATTAACAGTAAAGACAATCTGTCGAATCCAGATTGAGGATACTCTGAATTTGTGAAGAATCATCTGCTGTGAAAGAATGTTTAAAGTGGGGAAGTTCGATAGCCAAAAGTCAAGCTAGGCTTACAAAATCTTTTACCGATTGCAACCACTCATCAAACCACTGCTAAAACTTCCAGATGGAACCGAGTTTAAATTGATCAAATAGACTCGAAGATTCCCTGTAGAAGTTTGCAGTGATAGTTAGTGGTTAAAGAGGTAAAGTCACAAGCCTTATCAATACCTGTAGAAGAACACATTGTGCCTGCTCTGTTCACATTGCAGAAACAGAGAAAATAAGAAGAATCAAATACAAATCTTCAAGTTAAAGTTGTGATTAGCTGTAACACAGAGAGTTATGTTCAAAAGAGTGAATATACATATATTGTAAACACAGAAGTTATATTTGCCTGTGGTAAGAAACAGAACCGGAAAACATCACAAGCTAAGTTTGGTAGATTGTGTAAAGAAATTACAGTCATCGATTGGCAGTCTGAAATTTATATTTTCTGTTACCAAATTGAGGGATTTGGAATTATCAGTTGAATTTGTGACTGTGCTTGGAGTCATTAATCGTGTGAACCTATAATAGAATGTGGGAATCTATTCAAACTTTAGCTGTCTAAAGCTTGGCATCAAACTGTTATGATTTCAAGAATAGGTTACACATTTGGTGTTATTTTCTTTTATTAGAATCAACAAATTAAAAGTTACACTCACTATAAGGACAGTCACAAATGAGGACATCTCACAGTGACTATCCCTTGTGTAATTGCCACTTGAATGCATTGCTATTGAACCACATTAATGCTTTTTTCCTTCAACAAATGAGGATAGTCACTGTAAAGACAACATGATAATGTACACTCACTGTAAGGACAGTCACAAATGAGGACATCTCACAGTGACTATCCCTTGTGTAATTGCCACTTGAATGTATTGCTATTCAGCCACATTAATGCTTTTCTTCTTCAACAAATGAGGATAGTCACTCTAAAGACAACATGATAATGTACACTCACTGTAAGTGTACATTATCATGTTGTCATGATAATGTACACTCACTATAAGTGTACATTATCATGTTGTCTTTATAGTGATAGTCCTCATTGAAGTGGCAATTACACAAGGGATAGTCACTGTGAGAACTTCTCATTTTGTGAAATTACACAAGGGACAGTCACTGTGAGATGTCCTCATTTGTGACAAGGACAATCACACATGAGGACATCTCACAGTGATTCTCCCTTGTGTAATTGCCACTTGATCAAATGTATTGCTATTGAGCCACATTAATGCTTTTCTTCTTCAACAAATGATGACAGTCACTCTAAAGACAACATGATAATGTACACTCACTATAAGGACAGTCACAAATGAGGACATCTCACAGTGACTATCCCTTGTGTAATTGCCACTTGAATGCATTGCTATTGAACCACATTAATGCTTTTTTCCTTCAACAAATGAGGATAGTCACTGTAAAGACAACATGATAATGTACACTCACTGTAAGGACAGTCACAAATGAGGACATCTCACAGTGACTGTCCCTTGTGTAATTTTCACTTGAATGCATTTCTATTGAACCACATTAATGCTTTTTTCCTTCAACAAATGAGGATAGTCACTGTAAAGACAACATGATAATGTACACTCACTGTAAGGATAGTCACAAATGAGGATATCTCACAGTGACTGTCCCTTGTGTAATTGCCACTTGAATGTATTGCTATTCAGCCACATTAATGCTTTTCTTCTTCAACAAATGAGGATAGTCACTCTAAAGACAACATGATAATGTACACTCACTGTAAGTGTACATTATCATGTTGTCTTTACAGTGACTGTCCTCATTCAAGTGCAATTACACAAGGGACAGTCACTGTGAGAACTTCTCATTTTGTGAAATTACACAAGGTCACAAAAATTACAAAACAAAAATAATATTACAGTTCACAAAAATAATTTAGTGAACTTCTAATATTATGACACATGAGAACAGTCACTATGAAGACAACATGATAATGTACACTCACTATAAGATCGATGTTGATGCAGAGTGGCAACAAAAGGTGATGGAATTCAATCAAATGCTTGTTTAAACCCACAAACTCCTATTAGGCTTCAAAGCCACTCAAAGACAAAATAGTCACAAAACCTTAGATCTGGATTCCAAACTTTCAAAGATGGTGTTAGATGTGTTAAGAAAGAGGATTCAATAGGTTTCAAGAATTTTCAACACTTCAAACAATTCTTAGCAAGCAATTTTCTCAAAACTGTCAAATAGGCCTAATTGCCCCTTTTCTAGTCCTCCAGCAGCGTTATAACCCGAATAACTCAAAATTTATCCAAATGAACCTGCAAAAAAATTAGCATTCCAGATACCCTTTTGGGAGAACTATAACATACTAAAAAACCAGTGTCAACTTCTTTGGAAAATGTGCCCCAAAACCTTGACTGTCACTATTTTTCAAGAGGAATTAGTGATGTTTTACAAAGAAAGTGTGCTAAAAACATATCCAAAAGCCACCAAATTCATAGGACATTCCTATTTTGTGTCCAATTAGATGATTCAACAACCCATTTCACTTTATGATTTCATTTGCTACCAAAACCCCAAATTTGCCCTTAAAACCCTCTATAACCTAGGGTATCACCAATCTAACACTTCCACTCACTTCCAGGTCATAAAATTCATGGTTCACCATGAGTTAAACATATTATTGAATAATATCAAATAATATTTATACCTTGTTAATCCAGATGTCTGGCTGCTACACATATGGCATGTATTTGGGTACCCAAACTTGTCCAAACAACCATCAACTTTGCATTTCTTTCACATTCTCCTGCAAAACTTCACTTTTCTAGTTTATTCATGGTTAGATAGACTTTTTAGTGCTTCTAGGGTCCATCCTAAGGATTAGATGTACAAAGATAGGATGGTGCCCCCATTTACCATTGAAGAATCAAAGCAAACTTTCAGTTTCAGCGTTACAACAGCAAATAAACTTGCAATAAACACTCAAAATAATATGAAAGTGACTCAATAACCCTTAAATGTATCTTACCAACATAAATGAATGATTATCACATCCAATACACTTAAATCTTGCAAGAAAATCTCAGATTTTCATTAAATTATGCCCTGTCCGTACAAATCTTGTACTTTGTCGTACATAACAATGCCTTCTCCCCTTTCATCAGGTTAACACAACTTATATAGGTGTACATACACCTGTCTAACTGATCAAGTTGGTTAGAAATGTTTTATTTAACAAACAAATACTAAATCCTAAGTTTACCTCCAAAATGCCTACATGACCGTTTATATTCAAATTCAAATTTATAAACTATGCATTCTATAACTTTTATGACATTCTAACCTATGTTATTGACTCAAAATGATCTCAAGACCTTATTGAATATGACAAAATATAAAAGCACCCTCTAGGACACCCTTATGGCTCATTAGGCCATTTTACATCAAGTTGCCCATAGGCTTTATCAAGAATTTTATTACTCTTGACTGGCAAAGTACATTGTTCATTACAATATGCCATTATTGGCCTTAAAATATCCCAGTTGACATGTAGGAATGCCTTTGATCTTCTGGTTCCATCTTGTTCCAAGGTGTTCCTAGTTGACTTGATAGGTGCCCTTGCACCAGATGTCCTCATTTGTGACTGTCCTTAAAGTGAGTGTACATTATCATGTTGTCTTTAGAGTGACTGTCCTCATTTGTGACTATCCTTATAGTGAGTGTACATTATCATGTTGTCTTTAGAGTGACTGTCCTCATTTGTGATTGTCCTTACAGTGAGTATACATTATCGTGTTGTCTTTACAGTGACTGTCCTCATTTGTGATTATCCTTACAGTGAGTGTACATTATCATGTTGTCTTTAGAGAGACTGTCCTCATTTCACTGGGCATGATGAGAAAGGCAGATATACCTATCAAATAATAGAGGCAAGAATCTTTGATTACAGACATATTTATAAGAACCTTGCTTAGTATTTGTTAGCATATGTGCAATGACTATATTTATGATCTTTGCAGGCATATCAATGTCCTCATTTGAAGAGCTAGCACAAAGTATATGTGTGAAAATTTATTTCTAATTATTAATATATTGATGGAGGTGACTAGAGCTCTATTACAAATGAAAGATAAAATATTAAATTATTTAATTAGTTTCAAGTTGAAATTATTGTAACAATTAATGTATCTATGAATTGATGGAAGGATTCATGTGTTTGCATCCATTTATCCTGCTTAGTCTAGTGGAGTAGTCACTTACTCCCTACTTAGAAATTTCCAAATTGTGGGGTGAGAATGCTAAAGTCCTCATTTTCATTTAAGTGAGAAAATAAAAATGGAGATGATGTAGGTTTTTCTTCTCTTTTTTTTTACCTTCTTGGTCTTTGGATTTAAAAAGAAGAGAGGCATGAGGAACCAAAAAATCAGCAAGATACTTATCCAAAAAAGCTAAGAGTGAATTGTCCCATATTTGAAAAAAAATTATAATTTGTATTTGGTTATTATTTGGGATATGTGATGTTTTATAGATTTGAGATTAAAAGATCTATTATTTTTTTTAACATTTGACAAATAGATTGCATACTCGATATGCTTCAATATTTTGCATCCATCTTTGCATAGGTATACGACAAAGATAAAATCTTTGAAGACATTCATTTTCAATATTTCTAATTATTATGACTATATGTCAACATCCACTAAAATAGGTATGTTTATTTATATCACATTTTTATCGTGCACACATTTACATGTGTAGTTAGCTTTAAACAACACCTCCAAAAGTATTTAATATATATCTAGGTTCAAAGTGCTTCTAATTTTTATACTTGAGTTTTTTGTGTGAATTTTTTGTAGGAGATATTTTGTAGTCATTGCAGAAGATGGAAACATACAAGATGTTAGAAGCTTGTTAGTGATTGTTTATTATGTTTCACAGAAGAGAAGATGGGGTTAACAAAGGAAGAATTAAGTAACAAAATGTTGCTTATTGTAGACTTAGTGATATATTGATGATCTATCATGTTGATTTATCTAAATTTGAATATATTTTTTAATTTAATTTAAATACATCTTGGGTTTAAATTGATTCAATGTGCAATATATTTTTAAAAATTTGTTATGTAGGAGCTGCCAAGAATTTATTTACTTGTGAATTAGACCTTCTAAATTATAGTATGAATTTTTTTACTTGTGAATTAGAGTTTAATCAATTATAGAATCATCGTACATAGAAGGGAGATGGTCACTTTATTGCAAGTGGCATCTTGTTTTTTAGAATATTGAACTTAGATGATTATCTTGTTTTTCATAAGGGGGGTGATTATCGTTTATTGCATACTATTTCATTCTCTAAAATTGATTATATATAAAAGAGATAAGAATCAACATAGATAAGAAGGAGATGATTATCATTTATTGGTTATTTTTTATTGTGTAGTATGTTATTTTCTAAGAATCAATGTAGATAAGATGGAGATGATTATCTTTTCTTATAGGGTATCTTGTTTTATTTTGTTTTGTTTAGACAAAAGTGGAAGAACCACTATATATATATTTATATTTATAAAAACTTATTCAAAAAGAGCTCAATCAGGAAAGAACCAGGAAGAAAACTTGACATCGTCGCTTTATATACAAAGGTTTAAAAGAAAACCTTAACGCTATTTGATTAGTTTGTTACATTCGGAAGGTCGTGGCCACCTTTGAAGAATGCAAGTGGTCAAAGACCCATACATTTCAAATTTTGAACTGCTAGTGGCTAAATTCAAAAATCAAATAGGATGCATCTCTAAACCAATCCCATAGGATGCATCTCTAAATCAAACTCTTGCAAAATAGCCATCTATTTCTCGTGACGCTCTCCCAAATCTGACTACATAACCAATCTCTTGACCACTTGGTCAGGCATAATGGCATATATATTGCTTCTCAAGATATATTGTCTAAACTTCTTGAATTATCTAACCAAGCTGAAAGCTTATTTCTCGAGGGCCCAATACCTCACTTCAACATTATTGAAAGGTGAACTCATAAAATTGATGCAGAGGCTTAGGGTGTCCAATCTAACACCTTTTTAAGCTTACAAAAATTAACACAGATCTCCTCTTGCTTCTTCTGTACAAGCAACAAATTTTCCACCCAAGTGGAGTGGCGGATAGGAAAAATTATCATTGCAGCAAGTAACTTTTGAACTTCCTTGAAGATTAAGGGTTCTATCAACAAATTAACAGGTTGCTACTTTTGTATGAATGACTTTATGTTAGGCTTGAGAGTTATGTCATGGGTGATGATGGAAGTATCAAATATCTTCAGATCTTCATATCAAGTTGTGTTAACTTACCGATGACTTGATGCTTGACTCTCAGTAAAATGATGATATAGGGTCCTTATATTACACATAATTTTGATTAAAAGTTAAAATATAGCATTAAAATCTAAATGATAAAGATATTTCATATGATGTTTTCGATATTAAAATGGTTGAGAAAATGGTTATTCACTAATGATTTTTATCAGCAGGTTGCAAACAAATCATCTTTCTTCCACCAACGAGTCATTCCATTCAAGAAAGACCATGTCTGATGATATCAACGCACAAACAAATAGGGAGACAATTGCTAGACTATGGTCTAACTTAAAAAGAAAGGGTGATGGAAAATGTTATTGTCCTTGCAAACTTTGTAAGGGCTTAAAGACTCGAAGATATCTAATCAAAACAGCTGAGGAACATTATAGGCAACATGGTCACATTGAAGGGGGAAATGAATTTCATCCATTGGTATGTATTTTAATATTTTATAAAATACATAAGACATGATTTGATGATGACAACATGATCATGGTTAATATAAGGTCATCATTTTCATATAGGTCAACATCCCTCAATTTCATGTTATGGACCATGACAATCTGGAGAATGTGGATTTCCAAACGAGGGAACATGGAGGTGTGAACATAGAAGTAGAAGGTAATGATATCATGGAAGAAGACCACGATGATGAAGAAGATCAATATGATCACGATGATCAAGATGATGATGATGTTGATGCAGAGCTTGATGTACCTTTACTTGAGAAGGCACACGAGCCCCTATATGAAGGCTCTGAAACAACTCTTCTTGCCATTGTATTATTGTTGGTGAACTTGAAGGTTATGAATGGTTTATCCAATGTAGCAATGACACGTATGTTAAGGTATGTCATCTTTTTTCATTATTTTAGTCGTAATTCCCTTGCAATTAATATTGGATGAATCATGTAGCAATTAATATTCTTTAAATTAACAAATTATATTTTTGGTCATAGGTTGGTAGGTGAGTGTTTGTTACCACCATCAAACACCCTACCTCGCTCGTACCGAGAATTATCTGCCGTTATGAAAGATATTGGAATGGAATATCAAACAATACATGCATGTCCGAACAATCATATTATATATTATAAACAGCATGAATTTGCAACAGAATGCCCTATTTGTCATATTAGTAGATATCAATCAGATCGAATAACAAAAAAGGTGCCTTGCAAGGTTCTTCGACATATTCCCATTATTCCACGTCTGCAATGATTATTCAAGTGCAATAGCTTGGCACAATTTATGGATTACCATGCACGCAATAGAAGTCAAGATGGCATTATGCGAATGTCTGTAGATGGCTCGGCATTTAAGGAAATAGAAGAAAAATGGCCACACTTTAAAGAAGAACCTCGTAATCTCAAGCTTTCATTGGCAGTGGATGGTGTCAATCCGTTTGGAGAGATGAGATCTACTTACTCGGTGTGGCCTGTTTTTGTTATCAACAATAACATTCCTCCTTGGTTGTCCATAAAGAGGGAGCACATAATGTTGTCACTGATTGTTCTAGGTATATTTTGATTTAATGGTGATCTAAATTAATTTATTATTAATAATCCATCAAAATGCTCATAATAATTATGTAATGTTTTTGTTCATTCAACTAGGTAAGTACCAAGTTAAAGATATCAATGTATATATTGAGCCCCTTATCGACGAGTTGATGGTGTTATGGAATGGGGTCACTATGTATGACATCTCTAGACCAATAGGACAAAGACAATTTCAATTCCATGCAATGCTTATATGGACAATACATGATGCCCCTGGGCTAACACATTTTTGTGGCCTGTTTTTGTTATCAACAATAACATTCCTCCTTGGTTGTCCATAAAGAGGGAGCACATAATGTTGTCACTGATTGTTCCAGGTATATTTTGATTTAATGGTCATCTAAATTAATTTATTATTAATAATCCATCAAAATGCTCATAATAATTATGTAATGTTTTTGTTCATTCAACTAGGTAAGTACCAAGTTAAAGATATCAATGTATATATTGAGCCCCTTATCGACGAGTTGATGGTGTTATGGAATGGGGTCACTATGTATGACATCTCTAGACCAATAGGACAAAGACAATTTCAATTCCATGCAATGCTTGTATGGACAATACATGATGCCCCTGGGCTAACACATTTTTGTGGTATGTTCTCTTCATAACACCTTTTTTTTGGTATGTTATAGTGCTAACACAAAGTTAACACATTTAATCCAATTAGACATGATCTTGTAGGTCTTCAGAAAAAGGGAAAATTTGCATGTCCAGTTTGTGGTCCAAAGACAAAATCTCATCATTCAAAAAGTTTGAGAAAGCAGGTGTTCGATGAGAATAGACACTTTCTCCACAGAAATCATAAGTACCAAATTACTGAAAAACATCTTTTCAATGGCAAAGAAGAGAATACATCAAAGCCATGGAGAATGACACCTCGCCTATGGAAGTTGGCATACAATAAAATAAATCGTCGAGGTAATGTCATTCCATCTGATGGGTTTTGTTTCAAATTTATCTTTTGATATTGTGTTTTGTTTACTGATGATGTAATTGATGCTTGTGAAGGTCGTCAAGGCATCAATGACCAACTTCCAAAAGGGCTCAAAAGTTATCCTACGCAATTTACTAGGTTGCCGTACTATGAGAAACTCCCAATCGTGCATTTGTTTGATCCTATGCATATTGGAAAGAATGTAACAGAGAAATTATGGAAAATATTGAATGGAAGGCGTGACAAAGACCAAATCATCAAAATTTGTAGTGACATTGAAGAATCCAACCATGCAATGAAAATTTTTATTCAATCCAATCAAAATGGAGACCAGATTGATACAAGTGCTCTTCCATGGTTATTGTCGGAGCAGCAGAGCAATGCTATAAAAGAAATTATAAAGAAAATACGATTTCCTACAGGATTTTCTGCGAACATAAATGATCTCATATCAAAGAAAAGTGAATTTGGGCCAAGGATGAAAACACACGATTGGCATATATTTATTAAGGTAATTCATATTACTTTGTATTCACTATATATTTGTATACTGCATGTGGTTTTCATTGCATTCTTTTATAAAATATTGACGAGATCATTTTACAAATATTGCAGTATGTTCTACCTCTATCTCTCCCACACCACTTTGCCAACGGTGTCAAAAAAGTTATATATGATCTTGGAAAATACATGAGGTGGTTGTCATCTAAAGAAATCAATAAAGAAGATATAAAATACTGGAAGAGAAAAATTTCTCTTCTTATGTGTGAAATGAAAAAGTGTCTACCTTCAACTTTTTTCAATGGACAAGAACATTACCTCTTACATCAAGTTGAGGAGATTGAATTGTGCGGACCTGTACCAACTAGGTCAATGTGGATGGTTGAGAGGCACTTGAAATTTTTGAAAGACTTGGTTCGACAAAGAGCACATCCTGAGGGTTCTATGGTAGAGGGATATATGGTATACCAGACCATGGTGTACATTAGTGAATATCTTCCTAAGTTTGCAGCAAAGATCCATGTAGATCGTATTTGGGATCCCAACTCCATTAACAAATTTGAAGGGGAGCACTTGATGGGCAAAGGTAGATTGAGGAAAGTGAGAGGTAAATCTAAGATGTTATTATAGTTAATTAATTCTTATAAATCTAGTCGAGAGTCTGATGCAATAAATCTAAGATGTTTTTGATACAGCTGGTCGAGAATGGGATGCAATACATTTGTATATTGCAAACAATCTTGATTGGATCACGGTATGGATTGAACGATGTCAACAAAATGGTTGTTCATTAGCATGGGAAGGTGTTGCTTCATTGGTTAGAGAAGCTCATCGTAATGGAGATCCCAATGTTACTCCAATGGTAATTGATATAGCACATGGTTTAAGAGGTGGACAGGTACGTACAAATTTATTAATGATCATGACTCATATGTTTCATATCAACTCATGATACAAATAATTTACACACTTTAAAAATTGCAGGTCAAGCACCACAAAGCTATGTACTATCATGGCCACAAATTTTTTATAAAAAAGTTGGATGATACAAAGAAAACTTGTGATTCTGGGATAAGTGCAGTTTTCGAGGTCACCAATATATCATCTAGAAATGACCTACATCCTCAACAATCTCAAAATCAATACTATGGCATCTTAGATGATATAATTGAGTGCAACTTTAACTCCTTCAAAGTAGTTCTATTTGTCGTCAAATGGTATAGGCTACGACTGAATCAAAATGATCCAGATAGAACTGTTATTCAACATGATAATGGATTTACAATGATTAATACAAGGTTGTTTGAGCTAGTTGGAGATGAGCCCTATGTTCTTCCAAGCCAGTGTGAGCAAGTGTTTTACTTAGAGGTTCCACATAAACAGGGTTGGTCATTTATTGTTAGACATGATCCAAGAGGAAGGCCGATAAAGTATAATGTTATGGAAGAAGAAGATACTGAAGATGATGAAGAAGCAGATGATGATGATGATGATGATGATGATGATGATGATGATGATGATGATGATGATGATGATGGTGGTGATGATGATGATGATGATGATGATGATGATGATGATGATGATGATGATGGTGATGACGATGGTGATGGTGATCATGGCGATGATGATTGCGGTGATGCTATTGATGATGGCGATGATGGCGATGGCGATGATGATGATGATGATGATGATGATCAATGACATAGTTGAAATGGTTACATATTTATTGTGTTCAATTCTAATGATTACATATTTATGTTTTGCTTTAAATTGTAATGGTTACATATTTATTCTATTCAATTCTAATGATTACGACATATGTGATTTATAATTACCAATTTTTTGTTTACGATGCTCAATTAATTGCTGTTGATACATGTATATTTGTGTTTGATTATCACCCTTTTTGCAAATAGGCAATTGACTACAGACATTGTCACCCTGGCCTTCTGTTGATGATCTTGCATTCCATACATAAGGTAAATTTGTTCATGTTTATGATGTTGCATATTGTTCATGTTATCTTCTAAGTTATTTGTAGCATACGTATCATGTAATATTTAGCTAACTTAAGATAAATGATTAACATATGCAGTAAATTTGACCCCTTTGGCGTGGATCGTGCACAGTGACATGGATCGGCAGGTATAAGTCAATAAATAGACATAATTTTCTTATATTCTTCTTGTTTATCACTGAGCACGTATGTTATAAATAGACATATTATATAATCATATAATGTATATATAGACAAAGAACCGTATAGAAATATAATATATAATCACTTTCAACCTACTACATTTTATATCTCTCATGTATAGACAAAGAAGAACTGTACGTATGGGTCACGACTTGATTATTCTATATATATTGACGTGGCAATATCTCATTTGATGGATTGTAGCACCCACCAAATAGGTACTTGTCAGATCTATCTACATCGAATGAGGGAAATGAGGGAATGCAAGATGAAAGTTCTACATGTAGTACGGCTAAAACAGGGAGATCAACTAGAGGTCAAAAGATTAGAAAAAAATTTGACAAACGCATGCAATATTTCCTTGCTAATGGGGGGTCATGTTCTTATGATGATGAGACCAAAGGTGACATCAAGGTGCCCTTTCGGTACACACACATTGAGAAAGAATGGGTACCCAATGAGCTACCTCCAATTAATACTGATTTTTGTGTTAATGAGAGGATATATCGCATTGCTCCATCCTCATTACATGATTTGGGCCTATTTTCCATGGATGGGATAAAGGTATATTACAATAGAGTTGTTGAATTATTCAAGTATGTCAGTCCGTGTTACAATTACAATGATTGGATGCGGATTGTTCAATATAAAAAAAGTATGCGTAGGTATGCACTATCAGCTAATTATATACAAAGGAAAGAAAATGATCAAAGTAAAAGATTTGCAATGTACATTGATGGGAGACCAAAAGCAATAGGTAATATTGTGGGTTTTATAAATAGTACGTGACCTTCATCAACTAATAAGCAACCCAACTGCATATTTGAGGCGCGCGAGGGGAATCAAGTTTTTGTATGTGCAATAAAATCAATAAGTGCAGGGGAAGAACTGCTAATAGATTATCATTTAAATCGCATAGATACAAACAAAGTTACTATCATGAGGGTGGTAAGTACTATATACTATTTTATTAATAAGTTTTTTTTTGCTAAGTCTATTGCTTTTAGTTTGCTAAAGTTTTTATATTTAATCTTTGTCACAGGATGATATGGATCCCGCACATGATAGAGGCCACGAGGATGCTCCTCCCACTTGTTCTTCAGCAAAGGTAAACCTTATTAAAATTGTACAAATTAGATAGTTGAAAAATGTTATATTATTACGTTATTTCATTTATGATTTTGGAGTTTTTATGATAGTTTTACTAATATTCCTATCACAATTTGATGTTCAGGATAAGAGAAAAGCACCCTCGACAGTAGAGGCAATAGCTACCCCTGATGATGATGATCTTTTTGCAGATTCGCCTAATGTTATAATCATGGTAAAGAAAAAAATGAAACAAATCAATAAAGATATAATTAACATTTTGTATGAAAGAAATCCAAGTGAGGAGATGCTCAGGAGGCTAACTAAATTGAAAGCACTCGGACATTGGTATCAAGTAAGCAGTAATGAATCTTTAGTTATAACAAAATTTCAATAAAGGTTAATATTTTATACTCTTTTATGTTGTGAAGTAAAATATATGTAATATGTGTTCTTGTTGTAGGATTTTATGGAATCTCTAGTACCTGGTCAAGGACAATGTGCGGATGAGGCCAGTACTAGTAGACCTCCGGCTGCCTCAGGTAAAATAATCCTTTAGTTGACAAGTTACAAGGAATTTTTTCTTTGGAACATTCAAAAACTTCTCAAGTTAACTCTTACTTTTATTATTTGAAAATGTCTTTTCTAACAATGTATTGTTCAGGTCCTCAATTGCAGGAGACTCCTACTAGCCAGGTTGCCCATAGAAGATTGTCGAGTGCAATGTCGGCCACAAGGGCCATGCAAACATCAACGCCTTCAAGGGCTATGGCATCTGGTAAATCATTGTTTTACTATATTTGGTTTTGTGCTAATTATGATTTCATAATTTGTACTTTAATCTTGGGTGCATCACATAGTGGATTATTTTTTTGGAGCAGGAGATACCCCGGTGGCACCACTTGGTACACCTGCTACCGATCAATCTGCATGTATTGGTGAAAATTCACCACCATTTCCTAGATCTACCCGTGTTACTAGCATGGGTGCGACGCAAACGTCATTATTGATTGACAATAATGAATCAATGCCTATAAAATGTCCTCAGATTCCAGGTACTTTAAATAATTATTTTTTATATTGTAATATGCATTTACCTATTCATAATAAGTTTTGGATTGATTATCCCATGACATTTTTTGCAGGAAATGATATGTTTTATAAGAAACTTTATGACCTAACATTGCATATATTCAGGCCCACCATACGTAAAAGGTGGAACATCATAAGTGAACTAAGTTTATCCCACTATTTTTTTTTCATATCATTAATTGGTATAGTATTTTTCCTTTCATTCCGGTCTTTTCTTTTAGTGGCTATATCTAACAATTTTGTGTTTTTCCTTAAAAGGTGGAATTTGCAAGAAAAAAATTTAAAAGATCAGCTCATCAAAGATTTACATCATGAGTTTGGCAATAATATTTTTGATGAGAAGAAAATTTTGGAAAGAGCTTGCAAACATCTTAAGACTGTGAGGGACCAATATAGAAAGAGTCTCGTCCAGAACCCAAAGTACGAGCGTCCTCCCTTTATTTCAGTGAGGGATTGGAGTGAATTTATTTTAGATGCAAAGGAGAAAGCGGACGCTCAAAAAGAAGTTTCGCCAACAAATGCGAGAAGGTATGCAATAGTATTAACTACTAGTGATAAGGTGTTTGGCATAGACTTTTGAGATGATAATTAAATTTTGAATGCAATCATCATTTTTCAATATAATATCTTGGTATGATGTTTTAGACATTTTCACCATTGAAGGCAATGTGTTCAGCATTTCAAAGTTTCATTTGTTATTCCATATACATGTTTTTATAACCATTTTTTCAAACTTTTCATAGGTTGCAGGACACTTCAAAGGCAACAAAGGCCAGGTTGGAAAAGATTGGGCAACACAGACTTGGCGCTGGCAGATATTCAAAAATTAAATCTCGCATTGTAAGTAGTAGTAAATGAATTGTAGAGAAAAATTATTTATAAAATGCAAATAATTTTGTTTAATCAAAAAATGCAGGGCTCTGATTTTAATTTAGAGGCCACGGAAGAAAACAGAAAAATTGCCTTCAAGGAAGGCTATCAAGGCGTGGCTGAACGCCTACGGCAAGCTTCCACTAGCCCAACCAAAGAGTCTCCTACATCATGTGCACGGGTAAATATGCCAAAAAATATATTAGAAATTGAATACTTGAGCAACAATCAATTTGATAATAATGTCCATTACATTGCAATGCAGCCTACAGCGCCACATCATGAAGCCGCTAATGTGGATCATACTGTCCAAGGAGGTGCTCATTTTCTATTTAAAACTAATTATGTAATTATTAATATAATTTAACATCTTAAATTGAACTTGGTGTAACATTTTTGTGTATATTTTAGAGGATACAAAATCAGGTCATGCTGAACGAGTGCCGGAGGATGTTCAGACTGATCACCATGTAGATCATGTGGCACATTCAGGTAAAGAAAATCTATGTTTTGTTCTTTTAAATTAGTTTTTTGATTTATAGTTCTTTTACTTACATAAATACTTGTAATTCAATAATATAAAAGTGTGAATTTAACTCATGAAGTAGTTATTGCAGCAGACCCCCCTTCAGCGCAGCGGCCTCCTATTCCTGAACAGATGAGGAGGAGACACACGTTGGGATTAGACTCAATAGAGGAGGGGAATGATGAGGACATTGATCTTCCTCTTAGAAATTATATGATTAAAAAAAATAGCAAGAAACCCAAAAAGAAATGATTGTAATTAACATTTATTGCTAATGAAAGAACTTTGTCTTAATGGATGTAATTTTGTACTAGTAATGTTGATGAATGATGTGTGTTAATATGTGTTAATGAATTATTCGTGAATGTTGTGTGTTAATGAATTATGTGTTAATGAATTATTTATGAATGTTGTGTGTTAATGAATTTTATGTGTTAATGAATGTTATCATGTGATTATAATGATTGAATGTTATATTTCAAAAATGCCGGATGAATGAATGAATGAATGAATGTTATTAAATGTTAATAGGGAATTTAGAGTGATGTTAGGGGGGGGGAGGGGCCAAATGAGCTTCCACCTTCACGTGGTTGGCCTTGTTTAGTAGAGAATATTAAACTATTCTCGAAACCAAGTGAAGCTCAAATTTTAAAGACAAGCTTAGAGTTTTTGATGCAGAGCCTTCTAATATCCCCTGAAGGAACCCTGTTCAACTCGAGGATTCAACAACGTCTTGGAATCCACTCAAGGAACTAGAGTTCAACTCAAGGATAAATAAGAATTTCTTGACTTTAGGATATCAACCAAACACTCCTCTGCAACAGGTTCACTGCCTTGATTCATTTTAGACAACGCTACTTCCCAGCAGGTCACTCATCCCAATATTATTCTAGTTCAAGTGCTCTTTACTACAAAGGTTCCTCCAACGTTAAGCCCACTTTGCTTGCAACCTGATGTAGAGCTAGTGTGTGGCATCCATATTGATTACCTCAGACAACAAATCCACTCCACTTTGCAATTGCTTCTTTACCTCAATATCCCTCAATGCCTTGACTCCCAAGTGTACCTAGTTTCTCTCAAACACCAAACCTTCACACAAGAATCCAACCTTCATTTTAAATTCACAAAACATCTTTTTATGACCTATCCACCATATTCCCACAACCCATTTGATTTGGACAACCCATCTTCTATCCAACACACACAATCAGTCCTTGAAGCTTGTAGCCCTCACCAGTCATTAAATTAACTTTTCCTCTTACTTTCCCCAAACAACTAAGTAAACTCAAATATTATCTAAATACCCATTTGGGCTCTTTAAATCCTTTGAAAGATTCAACCTATACTCCTTTGGACCATACCCAAGATCCAATACCCCTAGCCTATCCTCACCAGGCCTAATTCTCCACTTTTACATAGCAACCCCTAACTCCACTTGCTTCCAAGACTCAAAAGGCTGAAATAGTCATTCTAGAGGTTGAGAAATGACACATTTCCAACTCACCAAGTCTCCACCCTTCACTTAACTCGTTTTCCACCAAACCCTTGCTTTTAGGGACATACCATGAGGGTTTGATCAAAAGGACCCCTCCCATCAACTCCAGGCCAAACTAACTGTGTAAACACCTCACTATAGACCCCCTTATAGGTAATCCATCACCAAACCTCTTCAATCATGAAGCAACCAACTTTCAACATGACTGGTGTCTGTTCAGGCTTAACCTCCATCAACAAATTATCATCCAACACTGCTCCTTCACCAAGCTTCTCTATTCTCCTGCATTAGATCATTATGATATAAAGAAATACATGGTTGTGGGATCATGTACGTGTTAGCGGTGGTGCATATGGAGGATTTTTTGATCTAGATTCACATTCAGGTGTCTTATTATCATTCCTTTTTGTTACTCTATGCTTGAGATTCTTCAGCTTGATATGAGTTTTAAACTCACCTCATACGGCAAAGAAGTACGGCAGAAACATACTTCATATTTCTAGTATGGTTTTCAACATTCATTTCAATCTATGTTTTCTTGGAAACAATCAAATTTTTAATGCTTTTATTTTAATAGAATTATACATTTCTAAATTAGAATTTTTGAAACCAGCACAGCCATTGCTAGAGCCAAGACAAGAGGTACCGCACAAGATCAGATAATCTATCCATTCATGACGTGGAGGCAACTTCGTGGGAGACTATTCCAACTGCACTATCTAGAGCACTTGGACCTCAGTCACAATGCCTTCTTCCCTCCTCTTGCCATCCCATCACACTTTCACAAGCTCAACAATTTAAGGCATTTAAGCTTGTATGACTCTATTTTCGTTGGTCAGATTCCAAGAGAGATTGGTAACATCTCTAGTTTAATTAAACATTTTCCATTCTTCTTAGACTTACAGATTTTCATGATGGTGATCTTGTTTAATTAAACATTTTCAATTCTTCTTAGACTTACATATTTTCCTTTGTTAATTCATTTCAAGGATGTATTTGTGCAAACATTTATGTTGCAGCTTGTTGTATTGTCTAATCATCAAAATGGACGGGATACCCATATTCGTCAAGTAAAGATTTATGGTCCCTATCCGTAAGTATTGTCGTTGCCTTCATATTTTGAAAGACTGTTTTAGTTCATTTTAGTATAAAATGGTGGCACTTTTTCTTTAGTTTCTATATCTTATGCTTAGTGAAAAATAAAACATTTTCATCATTTCTCATCATGTTTCTATTTTGTGCTAAAATAGAAATCCAATTCCCCTCCAGGAGTTCCAGTTTAATTCGCTTGAGTTTACGATGTATTCGAACCTCAGATAACAAGTGGATCTACATGTTCAAAACCTTACCTTTTATTTATTGAGCACAAAGCTTTGTATTTGATAGCCATGCATTTTTCAAATATTTGAAAAGATAAAAATAACACTTAATAATTGAACTATGGGTGTATTTTAGTATGTCTCTTTTGTGCCTATGGGGTAGATTAGTACATTGATACCACACTATGTTTTCCTATACATCTTTGTTTCTGTCTTGTGTTGTTCCATGAGAAATAAGCTTGAATTTCTTATGCTTGAGAAATGGAAATTCATTGTGTTGGCTTTGCATTCCATATTTTGTTGAAGATTTAGGGACTCTAAGTCTATGTGCTACATTATTTTCTTGTCAATTTTTTTGTGTGTTTATATTCTTCAATAAATCCTAATACATTGTATGATGGAAAGATTAACAACATAGGTTTTTGAAGATTACTATTTAATCATGATTGCTTTATCTCTGCTCTTTCTATCTTTATTACTTTAAATTCTAGATCAGATATATATTTCTTAGTCATTTTTTAAATGCTATTGTTTATGGTATTTTTCTTCTTTATGCCAACTATTGGTATTTATCAACTTTATGATTGCAGGTACCTATGGATCTTGTTGTTGACCACTCAGTGCAGGTTGATGTGGCAAAAGATTAGAAAAAAATTTGACAAACGCATGCAATATTTCCTTGCTAATGGGGGGTCATGTTCTTATGATGATGAGACCAAAGGCGACATCAAGTGGGTATCACCAATGCATGTAGATTGATCAGTATCTGGTGTACTTTAATCTTGGGTGCATCACATAGTGGATTATTTTTTTGGAGTAGGAGATACCCCGGTGGCACCACTTGGTACACTAGATACTGATCAATCTGCATGTATTGGTGATAATTCACCACCATTTCTTGGATCTACCCGTGTTACTAGCACGGGTGCGACACAGACGTCATTATTGATTGACAATAATGAATCAATGCCTATAAAATGTCCTCAGATTCCAAGTACTTTAAATAATTATTTTTTATATTGTAATATGCATTTACCTATTCATAACAAGTTTTGGATTGATTATCCCATGACATTTTTTGCAGGAAATGATATGTTTTATAAGAAACTTTATGACCTAACATTGCATATATTCGGGCCCACCATACGTAAAAGGTGGAACATCATAAGTGAACTAAGTTTATCCCACTATTTTTTTTTCATATCATTAATTGGTACAGTATTTTTCCTTTCATTCCGGTCTTTTCTTTTAGTGGCTATATCTAACAATTTTGTGTTTTTCCTTAAAAGGTGGAATTTGCAAGAAAAAAGTTTAAAAGATTAGCTCATCAAAGATTTATAATTATGTTCATTGGCTAGTAATTTATTGCCTCTAGTTGATTTGAATTATTCCCGTACAGGAAGGAATAGCAGTTGGCAGAACTTTTGCACTGTTCAAGAACTACAATATTGATGGCAATAAAGAGATGATTGCCATTGACACGATGAACATTGAAGGTTCATG
The DNA here is from genome assembly GCA_027943335.1 of Chamaecyparis obtusa. Taxonomy (NCBI): domain Eukaryota; kingdom Viridiplantae; phylum Streptophyta; class Pinopsida; order Cupressales; family Cupressaceae; genus Chamaecyparis; species Chamaecyparis obtusa. The sequence goes on along the minus strand of BSBK01007236.1, from coordinate 252,590 downwards.
CACATCTTGCTACATCACAACTGGTAATCACTCCAGCACTCCTAAATTGCTAAGCTACAAAATATTATTTAATTCTAAGTTTTTATTGAATTCAAAGCATTGTAGCTTGAATCTATTTTTCCAATTCAAGCTACTTAAGAGAAAGGTGATTTGTCTATGTTTATTTTAAAAGCTTATTTTTCAATAGACATAATGAATGTCCTATGTGTAGGGTCAGCTTCCTGAATTCAGTCATGCAGCTTCCTGAATGTAGTCATGCTTGATTCAATTATTTATAACCCGTCTTTCAAATAACCCATCTTTCGAATAACTCATCTTTTGAATAGTAGTCATTTTTAGATTAAGTTTTGGTAGAATTTCAAAAATGTCATTTTTAGAATATATTATGTTAAGCATAATATTTAAATGAATTGCATGATGGTATTTGATATTGAAGAAGATAGTCCATACGACTACTGTTCTCCCTCCCCTTAACAGTTTATAACTTTATATATTATTTGTTATTTGATGTTTTGAGTAATCCAAGCAATAGCAATGTCATGAGCACCCATTCACCATAACCCTTCTCTTCTGAGCTCTTCTGCTTTGACACATCTCTAATCCACAGTCTTCATTACATGGATTGTTTATTGGGGACCTTAATAAAGTTTACAATGTACGTAGGATAATGAGATGGATAATGGATGAAGAGGAACATCTTGCCAAGCTGAAGGAAGACACTTTGTAGTATGTTATTATAGATATGGGCCATAAGTTCTGAAAGCTTACATATTTGATGCATCATTTCTTTTTTGCAAAAGGATTTCCCTTCACTTGTAATCGGTTTTCTAGTAACAAAACTATGGAGCAGAATAAAATGGAATAAATGCACCCTAATTTTATCATATACAACCATTCTTGTTTCCTTTATTCTGGGATTTAGATATACAGCTGTATATGGTCAAACTCTAGCAGGTTTGGTTTGTATTGTACTTTGGTGCTACTTTTCATTCTCTTTTTTCACTTATGCAGCTGTAACCACTGTTGACACCAGTGGAATCAAAATGCTCAAAGAGATCAAGAGAATAATTGAACTGAAAGGCCTTCAGGTAACTATTATCATAATTTTGGTTTGAACAAAATATTATTTTGGTTTAAACAATTTATTTTAAGTTTTGATTTGTTTATGTCATTCATCTAAAATCATTTAATAAGTGGGTATTATTGAATTAAGTAATAGCATTCCTAATAAATTTAATAAGTGGGTCTTATTGAATTAAGTAAAAGCATTCCTAATAAATCAACCAAAGAAATGAAAGCTTAGAATGTGTTGTTGAAACGTGTTCAGCAGTATGTACTCTGTATAAAACATGTCAACTATATCAACACTTCATAGAATTTTGGTTTAAATAGTAAACTCTAAACTTTGACCTTTTTAAATTGTGTACTGTTTCATTACTGGCCTAGAACCTACATATAAATCAATAAAAATCAAAGTGCTCACCAAGCTTACAAGTTTTAAATAAGTGTGACTATCTTTATGTTATAACAAAATTTAACAAAAATCTATTTTGTATTGTAAACAATGTGAATTATACTAACAAGGAGTATACATGATCTTTAGCTTGCATTGAGCAACCCTGGGTCAGATCTCATGGAGAATCTTCAAAAGGAAAAGTTCACTGAAATTCTGTGACCAAATTGGTTGTTTCTTACAGTTGGTGAGGGTGTTGCAGTTTGCAGTTCTCTTCTCCAAGCTCATAAGCTCAATAGATAATTGAATGTCAATGGTAATAACCAGGCCGGTCTCTACAATTACAGTTTGCATGGTTAAAGACTAAACCTGAGAGTTACCCTTGTCTATCATTTCATTCTTATAATGAAGAATGTCCTCACTTACCTCGCTATATTTCTCTACTGAATATTACTTATAGTTTACAATACTCAAAGGTTGTAAGAAGCCATGGAGGCTTTGTTTTTAATTTGATGAATCACCTTGCAAGCTACAGTGGTGATTATGAAGATGTTAAATAATATGAATATAATGGAAGGGCTAAAATTTTGTTAAAATCTAATTAGAAACTTTTTTTTTGCCTATGTTCCCATCAAGCTTAAAACGTTATGTGGGAAGACTCGATACACTCTTTGGGAAATTTTACTATGGACCATCCAAACCTAGAAATCTTCTTTAAACAGCCACTTGTAATGTTAAAGAGATGAGAAGAGCTCTGCCTTTGAGGTTCAAATTACTCAAGAGCAAAGAACAATGTAACAGCTGCTCTCTATCCTCTACTGTAACAATCAAACTGAGGAAATAGAATTCTAACTTCCTTGAAGCAAACCATCTTCCAGGTACTCGCCTTCTTGGATGCATTTTTTGAGTAAAGCCTCTCTCACTGTTTTGTCTCCAAACATTTCTCCTATATTCCTTTGAGACTGTAATCTTCCATTTGACTGCAACCTTTTGAAGATCTCAGTCTCAAGGTAATGTATCCTCAATCAATGCTCCTTTTTTGAAGATTGATCCTCTGTCTCTGTCATTGAGACTATTCTTTTTCAAGGACCCATTTAATGCCTATAAACCTAAAACCACTTAGACCTTAACCCTATATGACCATTACATGACATTTTGACTCATTACATGGGATTTTCACTTATTACATTGCTTTTATAGCATTATTCCTTATTACATTACAATGACCTTTAGACTTGATTATGAATTTTGCTTTGAATATTGAGTCTAACATTGCAATTGAACATCTTTGAATGCCCTTCCACTCCTGGGCTCAGGTGCCCTGCTGGATGCCCCTGCATCATCAACCAAGTGGTACAAATGATCAAATCCCACAGACAGTCTGTAGCTATGACAAAGTCTGAAAAGGTAGAGAGACCTACACTGGTGACTCAGAAGAAACTTTAGCTTTCAAAAACAAAGCCAATTAGGTTGGCAGACTTGTAGATCGGGCTGGCATTTGGTGGAAGAGGAAGAAAGATGACTAGAACTCTGGAGGCCCACTATAATGGATTTCTGTATTCAACCATGAGAGTAGAAGAGAGAGCTGATATCATGTATCAAAATATTAAACACGCATTCTTCCAGCCAGTAGAGAAGGAGATGATTACTTTGCTTCATTTTCATTTGCATAACCATATTATGGTGGGAACTAAGAAGACTAAGGATGTCCAATTTTATGTGGAAGTAATGGATGTGGTCCAAACTTTAGGAGGGGCAAGAAGGTCCATGTATGATCCCGATGAAATTGAGGAAGAGCAGCAAGAGAGGCACATGAAAAATAAAATCAATGGAGAGTTTGAAGGGTTTGTTAAACGCGTAACAGAGCTATGGGAGCAGCCTCATCTAAAAGATTTTGAACTGGAGTTTGATATACCATTTAGAGAGCTAGGTTTTCATGGAGTTCCTTTCAAAAACCTCTACTTTTATTGTTCCTACTATAAACTGTTTGGTAGAGTTGGTGGAATTGCCTTTCTTAGTAATAACCATTAGTGAGATTGAGATAGTTAACCTTGAGAGAGTAGGACTTGGGCAAAAGGCATTTGATATAGCTATTGTTTTCAAAGACTTCAAGTGGGATGTACTCCACATTGATGTTATTCCTCAATCTTCTCTTGATGGCATCAAAGAATGGCTAAAATCAATGGATATAAAGTATTATGAAAGCAGAATGAACTTGAACTGGCGGCCAATTTTGAAGACCATTACAGATGATCCAGATAAATTTATTGAAGATGGTGGCTAGGAATTTCTGAATTGGGAAATCCATCTTCCATTTGGGTGACAGAATCCAATAGCTGCTTCAAAATGTTTGAAGTTCTTTCACCAAGCTTTATCAAATGGATCTCTCACGAGAATGAATGGAACAGTTAGCACTCATTGGCTCTAGGTGATTCTTACGGAGGTGAAGCACTGGGACTTCCTGGGAGGTCATCCATCCCAGTACTACTCCAACTCAAGTGCACTTAACTACGGAGTTTCCTCCCTGGTTAAACCCACTCTGCTTGCATTCTCATTTGCAAAACCTTCACCAAGTGTTGTGCCTTACGAGCCAGTTGATGAGCTTAAGGGGCTTTCTAATCGATGGTTCATAAGACACAACACTTGGTGAAGGTTTTGCAAATGAGAATGCAAGCAGAGTGGGTTTAACCAGGGAGGAAACTCCATAGTTAAGTGCGCTCGAGTTGGTGTAGTACTGGAATGGGTGACCTCTCGAGAAGTCCCGGTGCTTCACCTCTGTGAGCATCAGCTAGAGCCAATGAGTGCTAACTGTTCCATTCATTCTCATGAGAGATGGGTTTGTGTGAACCACTACTCATGAATCACGGGTCAATGAGTTTGACTCAAAAAACTACACAGTTGAATCTTGATAGCAATATCACAATTTGACTTGCTGTGGAAAATATCTCCTACTTATTAATTGACGAGCTTAAGGGGCTTTCTAATGAATGGTTCATAAGGTATAACACTTGATGAAGGTTTTGCAAATGAGGATGCAAGCAGAGTGGGTTTAACCATGGAGGAAACTCCGTAGTTAAGCGTGCTCGAGCTGGAGTGGTATTGGGATGGATGACCTCCCAGGAAGTCTCGGTGCTTCACCTTCGTAAGCATCACCTAGAGCCAATGAGTGCTAACTATTCCATTCATTCTCGTGAGAGATCCATTTGATAAAGCTTGGTGAAAGAACTTCAAACATTTTGAAGCATCTATTGGATTCTGTCAGCCAAATGGAAGATGGATTTCCCAATTCAGAAATTCAGAGTTCTTTTCATTAACTTGTGATTCATGAGTAGTTGTTTACATGAACCCATCTCTCATGAGAATGAATGGAATAGTTACCACTCATTGGCTCTAGGTGATGCTTACGGAGGTGAAGCACCAGGACTTCCCGGGAGGTCATCCATCCCAGTACCACTCCAGCTCGAGCACACTTAACTACGGAGTTTCCTCCATGGTTAAACCCACTCTGCTTGCATCCTCATTTGCAAAACCTTCACCAAGTGTTATGCCTTATGAACCATTCATTAGAAAGCCCCATAAGCTCGTCAATTAATAAGTAGGAGATATTTTCCACAGCAAGTCAAATTGTGATATTGCTATCAACATTCAACTGTGTAGTTTTTTGAGTCAAACTCATTGACCCGTGATTCATGAGTAGTGGTTCACACCAAAGAATCAAAACTCGGACTCGGCAAGGCCGACTCGACCCGTGACTCACCAATGACTCAGCAACGACTCGGCTATGACTCGGCAAAAAGAAAAAATAGAGATTTCTTAAAATTTAAAACTTGTTTCAGGCACCCATTATTGAATAAAGCTTAAAAACACATCACATCACATCTAAAGGTCAAATGACATCTAAAGGATATGGTTAAGAGAACAAAGTATAATCGATAATGAAGGGAACGAATGGTAATTGTTATGAACAGTCACATCACTTCATTATGAACTAACATGTCATTTCTAATGTGAACAGTCACGTCTTTTCTTATTTGCTAGTTCAATATATATAGATATTCAAATGTGTAGATTCAATCAATAACCAAGGCAATTTGATCACTATTTTTTCCATTACATTCACTGTCTTCATTCCATCTCTCTAATTTGAATCTTGTGGATCATTGATTCTTAGCATTTCAATCTTTATTGTCCCAAGGCGTTTGTCCTACTGTTCCCTTTAACAACTCATGAATGCTCATTAATGAATCATGGCTGTTCTAACTGATATTCTTGTGATACATCGTCAGCTATTCTCATTTCTTTATGATTCTTCTTATTTATTCATTGGCTAACTTTTTTGACATTCCTTGGACTGCTCTTCATGACCTATCATTTACTTACTATTCTGATCCTTATTGTGACTGCTCTAACAATGAATGTCACTGTTTCTAACAGTATATGTCATTGTTTCATCATGTAATCACTGCTATACATCATTGCTCTGATCGATTTTCTTTTCACTGCTATCACATTGCAAAACACTGCTTTTAATCATCTTTTATCAGTGACTTTTCATGACTAATGACTGCTTTAGGATTCATTCTTCTGTTTGCTATCTTCTTTCTTTGAACACTGTCCTTGAACACTCACTGAAGACTACTGTCATCAGAAATTCATGAAGCCTACTGTCATTAGAGATTCATGAAGATGATCAATGTCCTTAGACATTGATGTGACTGTTTGTTAATTATCATGTCCTCTCATAACAGTCATGATTTTCACCGATATTCTTCTGCATTTCTCCATTTCTGATCACTGTCATAAAAATGAAAGCCACTGTCCTCCAGCATACTATCTTCTACATCCTTTTGTTTGCTGCTCTCATTCGTGGATTATTGCTCATATCATTGTTATTATGACTGCATCATTGGCACAGTCTTCCTTCTTGAAATAGCAGATTATTGTCTTGTTCTAAGTGATTGTCACAATTTTTCTCATCCTTCAACAACATGTATATCACTATTGTTGACAAGTCTATGGCTCGGGCCTGCCACGGCGCGGGTCATGAGGCACGGACCCGCGAGTTATGGCCATGACCCGCTGACTCAGCGAGTCATGTGGGTCATGCCCCATAACTCAGCCCATGACTCAGCCGGGTCACCAAAACTCGGGAGCCATGGCTCGACCCGTGAGTCAGGATAACTCGCCTGACTTGCTGCGGGTTTTGATACTCTAGTTCACATGAACCCATCTCTCATGAGAATGAATGGAACACTTAGCACTCATTGGCTCTAGGTGATGCTCACAGAGGTGAAGCACCGGGACTTCCCGAGAGGTCACCCATTCCAGTACTACTCCAACTCGAGCACACTTAACTACTGAGTTTCCTCCCTGGTTAAACCCACTCTGCTTGCATTCTCATTTGCAAAACCTTCACCAAGTGTTGCGCCTTACGAACCAGTTGATGAGCTTAAGGGGCTTTCTAATCGATGGTTCATAAGGCACAACACTTGGTGAAGGTTTTGCAAATGAGAATGCAAGCAGAGTGGGTTTAACCATGGAGGAAACTTTGTAGTTAAGTGCACTTGAGTTGGAGTAGTACTGGGATGGGTGACCTCTCGGGAAGTCCCGGTGCTTCACCTTTGTGAGCATCAGCTAGAACCAATGAGTGCTAAGTGTTCCAATCATTCTCATGAGAGATGGGTTCATGTGAACCACTACTCATGAATCATGGGTCAATGAGTTTGACTCAAAAAACTACACAGTTGAATGTTGATAGCAATATCACAATTTGACTTGCTGTGGAAAATATCTCCTACTTATTAATTGACGAGCTTAAGGGGCTTTCTAATGAATGGTTCATAAGGCATAACACTTGGTGAAGGTTTTGCAAATGAGGATGCAAGCAGAGTGGGTTTAACCATGGAGGAAACTCCGTAGTTAAGTGTGCTCGAGCTGGAGTGGTACTGGGATGGATGACCTCCCGGGAAGTCTCGGTGCTTCACCTCCGTAAGCATCACCTAGAGCCAATGAGTGGTAACTGTTCCATTCATTCTCATGAGAGATGGGTTCATGTAAACCACTACTCATGAATCACAAGTTAATGAAAAGACCAAATTTGAGGTCAATAAACATGGCAAACTGAACCAATGACTTGAAAGAATTTTTTTAGCTTGCTAATACAGGCTGACTGAACTCCACATTTTTTAAGTGCTTGGAACCCATGAACAGTTCATTGCTTCTATCTTCTAGCCATATTAATCTTTGATGTTCATGCATCTCACATCTTTTTCCATTCTACTCACATCTTTTTCGCTACATTCTTGATATCGATTTCTTTTGGGGATTTGTTAAACAGCTCACTGGATTTTTTTGTACATCCATATCTTGCTTACATACTGAATTATTCCTTATTACATTACAATGACCTTTAGACTTGATTATGAATTTTGCTTTGAATATTGAGTCTAACATTGCAATTGAACATCTTTGAATGCCATTCCACTCCTGGGCTCAGGTGCCCTGCTGGATGCCCCTGCATCATCAACCAAGTGGTACAAATGATCAAATCCCACAGACAGTCTGTAGCTATGATAGAGTCTGAAAAGGCAGAGAGACCTACACTGGTGACTCAGAAGAAACTTCAGCTTTCAAAAACAAAGCCAATTAGGTTGGCAGACTTGTGGATCGGGCCGGCATTTGGTGGAAGAGGAAGAAAGATGACTAGAACTCTGGAGGCCCACTATAATGGATTTCGGTATTCAACCATGAGAGCAGAAGAGAGAGCTAATATCATGTATCAAAATATTAAACACGCATTCTTCCAGCCAGTAGAGAAGGAGATGATTACTTTGCTTCATTTTCATTTGCATAACCATATTATGGTGGGAACTAAGAAGACTAAGGATGTCCAGTTTTATGTGGAAGTACTGGACGTGGTCCAAACTTTAGGAGGGGCAAGAAGGTCCATGTATGATCCCAATGAAATTGAGGAAGAGCAGCAAGAGAGGGACAGGAAAAATCAAATCAATGGAGAGTTTGAAGGGTTTGTTAAATGAGTAACAGAGCTATGGGAGCAGCCTCATCTAAAAGATTTTGAACTGGAGTTTGATATACCATTTAGAGAGCTAGGTTTTCATGGAGTTCCTTTCAAAGCCTCTGCTTTTATTGTTCCTACCGTAAACTATTTGGTAGAGTTGGTGGAATTGCCTTTCTTAGTAATAACCATTAGTGAGATTGAGATAGTTAACCTTGAGAGAGTAGGACTTGGGCAAAAGGCATTTGATATGGCTATTGTTTTCAAAGACTTCAAGCGGGATGTACTCTGCATTGATGTTATTCCTCAATCTTCTCTTGATGGCATCAAAGAATGGCTAAACTCAATGGATATAAAGTATTATGAAAGCAGAATGAACTTGAACTGGCAGCCAATTTTGAAGACCATTTCAAATGATCCAAATAAATTTATTAAAGATGGTGGCTAGGAATTTCTGAATTGGGAAATCCATCTTCCTTTTGGGTACAGAATCCAATAGATGCTTCAAAATGTTTGAAGTTATTTCACCAAGCTTTATCAAATGGATCTCTCACGAGAATGAATGGAACAGTTAGCACTCATTGGCTCTAGGTGATGCTTACGGAGGTGAAGCACCGAGACTTCCCGGGAGGTCATCCATCCCAGTACCACTCCAGCTCGAGCATGCTTAACTACAGAGTTTCCTCCATGGTTAAACCCACTCTGCTTGCATCCTCATTTGCAAAACCTTCACCAAGTGTTATGCCTTATGAACCATTCATTAGAAAGCCCCTTAAGCTCGTCAATTAATAAGTAGGAGATATTTTCCACAGCAAGTCAAATTGTGATATTGCTATCAAGATTCAACTGTGTAGTTTTTTGAGTCAAAATCATTGACCCATGATTCATGAGTAGTGGTTCACACGAACCCATCTCTCATGAGAATGAATGGAACACTTAGCACTCATTGGCTCTAGGTGATGCTCACAGAGGTGAAGCACCGGGACTTCCCGAGAGGTCACCCATTCCAGTACTACACCAACTCGAGCGCACTTAACTACGGAGTTTCCTCCCTGGTTAAACCCACTCTGCTTGCATTCTCATTTGCAAAACCTTCACCAAGTGTTGCGCCTTACGAACCAGTTGATGAGCTTAAGGGGCTTTCTAATCGATGGTTCATAAGGCACAACACTTGGTGAAGGTTTTGCAAATGAGAATGCAAGCAGAGTGGGTTTAACCACGGAGGAAACTCCGTAGTTAAGTGCGCTCGAGTTGGAGTAGTACTGGGATGGGTGACCTCTCGGGAAGTCCCAGTGCTTCACCTCTGTGAGCATCAGCTAGAACCAATGAGTGCTAAGTGTTCCATTCATTCTCATGAGAGATGGGTTCGTGTGAACCACTACTCATGAATCACGGGTCAATGAGTTTAACTCAAAAAACTACACAGTTGAATGTTGATAGCAATATCACAATTTGACTTGCTGTGGAAAATATCTCCTACTTATTAATTGACGAGCTTAAGGGGCTTTCTAATGAATGGTTCATAAGGCATAACACTTGGTGAAGGTTTTGCAAATGAGGATGCAAGCAGAGTGGGTTTAACCATGGAGGAAACTCTGTAGTTAAGCGTGCTCGAGCTGGAGTGGTACTGGGATGGATGATCTCCCGGGAAGTCCCGGTGCTTCACCTCTGTAAGCATCACCTAGAGCCAATGAGTGGTAACTATTCCATTCATTCTCATGAGAGATGGGTTCATGTAAACCACTACTCATGAATCACAGGTTAATGAAAAGAACTCTAAATTCACCTTACGTAGGTAACATTTTTTATTTTATTTTTTTAAATAACATTGGTCAAAATTTTGACCAATGCCACCAAAGGATGGTCAAAATTTCGACCACAATAACAAAATTTTGACCAACAAAATTTTGACCAAAACAACAAAATTTCGACCATCTCATCCGTCGAACGTATAGCATCTCGGTCGAACATTTGATGTTTTCATCAAAATTTTGACCAACATTTGGTGGAAATTTTTGCTGCCACCAGTCGAAATTTTGATCAATACTAGGTGGATATTTGTTCGACAATTGGTCTAAATTTTGACCATTATAAAAAATGATGACAATTTTGAATCATGGACTCAGTTGAATTTTCGACCTCTGTTTTAGTCAAAATTTTGACTGATTATAAGTACATCGAAAATTCAACAAAAAAAGACCGATGACAATGTTGGTCATAAATTCGACTAATTTTGGTCGAAATTTGAAGCCAAATTTACTAGTGACGGTACCATTCGACCACTTCATCTTGAGAAATCTTTGAGAGTCAACATGGTAGCAAGTAGGCAACTCTTTACTGGCTTTGACAATCAAATTATAGGTCTTCTTTTGAGAGGGAGGAATATTATAATGAGAGCTAATATCTTCCCAGCTAATAAGTTTATCATTCTCAAAAAGGGAAATGAATTGAGAAATTCCCAGATTGTTCTAGTACTTGGCAGAGCAGCCTTGGAAAAGGGCAAGAGGTTTACCAGCAATGTGCAAATTCCACCAAATGGATCATTCACCGTAGAGGTGATTTTGATCAAAGAAGGCTCTATTAGTGATAAATTTTTTAGTATGTTCCCAAGCTTTCCAAACAGTTTTGAAGACCGAGGATCCCTGCACAAGAACAAGGAAGTCACCCATAATAATATCACAGAAGGGGATATTCTTCTAGGTTCTAGCTTTTTTAGGGAACCCTCTTTCAATATTGCATCTAATAAGGACCTTCCAAGGTTCTTCACCCTCTAGCGAGTGAAAGATCCATTTGGTGGCTAAAGTAGTGCCTTGAGTTCTAATATTCTTTAGGCCCAATCCTCCAAGGAGCTTGTCGGCTTGACACCAGACCCATTTGACAGCATGAAACTTATTATTACCCTTTCCATCAGACCAAAGAAAGTTCTAATGGTCTTTTGAATCTCCAAGATTTGATAATTATTAAACATCCAAGCAGAAGAGTAGTAAACATTGTAGGAAGAAAGAATTTTTTGACAAACCTGGACTCTACCAGCGAGAGATAGGGACCTGTTGTGCCATTTTTTGAGTTTATTAAAGATCTTATTCTTCACCCAAAGCCACATATCTTTAAGAGAAGGATCAATGGAGAAGGGGATACCCAGGTAGAGCACAATCTTATGAGGGCCTCCCTAAAGGAAACCAGAGTTGGAAAATCAGTCAGGGGGTTGATCAGCCCAACCGAGGTAGATGGATTTGGATTGAGATATATGGGAGGCAGAGATAGTGCAGAAGGCATCAAGCTTAGCTTGAAGGGCATTAAAATTGGCCTCATTAACTTCAAAGAATAAGGAAGTATCATCAGCAAATTGGCAATTTATAAGATCAGCTTGATTGGGAAGGGTTATACCTTTAACAGTAGGGGAGAGAGAGTTGTCCTTAAGAATGTAAGATAAGGCATCAGAGGCTATGACAAAGAGGGTAGGGGCCAAGGGGGCAGCCTTGCCTAATAGATCTACCAAGAGGGAAGGGGGTAGATAGGAAGCCATTGACTTCAACCTGAGCCAAGGCATCCTTGAGAAGGATCTTGACAAAGTTACAGAATAGAGAGGGGAAGCCAAAAACTTCTAACATCATAAGGATGAAGTCCCATTCAATACGGTCATAAGCCTTTTCAAAATCAAGGAGTAACATAGCGGAATTATGATTTGAGACCTTGGACCAATTCATGGCTTCCCAACTAGTAATAAGATTCTCAAGAATATAATGCCCTTTGATGAAGCCCGTTTGAGTGGAGTTGATAAACTTTGGGAGAATAGACTCAAGCCTTAAAGCCAAGATCTTGGCAAGGATTTTATAGGAAACATTAAGGAGGGTAATAGGTCTCCAATTATTTAGGAGAGCCTTGTCTCCCTCCTTGGGGATAAGTTTTATGATGCCTCTATTAATGAGGCAACCAAGAGTTCCTTTGTTGTAGGCATCTGAGTAAAGATCATAGAGATCCTTGCTAATCCAGTCCAGATTAGATTTATAGAATTCACTAGAGAGACCATCTGGGCCAGGGGCCTTGTCATTCTTCATAGTATTAATAGCCTTTTTAATTTCTTCTAGGGATATATTTTGATTAAGAAGCTGACTGTCATCAGTGGACAAAATATTGGGGATAAGATTTTTATAATAGTGTCTGAGCATCTTAGCTTCAGCAGAGTCCTCAGAGGAAAAAAGATTACTATAAAAGTTGGCAAAAGCTTCTTTTATACCTCTTCCTGAGTGATCTCTTGATTCTGCACAAGAATTATAGTAATAGATTCATTAGCTTGCTTTTGTTTGAGCAAATTGAAGAAAAATTTAGAGCCTCTATCACCATTTTGGATCCAATGAGCCTGGGATCAAATCTTGGCTCCCTTGATTTTAATTTGTTGATGGTTCCTAAGGTTGTTACAAGCCTGAACAACTTGCGCACAAAGAGTGAAATCTTGGGGAGAAGATTAACATTGGCTTCAGCAGAGTGAAGTTTAGCAGAGAGGATCTTTTCAGAGTATCTGTGATCCTTAGCCTTCTTTTGACCAATGGTCTTAAGGAGGTTATGCCAGGCAGAAATATTGTTGTTCCATAGGTCAATAGGAGAGAGGGAGGTGAGGGTATTATGGTTAATAATTCTAATGAGTTGAATGGCGGCAAGGACATCTTCATCTTTCAGGAGAGAGTTGTTGGTAATGAATCTCGGGTTAGCAGCCTTCTGAACAGTAGGGGTATTATTAAGTCTGATACGGGCAGTGATGGGGTGGTGGTCTAAAAGAGAGGTGGGTGAAACAGTGATCATATCCCCACAGTTGTCAGGGAGGAAAGAGAAGAAATTCTTATTAGCGTAAAATCTGTCAATCCTGGCATAGATTCTAGAGGGATTCTGCTACAAATTGCACCAAGTGTGCCAAATGCCATTGTGGTTATTAGAGTTGCCAGTAAGCGGATCGAAAAGGAGTTTAGAAGATTTGAATCTATTCTAGTGGAGACTTTCTTGGTCCTTCCAAGCAAAGGGAAGACCACTAGCCTTATCTTCCTGGTTTTCTATCATATTAAAATCACCCCCAACAATCCAGGGGATATTGGGAAGCTCAGAGAGCTAGTTCCAAAGGCTCACCCATTCTTTGTAGTCATTAGAGGCGTAAATGGAGCATATACCAAAGGGAATAGTATTAAAAGAAAGGGTAACCCACACAGCCCTATTGTAGGGAGAGACCCCTTTGTTAGTAATACAGGGGGCCCATTTGGGATCAATCAAGAGGCCCACACCTCCTTTACCTCTGGTGTGATTTGAAAGGACCTTAATGGCATCCTTCCAAATGAAGTTCAAGTTACATTCAAGGATAAACTCAATAGCTTTAAGCTCTTGCATCATTAAAAAATCCATATGATTGACAAAATCAAGGAAACACTTAATGACATAATTCCTATCCGGGGATTCAAGCCCCCTAACATTCCAGGAAATACAATTCATGATTAACTTTCTGAGATAAGGGGACGCTTAGGGTCTGTGGACCCCACAATATCCGTATTCGCAGAGGGTAAGCCATTTTTACCACTTAATTGTTTATTCTTGGATCCTAAGGGGCGACCCCTTTTTTTTATTGGGAAAGGATAGATTTGTCATCCAGACCTTCATTGTTGGGCCAGAGAGCATCAAGACTTCCATGTCATTTGCTTTGGATGGAGGGAAAGTTGAAATAGGTGGTGAGGCGATGGGCGAGGCATTAGAGGCGAGTTGACGCGTGAAGGAAGTAGCAAGGGGGAGTTCTGTGCTAGGTGGCGAGGCGTTGGGAGAAGCATGGGGAACTGGAGGACATGTGGAGGAAGCAGCAGGGATGACCTCAAGGGTAAACTCATCAGCAATTTCTTTGAAGACTTTCAGTGGGAAGCGAAGAGACTCACTTTTACCAATATTGTTAATGGAGGGGTTATGCAATGGCGAACAGGATGAGGAGTCCGAAGTATTCAAAATAGCCAACGACTGAGACATAGGAGAGGCCCTAGGCCCGGGATTGCAGGGTGGGATACCATTTTTCCTCTGGCATTTTTTCTTTTTCTCCATGGTTTGGAAACCATCTTGAGAGTCTAGATCAACGAAAACCTAGGAGGAAAAAATTTATATTTGTTTTTTTAACATAATTTAATTATTAATATGTTAAGAAATTAAAATTTACTAATACATGATTCATCTTTCTTTCATACAAATTATCATGTTTGTTTTTTAATATGTCTTACTTGTATTGAAATAGTTAACTCATTCATATATCAAACAACAATTCAATTTTATGTATAATATGACTTTCATTTTATAAAAATATTTTATATTTAATTTTGCATAATGCATTATTTAATTTTATAAATTTTAATTTAAAATTATAATATATTAAAAATATAATTATTAAATAACATATTTCAAATTATTTCATTAATATGCTAAAAAATTAAAATATATCAAAAAAATATTATATTAAAATAGTAAAGAAAAATTGCTTTTTACAAAATTTAAAATTTCAAAATTATCTAGAAAGATGAGATAAAGATTAAAAATTAAAAACAGTTAAAAAATAAAATATTTTTTTACAAATCTATTTGTTATCATCTTTTTAATCTAAACTAAAACTACATAGTTCAACATATATTTATTAAATCTCTTTCATGATATTAAAATAATTCAAATTAAAATATCTGAGATCAAAAGTCATCAAAATCAAAATAAATATAAACATAAATATATATAATTAAATATATAATATTATTTTTTTCTAAATTGTAAAACATATATAGAATTTTGAAAATTAAAAAAAATTAAGAATATTAATATTATATCAAAATTTTAATATTAATAAAAAATTAAAAAATAATAGATAATAAATATAATATATTACTAATTAATTAAATAAAAAAATTACTAATTTTAAAAATTTGATAATATCATTATTAAAAAATTAAAATGAAATATATTTTTAATAAAGAGATATATTTTTTAAAACCCAAAATGATAGAAGAGTAAAAAGTAAAGAAGGGCATGCATATACAAACAGAGAAAAAATTATTAATGCATGTATGGCACACAAGTTAGAATAAAATTAAATAGTATGCTCCCAACTTTTTAGAAAAAATATAATACATACTTGATATTTTTTTTTCATTCTTATTTCTATTATTTCTATTTCTTTTCATTCTTATTCCTATTAATGTGTTAAAATAAATTTTATTTAAATTATTTTATTTAAATTTTAATTTTTTAACATATTAATAAATTAATTTATGTTAAAAAATAAATATAATTTTGTTTATTAATATTAATTTTTAACTCACAATTACCTTTAAAATCACTTAAATCAAAATACTATTTAAAAATAAAGAAAGTTGTCAAATTGTATTAATGTAGATATTATTTATTTACTAATACATATTTGTATATTTGTTTTCATTATTGTTTCTATTATTTTTATTCTTTTCATTTTTATTTTTATTATTCTAATTTCTATTTATTAATATTAAATTTGTTTGAATCCTTATACTTTTTCACCTCTCATTTAAATGAGGTTAAATCTAGTTAAAGTAAATCTTATTTAAATTAGTTTTTACTGACAGCTTTTTGTCTGCAGAAGTACGGAACTGGTGACAGAGTGATAGGCACGGCACTGGCTATGAAGGGGCCAAAATGCATCTGTGCCATTGTTAGGTTTTATATAGGCATGCATCCATAGGATGAAAACACTGTGTGTTTGCCATTTGAGCATTGCTATATGACAAAAACACTGTATATTTACCATTTTATCTGAATCATGGACCCTTTAGATGCATGCCCATGTGGAGCCTGGCTATGGCACGGGTGCATTTTAGCCCCTCCATAGCCAGTGCCGATAGGCACGACCCTATTTGATTGAGGTGCAAATTTTCGGCTGAATAGCCATTGCCGCCCAGGCATTCAACCCGTCCACGTGATTCCGAAGTTTGTTATTAGGAATTTTAACTATAATTTTTTTTAATATCTGAGCAAGACACGACACGCGTCGGAATTATATAACAAGCCTTGAATGGGCAGAAGTACATCTTTCCACGCTGTTTAAACGAGCATACCAAGGGTTAAGCTTTCGTGTTCAGTGCATAGACCAGAACATACTTTTGACCTTGATATCACTTTTTACGTCGTATACTTTTGACCATAGAATCCATCTTGACCGTGGAGTTTCCTTGTTCTCCATTCGTTGGCTTTTTGAAAATGACAAGGCCTGAGCGTTACCGATCGCAGATATGCATTGAATTCATTATGGTAGGCCCAACATTGTTATTTGTACTATGCGTGCGCGATAAACTCTCGTACAGCTGTTCACACCAGAGACTTGTATTGTTATTGCAATCTACTGTTAGTCAAGTTCGGCGATTGATTAAGGTTAGAGATTGATTAAGGTCATTGGAAAATCTTTGAATTATGGGTAGGGTTAGGTTTAGAATTAAATTATAGTAAGAGTTCAATTAAGTTTATATTATAAATATGCAAGTTAGGTTAATGTTAGAGGTTAATTGTAAAAAGAAGCTAGGGTCATCTTTAATGTTAGTGTTCAATTTGGGTTAGGTATGTAAGTGTTAATTAATGTTTTTTTAAAGAATCATTAATCAACTCTTTAAGAATATTTTTTACATTTCTCTTTAAAATATATAAGAGCATCAATGTCTACAATCTAGATATAAGTAGTTGGTAATGATAAATAGATAAATATTTTAAAATAAATAAAATATTTGAATTAATAAAGAGTTAGGCTTAAATCAATTAATCATCAAATAAGCTTAGTGTTGTAGTTTACTAGGGGTTAACTTTAAGGTTAGTGTTCAAATTTGATGATGGTTTATTAATGGTTAAGATTAGAGTTTAATTAAATTAAAATTAGAGCTCAATTAGGATAATAATGGTAGGTAGAGTTTAGTTATTATTAGGGTTAGGATTAAGTTCGATTTGTAGGACATATCTTTAGTTAGAATTAGATCATGGTTAGGGTTTAAATTAGTTAAGCTTCAAATAAACTTGGGGTTAAGATATAATTAAATGTATGGTTTAATTAGGGATTCATTTAGGGTTAGAGTTTGATTAGGGTTATAGGAAAATATTTGAACTATGGAAAGGGTTAGGTTCTATGATTAAATTATATTAAGAGTTCAATTAGGATAAAATGCTATAAATATGCAAGTTATGTTAATGTTAGGGTTAAATGACTTAATTAGGTTCTAACTAAATTTAAAATAAGGGTTTAATTAGGGTGAGAATTATTCACCATAATTGTAACCCTAATCCTAAACCCTAGAATGACTTCTATTAGAATAAGTTTTGATAAGTATAGAGTTGATAATATAATAGAGAGAATTCTATATTTACAATTAAGTTAATTAATAGTTTTATATGATTATTATATTGAATTTGAAAACATATAAAGATCAAGGCATTGGCCTGCAGTGCAATGGTTGCTGCTTCTCTTTATAATAGCAAGATCTCCAGTTTGATTCCCGAAATGGGAGCTTAAATAAAGTTTATATATATATATATAAACAATGTCTAGAATATACATATAAGTTTTTATTGAGAATGATAAATAGATAAATATCTTAAAATTAATAAAATATATGAGTTAGGAAAGGGTTAGGTTTAAATAAGTTAATCTTCGAACAATCTTAGTGTTAGGCTTTACTAAGGGTTAGCTTCAAGATTAGTGTTCATATTAAGTAATGGTTTATTAATGGTTAATCTTCGAATAATCTTAGTGTTAGGCTTTACTAATGGTTAGCTTCAAGATTAGTGTTCATATTAGGTAATGGTTTATTAATGCTAACCCTAACCGTGATATAAACCTTAACCTTCAATATGAACCCTAGTTATAACCCTAATCAGATTAATTCATTCAATGTTTTATGCATGTTGCGACTGCTACTAGCTAATATATACTCTATATATAATACGCTCGAGGCGTTTAATTTTTTCATCATTCACCTTTAATGATAAATACAAAGATTTTGTAGTGGGTTAATACTGTAATATAATATATAATTATTATGTGTTTATTATAATAAAGATAATATAAGATAAATATAATAATAATATAGTTAAAAACTAATAGAAGATGATATAAAAATAAAATTAATGTATTTTTAAAAATCAATATTAGATGATATAAAAATAAAATTAATTAAAATATAGTACTATTATAATGATAATATAATAACAATTCTAAAATCTATATGTGTTTGAAATAAAAGAATGTTTCCAAACAAATTTAAATAGCAATATTATCCTTAATTTTTTAAATAGTTCCCCATAGAAAAATGCTTCATTCAAACCAATAATAGATTAAAAGAATAGTTTATTATAAGTGTATATTGACAAATATATATTCACATATTCACACATTAGTATATATTTGATCTCATCTTTTTTAAATCACACATATTTTCATACATGTCTAATTTATTATGTCTATGCATCAACTATCCTTTTACCTTTTCTATTTAATTTTTAATTTGGCTATTTGCATGTCTAAAATCTTGTTTCATTTAAATTTTAGACATTATTCATCATATTTTTTTCTTAAAAATATTTTTTTTATTTATAATAAATTTAAGATCCTGACCTTATTTGAAAAAGGTCATTTAAAATGCCTTGTGTAAAATATTTTAAAAATAAAAATAAAATTATAATAATAAAATTTTATAGTCTCATCTTTGACAAAACTATTTATTCTATTTTAATGTTAGTGCCTCCTTAACATTCCTTTTCATTACTACATGTAAAGTTAATCACAATCTCAAATATAGAAATTAATTAAATAGAACTTGATAAATTATTAAAATCATTTAACATATTATTAATTAAATCTAATTAACTCAAAAGAGTAGTGTTCCAATTGCTTTGCACCTAGAAAAAATAATATACTAGAATTTTAGAACTAAATTTATGTTTATCTTTTGAATTTTTATTTAAAATATTGAGTTTATCGCAAGCTTTCAAAGCATTATTTTTCTTTTCAAAAAGGTATCAAAATGCACTTTTATTTGCATTTATTAATTAATATAAAAATTGCAGTATAATGATTTTACGAATTTTAATTTATTTTAAAAATATAAACAAATGGTCTAATCAGGTGCATTTTGGCCCCTGCATAGCCAAAAGCGATTGTATATTATGGGTGGGAACTGGGTATTTCTTTCCACATATTTTGGTGACTGCCTATATAGAGGAACATTTCTTAAATGGCATATGTGAAGGGCTTGCATGTCCCGTGCATATAACCGACATAAACTCAATTATCACTTTTATGAAGGAAGTGTGCCTTGGACATTGGCCTTGGGACCACTTGCACATGATGAACATTGGCACGTGGTCAACAAAGTGACTTATATAAACATATCTAGCTTATATAAAAACACACTTGCCTTTAATTAGTTATTGAAGAAAGTAAAACGAAGTAACACTCTATTGATTTTTGAATTATTATGTTTTTTATAGTTATAGTAAAAATAATAAAAAAATTTAATGTAGAATATAACATTAATGATAGTTGAAATTTTAAGTATAGAAATCTAATTATAATCTCAAAAAATATATTATGTATTCCTTTTAAACATAATCTTAATTTTAATTAAATGTATTGTAATTAATGATTAAATTACATAATTATAATGATCTATTTTAATATAGTTGTAACAATAAATAATTTTATTTTTAATTGTAATTATTTAAACAATTATAAATTATAAATTATAATTAATTTTGATACTAATTTTATTTTTATTTGTATTATTTCTTAATTTGAATTTTATTTTATTAATATATTTTTAATTATATATGATCAATAAAATTATATATATGATACATTATTATATTATATATTATATTGTAATATTATATATTTTATACGGTTTTCCATGTTAGAGGTGATTGATATTTTACACAATTTAATTATCCACACCAAGATTAGTGCTAAAAATGATAAAATAAATAGAAAAAACTAAAAGTACAATTGATTATGAACCAATAAATTTTTTATGACCAATTTTCCCGAGCTCCTACCTTATAAATAGTATTTAGAATTTCTCTGTGTATAGGCCCTCTATGTCATTCTCCATTTAGATGGCATTTCCACTTTATTTGATGCAACATTACTTTATAACGGGGAATTAATCTATCAGATAGAAGTGGTGAGAATGATGGCATAAGAATAAAGTAGCTCACGGAAAACTTTTTAGGTTTTTGAATTCCTAAAAAATTATGTATAAGACATCAATTGATTTGGCCAACATATGTTTTTGAATAAGGTAAAATAGGTTTTGAATGGAACCCGAAACCATTTACATCATAGCAAAAAGATAAAGCATTAAAGTTTTTCAAAGTGAAATGCCTGCTGGAAAGAACAGAGCAGGAACCAAAAAAATACTAGATACGAAAATAAAATAAAAGAAAACAGATCTAGCAACACTACCAGCAGCAACCAGCAACGAACAGGACAAAACTAATTGCTTATCATTTTGTCCGCCTTCATCTTTAGCTCCTCCATCTTCTAGATAGCATTTTTCAAGTCTTTCAGCTCGTTAGGCTTCTCAGGGATCTTCCTTTGAATACGCCCTCTAGTTCTAGTTCCTGGCCCTGCATTCCCAGCACTGTCATCAATAGTAATGGTCATGTTTTCCAATTGGTTTTTCTCCAGGTAGTTGTGAAGCATATTCAAGTTGATGACAGTCACATTGAGCCCTTCATTGCTATGGCTCAGGACTTCATTAATCATTTTCCCATTGTTGCTAATTTTGACCTTGATTTCCTTCACCTTGTTGTCAACAATTTTGTTGATCTCGACAGTTATCTCATCCTTCCAGCTTTTATTGTTTATGTTATCCAAAATCTTATTCTCCAGCTTCTCCATCTTCATATTCAGGGTTTCAGTAGTTTTCTCCAGAGAATTAAGATGGATCTTAATTTCCTGAATCTCCTGATTGATCCAATCTTGACGAATACTCTGACCTTCATCTTTATTACCTTTATCCATGATCATAACAGCCTCTAGGGGAGTAGTAAATTCATCATCATGGCTTTTATCCTCTTCAATGGCATTCTGATCGGTATTAGCACCTGAATCTTTTTGTTCCTCCTAATTATCATCAAAGACAGGGGAAGTCTGGCCAGTCTCGATTTCCTCTTCATCCTACCCCTCTAGAGAGCCCAATGACCCTGCCATAAGGGGTTCCCCAACATCTTTACTAGCCAGGTCTAACCCTTCCTTATTCTAATTCTCCAAGTGGGCATCATTTTTTTCCCCTTCAGTAGAAGGGTCCAGGGCTTCATTCTTATCATCCTCAATAGGGGAAATCTGGGCTTCATCTTCCTCCTCCTCAGCCCTTTCCTCTTCTTTTTCATCCATCTCTTCTTCTTTCTCCTCTTCAGCCCCTTCCTCACCTTTTTCATCATCATGGTAGTCCCCATCTTTCCCCTCATCCTCTTCCTCCTTCTCATCCTATATTATGACAATTCTATCCTCTTCCTGCTCAGTGTTACCAAGATCCATATCCACATTATCTTCCTCATCATTTCCCATTTGCAGAGAGTTAGGGATTTTTTCCTTAGTATCCTCTTCACTGTTGTTGGAGCTCTTAACTTTCTTTTTCTTCCTCTTTTTACCATCATCTTTCCTACAGTCAGAGATAATTTCCTTGTTTTTCTTTCTCTTTTTGTTGGATTCGGCCTTACTATCCCCCTCAATAGTCTTTGAGGTTTTACCTTTGACCCTTTTAGGAATAGGGTCTGGGATGATATCTTTGATGTAGTCAGAAATAAGGAGAATCAACCCCTCATGTAACATAGGGTTATTCGGCTTTTTCCTGTGCTTAGTGATGCTACTACTAAGGGAGCTCGTAAGAAAATATGGGAAGGATATCCTCTTGTTATGCCTAAATTGGTTAACTAGGATGAAATGTAGGTAGTAAATTTTGGAATAATGCCCATCAAGCATGAAATACTCTATCATTACTTTCAACATTTTAGCCCAAAAATCGTTAATCTTGGTGATATCAACATAGTCCCTCTTCCCTTTAGTCATGAGGGCCTTTTCATCAACAGTTTTAGGGAACAGATTAAAAGCTTCAGAGCCTAGCCTATGGTTACCTCTATGAAAATGGGTACCTTCCAGGGGTAAACTCGTTATCTTAGCCATAAGATTAAGCGTAAGGATAAAAGATTTACCCCATAAATTTACTTTCCCTCTAACCCAACCCTCAGTGAATAAAGAAGTCACCTGTTTGTCATGGTCATGGAGCTTCTCAATATACTATGAGACCCCGCCCTTTTTCAACTTCTTCCAAATTTTCCTATCTTGCCTCCATTTGTCACAGTTAGCCGACTCCTCTCTTCTTAGACCACCTCCCATTTTGTGTTTTCTACTTCTGTCCTTTCTCGGCTCCTTGCTACTAATCTTCTTCTTATTGCAATGATTTTTTATGGTATCGTGCTTATTAGCATTAACCCAGGCATCGTAGATCATTAAAACTGGAATAATTATCCCACACTTCGCATTACATGCAGCCTTCCTCGAGAATTGTTTCATCCTTGTCATCATAAAATTAAGTGACACGCCCTTCATTATGATTAATTTTATTGAATGTGATTAGACTCATCATCTCATAGTTTAGATTCCCTTCCCCTCTCCAAGATTTGATGACATCACTTTGGGTACCTCCATTAGCCAGCATGTCCGCCGGCTTATTACCTTCATGGTAAATATGAGTGATGTGGCACTCTTCAAAGGTGGTGAGTAACATTTTGATTTTCTTTATAGTATGGGCTATAGTCCAGGAGCACTCCGCTTTCCCTTTTATACAGTTGACAATATTGAGGGAGTCACCCTCAAGCCAAAGTTTCATGCAGCCCATGTCTTTAGCTAGAGTAACCACAAAAAGCACCGCCTCAACCTCTACCACGTGGTTAGTTTGAGTTCCCAGTGAAACCACTATAGCCCCTAGGCAATTTCCAGCCCAGTCTCTTATGAGGCCTCCCCCTCCAGCTCTTCCAGGGTTTCCTTTCACAAAACCATCAAAATTCCCTTTTGACCAACCCTAGGGAGGAGCGGACCATATAACATTATCTCTAGGATTCAAGTCATTTATGTTCTTCAAGTTCTCCCAAGAAATAGATATATCCTTCTGAAGGCTAGGACTCCAGGAGTTACAATCCTTTCTACCACTACTTCTATAGTTGTCCATTAAGCTTCTAGTGACAGAGTTGGCAATCAAGAGGGGAGTAGCTTTCTTGTCTCTGAATATTCTATTATTCCTCTCCTTCCATATCTGCCAAGTGAAGTGAGGAAAAATAAGTTTCCAGAGGATCTTGGCATTTTTATCATAAAAAGGGCTCTGCCACTGCTGGAAAAAGTCTTGGATATTCTGAGGTTTAACCCACTTCAGATTCAAAGACAGAGTAATGGTGTCCCAAACTTCTCTAGCGAAGGGGCAATGTATCATTAGATGATTTCACGACTCAGCTACCTCACAACACATGATACATCTATTTGGCATTTGGAAGCCTCTTTTCATAAGGTTATCCATAGTTAGGATTTTATTCTGTACAAGCAGCCAAAAAAACATGTTAATTTTAGGGGTAAGATCTTTATTCCATACCTGAGCACAAAAAGGTGAATCTTCAGAGGGAATGAGGAGAGCCGAAGTAGAAGCAACCAAGAATTTACCAGAGATAGTAGGCCCCCATATCAGTTCATCACACTCATTATCTCTAATAAACTAGTTATTCAGCTATTTATTAACCTCTTTAAGTCTGATGTCCCTCAACCCCAAGTCAATCCATTCTTCATTTATCCAGTAGTCACTCACAAGGACTCCAATAGAATCTTTGCATTCCTGAATCATAGAGCTCCACTCCTCAATCTCTATGAGGGGCTTGTCCAGGATCCATTTATCATCCCAGAAGAGGATTTTACTGCCATTTCCCAACTTCCATCTAGCCCCTTTACTAATAAGTTTCCTTCCCTTATACTATTCCAAATAAACAACCCCTGGATAACATTAAAGGAGTGGAGGGTGCTATCTAAAGAAGTGAGGTGGTATTTACTTTTGATAATTGCATTCCATTCTTTCCCTTCTTCAAAGATTCTCCAGCATTGTTTTGCTAGAAGAGCCTTATTAGTAATAGTGATATTTCTGATGCCCAGACCCCCCAACTTCTTAGGCTTACAAACCTTCTCCTAAGCCACTAGGCTAAGTCTCTTCTTCTCTTCCACACCAGTCCAAAGGAATTTTTTTGGATTTTTTCAATAAGATCCTTATACTTTAGTGGGATTTTGAAAAGACTAAGAGCATAAATCGGGATATTTTGAAGAGTAGCCTTTAACAATTGAACTTTTCCAGCTTGACTAAGAATTGCCCCCTTCCATCCCGCCAGTTTATTATGGAATCTATCAAGAATTTCATTCTAGAAATTAGCCTCTAGTTTTGAGCACAGCGGCAACCCTAAATAGGGGGTAGGAAGCTTTCCTATCTTGCACCCAAGGATAGAGGAGATTTTGTTCATTCTAGTTTCAGGAGCATTGAAGAAATAAAGAAAGATTTTTTCCCAGTTTATGAGTTGACCAGTAGCATTGGAGTAGACATTTAGTACTTTTTTGATATTCCTCGCCTCTTTAACTGTAGATTCCCCCATGAGAATCATGTCATCAACAAATTGTTCATGAGAACATTTTGTATCCGCTGAAGAAGGTTGCAAGCTAGAAATCAACCCTTGATTAACTTGATTTTTTATGTATCTCCCAAGGCTTTTAGCCATAATAGCAAAGAGGATAGGAGATATAGGGTGTCCTTGTCTCAGCCCCTAGAAGGTCTAAAGAAAGGAGATGAACCACCATTCACAATCATAGAAGAGGACACCATAGTATCCAGTTGCATGATAATTTTAATCACTCCTTCATCAAAACCAAAAGCCTAAAGAATTTTGGAGAGCAGCTCCCATTCCAATCTATCATAGGCTTTGGATAAGTCAAGCTCATCAGGAAGCCCTATTTCCTTGATTTCTCTAGAGAGTGAATATTCTCGTGAACCACCATAATAGAGTCCAGAATTTGTCTCCCTGGGACAAATCCATTCATTTGCTACGATATGAGGTGAGGAAGAATATGTAAAAGTCTAGAATTAAGGATCTTTGACATGATTTTATATAGGGAATTACAAAGACTGATAGGTCTAAAGTTTTTCGTTGTATTAGCTCCCTATTTTTTTGGGATAAGGGCTATAAAAGTTGAATTGAGTTCTTTGAGAATAGATTTAGCTCCATAAAATTCTTTCACAGCTCTGCACACATATTCCCCAATGATGTTCCATAATTTTTGGAAAAAGAACATTTGAAATCCATCCGAACCAGGTGACTTTTCTCCTTCAAAAGAAAGAATAGCCACTTTAATTTCATCATCCTTTGGGATAGATTTAAGATACTCACTCATTATCCTTAGATTCCATGAGAGAGGGAATGGAATTCAACAAGGATAGTTGATTTTCTTGGTTTAGCTCTTGCTATTTGGAAAGTAGAGAAGCAGAGTAGCCCATAATTTCTCTTCTAATGTCCTCCTCTTTAGTAATAGTACCTCTGGTAGTGACAAGAGAGTTGATTCTATTCATGGCTTTGTGCTTCATCGCAGTTAGGTGGAAAAATCTAGTATTCTTGTCTCCCGCTTTCAGCCAAAGGGATCTAGATCTCTGTCTCCAAAAGGTTTCTTCTTTCGAGATGACATTGTGATAATCAACAAGAACAAGGTTTTCCTCCTACTTTCTTCAGTCATCCCAAAGGTTTGAATTTTATCTTGAACTTCTTTTAATTCAATTTGGATCTTGTTTTTAGATTGGAATATATCACCGAAGACATCCTTATTCCACTGTTTGACTCTCACTTTGATATTCGCCATTTTTTTTTCACCTGGTACATAGCTTTCACTTCCACTTTAATGTTCCACCATTCCTTGATTCTGTTTTCAAAGTCTAGATGAGCCAACCACATTTTTTCAAGTCTAAAGGCGGGGTGACCTTTCCCACTGAAGGAACTAGCAAGGAAGGAAATGGGGTAGTGATATGAACCAATACGGTTAAGAGATGAAAGAGAGCAAGAGAACTTAGCAAACCAATCCTAAGAAAGAAGATATTAGAACTTGGCCAACATATGTTAGAAAAATATTTTTTATCAATTATAAACTTAAAAATATTACATTTAGACTATAACAAATGTCTTATTTTTAACAAAACAAAAAATACACTAAATTTTAATTGGTGGAAAGAATTAATTTTAATCACTAGTTAAGGCAAGAAATCCATAAAATGATACAATAGTACTTGCTTAGCCTATTGAAAAATACTAATAAGAGTTTCTCACAAAGGATTTAGGGTTGCAATTTGTCTTTTAGATTTAGTAAACAACGCATGGGAGCCACTGAGATAAATACATACTCTTAAATTTTTTCTATTGCTTGAATGTGTGTGTTGGCACAAGTATAGAAATCAAAGGAATAGAAATTAAATGAAGGCAACTAATTAATTTTACTACAACGACCACTTTGAGGCTACATGATTGATTCTTATAAAGGCTGAGAAACTAGGTATAATTCTAAGCTCAGGGATTGGACATCCGACCGAGCAGTTTATCCTCTTTATAAAAACTCATTTAGTATGTCAACCCAGGGACATGTTACTTGAAATGGGCCAGAAAGGCATATGCACCAAGTGTCACTCAACCATGTATTCTATAGTTGCTGCTGGAAGAAAACTAGCTTATGATTGTAGGAAATAAACACTAGAACGATACTTAAGCTAACGCTATAGAAAAGTAAGTACTGCAATGGAATTATAGAAATGTAGATGCTAACAAAACACAAAGACTATTGTGGACTATGTCATAATACTTCAGCTATTCCATTGCTTTGGCTGCAGGAATAATTTAACACTTAACACTGAAATAGTAGACATGCAGGAAAGTAATTATAACTAACTTGAATCTAACTAACTATGGATTTCTCACCAAGTGGGCTCCCTTGGATGAGTATCCCAATCACAATTATGAAAAGTTAAATCTCAACACCTCATTTATTCATTTATTGAATAATTGAGTACACAGATATGTAAACAAAAAAAAATAGAAAACTATATTGCTAGTAAACTGATAATGCCCTCCTTCTCATGCAGGAGTGGAGCTTTATTTAAAGGAAAAATTCTAACAACTTATCTAATTACGCCACAAAAATAGGTGAATCTTTATTACAACACTACTAACTAAAAAGAAGGAAAGCTATTTAAAGTTGAAATAGATTAGATCTAGAAAAGAGGAAAGAGTTGTCGTGACAGAAAATCTAACTTCCCACTCTCTCCTAGATTTCCTTAGGGAACTCATCATGCTACCTCAGTCTTCACTTGGTGACTTCCACCTTGCTCTTTTGGAAACCCTCTGTTGGTGTTGTGTTAATACTTCTCCACTGGAACTTGTTGGAAGACCGGGTTGAGCATTTAGTGAATGAATACACTTTACCTGGTCAAGACAACAGTTGCTATTTCAATGTGCTACACTTCAAAGTTTAGGATAAGGACATTCATGGAAATAAACACCAAAATATGCATGATAATTTTCATTCAAACAACTATTTTACTTACTTAAAAACATAACCATAACTTTAAAATAAGTAATATAGTATATCTATCCAAGTGTAGCATATTAAGTATGTTTGAACCATGATAACAGTCTAGTGGCAGCATACCATATAATAACATGAATGAGTATAAAAGTCTTAAAGAAAATGTATCATAACAGGGAAAAAGACCTAGAAAATACTATCCTAGGGTGTCTAAAGTATGGCATTAATATGCCTCATCGTTTCCCCTTACGAAGACTAGTGCCAGCTCTCAGGTATTGAAGTATTCCTAATTTTTGCAAGCACCTAGAGGTCTCCTTCCCATGTCTGCCCAATCATTGAACTGCCCAATCGCTAGTAGAATCTGTTTGTTCATTTTATCCTTATGTGCTGACTCATTTCCAAGTCCTCATCAACCTCATTATCCATGCAACTATATAGTGGCCATAAGAGAAGAGGAGGCTGGAAGGTGACAGGTAACCACCTCTTTGGTCATGGTTGTCATCCCATCTCTATGTACCATTGAACCCACTGCATCACAACTCAAAAGTTGATAAGACTGTAGGGTTCTTCCCTCCTTAGGGCCATAGTTATCCTAGCTCACCTTTGTTGTAGCCCTTCTACCGCTGTGTGCCCTTCTGCCAATGATAACCTTTCAAATTATGTGAACACTTGTTCCCTATTTTCCATTATTCTCCTTCTACATGTGGAGTTTTTGAATCCATAAACAATTTCCAACCAATTACAATAGAGCCTTGTGGGTGATTTACTCTCAGGACGTAGGGGAAGTGTAATAGTTCATTCAATATTCCTATATCTGTTCAACTGCTCCCTGTAATTGATCTCATTTCTTATCTAGGATAGTAAAGATGATAAGTGAATATCTCCCACAAATAACAAGGAATTCCAATTAGTATTAGATGAAACAACATGATTGTGCATGTATAATTCACATAGGAGGTTCCTGATAAAATCTGGTGATGTATCATATGTAGCCACAAAGGTTTGAGGTGTGCTTATGCTAGTGCTCAAATCTCTGAGAATTTTCATCAATTTAAACATTAAAAATTGCTCCTTCAAACATAGGGCATAAACCCTAGGAGGTGGCCTACATTCAATAATTTTAGGAATTAATTTTGTGACCGAATCCAACTTACCTTGTAGAAGTTGAATTTCCTATTTTTGTAGTCCTATTTCCTTTTTCAACTTACCTCTTTCCAATGCCCACATGGATTTTTCATACTGAACTTGTGTAAAGTAATCAATAAATAGGGAGTGTACTGTTACCTTTTCTTGATTTCTTTGTGGAACTAGGTGTATTGGCATTGCCTCTTGATTTTCCTATTGATCTTGCTCTGGTATTATTGCCTCTTGGTTGTCTAGTGGAGCTGGTGCCAATGCACCGAAAACATCATTTGTTTGAACATTTTCTAGATGGGAAGAAGATATATCAGAGCTTTCTTTTTTCTTTATTTCTTTTTGTTTTATTGCCTAGCCTGAGATAGAGGTTGTAGGTTCTTCTTCTATTATATTATGACTCCCTATGAATGAGCTACCTTCTTGTGGTTGTACATCCATGGGTTCCTCAATAGGAACATCATGTGTAGAGCCAATCGTTGCAGGAGATTCCTTCTTTGTTTGCTTTGTGTTCAAACGAACATTGTGTCGTAGTGGTGTGTCAGTTGATGCTACAGGAT
Organism: Chamaecyparis obtusa; assembly: GCA_027943335.1. Classification (NCBI taxonomy): domain Eukaryota; kingdom Viridiplantae; phylum Streptophyta; class Pinopsida; order Cupressales; family Cupressaceae; genus Chamaecyparis; species Chamaecyparis obtusa. The sequence goes on along the minus strand of BSBK01007236.1, from coordinate 222,774 downwards.
GTCTCTATGGAGTCTTTCTTTTGGTAGCAGATGTGACTGCAGGAAGAATAGGGGCATCACACATATCATATTCAGCATTTTTCCTTTCCCTTTCTCCTTATTCAGGGCTTCATGTGGACTATGGGATTCTTTAGGAACCTTAGTTTTACCGCCCTCCAAATTAGGGTTTGGATCATTTGTTGCCACATTTTCTTTGTGAATTTATGAGGTAGAAGGGTTTTCCTGAGCCTTTTCTAGAACAGAAGGCTTGACATTCTTAGGAACAACCTCTTCAGGAATATTCTCCTGCTCTTCTTGATTTTTAGGTTGTGGCCCTACGGGCTGTGGCCTGTCACCATGTAATTGCACATGAGGTGGTGCAAGGAACTCATCTTAATTCATGGGAGATGTACCATGTAGATCTCTTTCTACCAGGATTTTTATTAACCCATGATGGGTGATATTATTTTGCCTTCCCTTCCTAAACTCTTCATAACTAAAATTCAACAATGAATACATGACATTGGGTATATTTACCAAGCGGCCATGTTGCAAATGACTCAAAATCTTGAAATGAATGGCATGCAAGAAAGAGAACCGCCCTTCACAAGTAATGTACCTTATGATGTGTACTACTAGCTGAGGGTACTCACCAAGAAGAGAGTTTGTCTAGCACCTTGTTTGTTGTATTCCATTGCAGTGTCTGTTCACAAAGAAAATTCTTCTTGAGCTATGTGAGCATCATGACTATGTAGAAATGCTTCGCCTGTGGCAGGAAGTCCTGAAACTTCTACAATTCACACCTCTGAAGCTTCTAATTTTAATCATTTTACATACGCAATCCCATTACTATATGTCTACAGGAATTCCAATGCCATAGCCTCGTTGCGACCATTCAAACGTACAAAATATGTGGGCCATCTTACACAGTTAAACATTTGAACACTGGCTGGATCTTGCAATAAAGATGCATGATTGGCCAGCTCAGAGCGTATAGGTTGTCCACCCATCGTTCTTTCTTGAGAGCTTCTGCAACCTTAATTCTTCTCAGTATTCAACTGCACCAGGGTTTGGTAATTATTGGGCAAAGACTATCGTGGTTCACTCAATGGGTATTTTTAGATGAAATGGCAGAGGAATTTGGAGTTCATACGATCAATGAGAAAAATGAATCTCAAATATGTTAATAAAATGAACAAAACTGCATAATACCAAAGAACCTATAGCCAACAAGTGACAAAAACTAGAAACAAGATCCTATAGTCATGGTATAGTCAATAATTTAAAGGTTTAAGATGGCCATAGCTATAAAAAAAAACCTTAAATTTTTCACAGTCAAATGCAGAAAACATGAATTTAAACCTTCAATTTGTAAAAGGTCTGAATGTAGATTTGGACATGTGTTGACATACTGTAAGGTAACTAAGTTGCTAAAAAGACAACTTAAAAAAGTCATAGAGAAGTAAATCTCCTTAATTGCAACTACTTTTGTGTAAGACCCATTACAGAGGAATATGATGAAGTCATAAAAGGTACTGATGTAGACAAGGGGGATGGGTACCACCTGAGGGTGAGGGGTAGTTACCAAAAATATTAGCTAGGGATGGTGAGAAGAAAAGTGATAGGGTGGAGATATAGGTGGAACCCCCCTCCTAGGTTAGGATACAATACCATCACATATGTTGTCATTATAAGAGTCACTATATAGACTTGACCAAAAGCATATGTAGGTTGTTGTAGAGAGAGATAAACTAAGACATCAAAAGGACAACCTGTAGGCAGAGAGGGATTCATTGAGATAGTATAGGGACAAGCTATAGGTAGAAAGTGATAGCTTGATCAGATAAAGATACCCTTAGGTTGGAGGGAGACTAGGTAGTGATAGATTGAGATGGATTGGGGAGATACGGAGATGATCTAATGGGGGAGAGGGATAACCTGTTATGGGAGAGGTATGTGATGAGGCATGCGATGAAGGGGTTCTATGGGGAGATAGATGAGTTTTAAATAACAAGGGATGTGATTGAGCTAGCCCACTTGTGGAGTTATCAACGAGCATAGGGGTATGTGAGGGAGATGGAGGAGATGATGAGGATGGGTGGGGGAGGGGTGATAATGTGATGGTGGTGCTATAGGATATCAAAGATCTATCAAACCAGGTAGGTTTTTATAGAGAAACATACTAGGAAATAATGTCACTAGAGAGGAGGGAGGTATATGTACCTCCTAAGAGGGCTAGTAGTTAATCTCAATGTAGGTCCAACAAATGAACAAGGAGTTTGATGAGAAGTATAGACTCTTGTAGGACATTTGAAAGCCATAGGGTCACATAGTGAATTAATACAAGGATTGTAAGAATTTGCAAATAGAAAAGATTGAACCAAGGATCTAGAGGTTAAAGAAAAGCACAAGAGAGATGATATGAATGCAATGATAGATATTGAATTGATCCAATGAATTCACCTTGAATGATTGATTGATTAATTACATAATAGGCCTCCTTATATAGGAAAGGCGATATGAGAGAATGATAAGGAGTTGATAAGCTATCACCTATGCTAGGTGTAATCACATTTCCACCAAATGTGGATCATCCTCCATTATGCAATAAAGTATGTGTAATGGATTAGGATGATAATGTGATAAGAGCACAAAAGGTGGATCTAGCACCAAAAGTGGAATTTCTCCTACACCATGTGCTTAATGGATGTGCACACTCCTAGGTGTCTCAATCACAAAACTACTATGCAATGCATTATCCTAAGTAAGATTAAGTAAAGTGTAATTAGGAATATTTAATTACACCAACACCCCCCCTTAAGTGCAACTTAGGTTAATGCACTTAAACTCACAATGCAAGATGGGTCCCGGCTATTAGGCCATGTTAGGTACCCATGTACAAAATAGATGAAATGCATAACTCTCATAAAGCAGAGAAAGAGGGAAAACCTCATGGGAAAAACCCTCCCCCAAAAAGAGAGAAGAAAACAAGATGCATGGATGGATGGAGTACTCAAGAGCCCCCAAGAACTACACACGTCATGTATATACAAAGAATTATCCCTCCATAAGAAGGGTAGTTAGAGACATGATATCCCCCCCATAATGTAGAAGCTCCCATGTTGATGAAGAGTACCTGCAAACAATAGATAAGCCAATGCTTAAAAGAAACATGTCTCCCCTTCGGAAGAAATAGATACATCAAATGATGAAGAAGCCAATCCATGTGCAAATGGAATGAGGAAGAAGATGAAGGTCTCCATGCATGAATCTCTGAAGACTGAATAGGAATCTCCAAACCCAAAGAATCTATCACTTCATGTGGCAAATCAAGTGAAGAAGGAGAAGAATCAAGAGTACCAATCTCCAAAGAAGGTGAAGAAGTATCCCCATCTATGATGAAACTCTCATCAAGGGAAAGAGAAACCCCCTCATGTATGTCTTCCAAATTTTCATCATGAGAATCAACAAATGTTGAAGATGCATCCAAGTAGTCATAACATTCTGTAAGATCTGAAACACTATGATCATCCTGTTGAATAGTAGAGCCCATGTCTGAAGAAGTAGGAGGTGGAGGAGTAGGAAGATCAACACTTGTCTCAACAACAAAATGATTCAAGTGCCCAAAATTCTCCTCATAATTATCCCTTGGCAAAGGGATGGGTACATCATGAATATCATCATCATTATCAACAAAATTTGAAAAAGAATACAAGCATGATTTATGATCAACAACTCCCATAGCTATGACATCTCTAGTCTCCATGTCCCTAATGTAGACAAAATTAGGAGTGAACTCAACAATTTTACCTTGTGCCCCATGTGTGATTTGGTAAATAGAAAGAAGATTAGTGGTCAAGGATGGTACACAAAGAACATCATTAAATGTCCCCTCTCCCGTAGGAATAGAACATTTCCCACAAACTCTCATGAATGTGTTGTTACCCATCAAAATATTAGGAGAATTGCAAGGCTCAATAAAGAAAACATATCCATAGAAGATGCCATATGATGTGATGCACCTGAATCAAGAAGCCATTTACCTTACTCAGGATGTGTGGAAGCCAAGAGTGCTTGTCCTTGACCTTTATCATTGGATGATGATGTAGATGTAGAAGCTGTCGAATGTGTAGAAGTAGGCACTGATGAGGGCAACTTAATGTTGTGTTTCTGAATAATGTGAGTTAGCTCATCAATCTTCTTTTGAAAACACTTATGCTCATCATGTCCTAGCTTTTTACAATAAGCACATTTATCTCTCTTTCTTCTAGATGATTCCTCTCTTGAAGAGGACTTGGATTCAGTACTATTGTGTGAAGAAGATTCATTACCTTTTTCATGAGGCTTAGGATCCTTATGTTGTTTCTTTCCTTTTCCATTAGAAGCCTTTGATGTAGACTCACTTGCAATCAATGCTTGATGTGTGGAAGGCTTCAATTGACCCATGTGTGCCAACTTTGCTTGTTCCCTTGTGAGTTGCACTACAAATTCATCAAGAGAGGGAAATTTGTATGCACTACCAAGAGCATCCATAGTAGCATAGAATGTAGAAAAAAAGATAGAATAATCAGGACCAAGCTTGGAAAGAATAGGAAAGATCAATTGTTCATCCCCTTTAAAAATGCCACATGTAGAAAGCTCCAATCTAATAGAATTGAACTTAGAGAAAAAATCTTGAATATTGTCAAAATCACTAGGATTTAGACCTATGAGATCATTCTCTAATCTAAATTTTCTCATTCTATCAGGTTTACCAAAGAGTCCTTCCAATGTGACCCAAGCATCATGAGGATGTGTGCAAGATGTAATATGAAAGTGCAAGTCATGAGAGATGGATGATCTAAGAGAGCCAAGTGCTTTATCCCTTCGATCAAACCATTTTTGCCTTTTTGCAACACCTATTTGAGGTTCTTGATCCTGCCCAAGAGTCATTCTAAGCAATCCAATACTCAACAAATGATCAGTTAAAGATACTTTCCATTCATGGTAGTTATATGGAGTGAGGATTTTAACCTTTGAATTATCCATATTAACACCAAATAGTGACTGATAACTACTGATAACTCCTTCAAATGACTAATGCAAATCAGAAAACTGAAATCCAAGGATTAACCAAGTGCAAATATAGCCCCAAAATAGCCTATTTCTGAAAGTGATATGTCTACCCAAAATCACTAAAATCTGATTATAGATCTGAAAAGTAGATAAAAAATCATGCACTTTCAAAAAAAATTTCACCTCAAAATGTTACTGTATGTGCCCAAACGAAGCCCTAGAAGTTGCAGAAATTAGGAACAAATAGGAACAATCAACAAAATCTGAAATTTCTAATAAATCAGGTCATCAAAATGCAAAATCAACACCACCACTGGATTCTTCAGGAAATTCTACCCAATTTTAAAAAAAATTGCACCCGATTTGGAGCCCGGATGACCAAGTTATGGCCTCCCAAAGTCGGACTGTCAAATCAAAACTGCATATGGTGAGGGCTGAGAAATTTTGAACCCTGATGACATCAACAAATGACTAGCTTAAATTTTACGGTCTGGGGGCCGTAAGAAAGATCGATTCTGTTCTGCGTTGATGACTAGACGGTCGTCAAATTTAGACTCGTGAGAAGGTGATGTTAGCAAAAAAATGGGCCCCTTGCTAACGTGTATGCTGACTGTGTGGGCCGTACGAATCCATACTATATGGATGATTGTGTGGAGGGTGATGATGTCACCTGAGGTGACGTGGCCTGCATGTGTGGTAGGACGCCACGTGGTGTGTTTTGTTTGGATGCATTGTTCGTTGATGGGGTAGCCTATCTTGCTGCGTGGACAGGTGTGCAGGCAGTGACTGGACCACCGTGTGGCTCTTCTTAGGTGCTAACGGGGCCCGCACTGACTGGGTGCTGTGTTGGAGCTGCTGAGGGGAACATGGCGCATAAGCGGATCGAGGTGGCTAGCTGGGCGGTGTTGGAGCCATTGAGGGGAGCACGGCGTAGAGGCAGAGGTGGAGCGGTTTGAGTGGATGTAAAGCAACCTGATTTGTGCTAGGCAGAGACTGTGCGCGGAGGAGAGAAGGCCCGGCGGAGAGAAGGGTAGAACTATGGGATTTAATCTCACATGCAGCGCATTTGGGGTTTTTAAACCCTATTTATATGTGGACGCCCAAATCTAACAATGAAGCAAGCCTATTGGGTGTGGCTTGAGCTTGCCTTCTATTGCCTCAAGGTCCCCGCACTTGGCTATTATTTGATGATGTCACTCTGTACGCTGTTGGAAAAGTAGAGAATATTCTCTGTCCAGGGCATGTACAAAGCCCGAACATAATTTTTATAGAAAAAATATTTCGAACTTGACAAAAATAAAAAAATATTTTTTTCTCAATATCGTACCACAGAGGTGTAGATCGGGCCATATGGTCTGATTTGCAAAAAAATTTTGCCTCGATTTGGACTTTCACCGAATATAGGTGAATTTATAGTCGATCTTAACCAAAACAGCCTCCCAGACGCAATGGTGAGGTCAGATCTGCTCCAAGATGCCTCTATTGCATGTTGGTTCTTAGATCTAAGATTTGGACCTTTAAAGCTTGCATCAAGATCTCTTCAAATTGACTAATCTAAATGCTCCAATGGCTTTGATACCATGTAAGAATTTGCAAATAGAAAATATTGAACCAAGGATCTAGAGGTTAAAGAAAAGCACAAGAGAGATGATATGAATGCAATGATGGATATTGAATTGATCTAATGAATTCACCTTGAATGATTGATTGATTAATTACATAATAGGCCTCCTTATATAGGAAAGGTGATATGAGAGAATGATAAGAAGCTGATAAGCTATCACCTATGCTAGGTGTAATCACATGTCCACCAAATGTGGATCATCCTCCATTATGCAATAAAGTATGTGTAATGGATTAGGATGATAATGTGATAAGAGCACGAAAGGTGGATCTAGCACCAAAAGTGGAATTTCTCCTACACCATGTGCTTAATGGATGTGCACACTCCTAGGTGTCTCAATCACAAACTACTATGCAATACATTATCCTAAGTAAGATTAAGTAAAGTGTAATTAGGAATATTTAATTAAACCAACAAGGATATATGCAGATAACATAGGGATAGTGACAAGGGATACAAACTATAATATAAGAGGACATAGGTACCTCTAGTGCACATGTAAAACCACCACCCAACCCACTGATATAGAAATATAGGGAGATGACACCTAGGAACCCCAACTAGAATCTTGTAGAGTGATTATTGAAGCATTTTTGCATACTTTACGAGATGTACATTATTTTTGTTGTACCATACACAATATACTTTTTGATTCATGAATGTACTCTTATTTATGAGCTATGGACTATGATGTACATTATATTATTTGACACATTTTTGATATATATATATATATAATGGAGATTGGTAGGGATCATGTGTATACATACATTTTTGTGCTTTATGTGATTATATCCACCTCTTGCTGAGTCACCTCAACATTACCCATAGAATCCACATACTTGTTTGCCTCTCTATAAATGTGGCATATAAAAAATCCTCTAGGCTTTGTAGAGCTTTCACAACCCACTCCACCCCAACATTTAGTTTCTAATTAACTACGTGTTTCTTTATTATTGCATTGATATGTATCATTGAATCCCCCTCAATATTAATATGACCCCATCCTTTTGATTTGCACAACTTTACACCAATTGCCAATGCCTCAATCTCTGCTTCATTATTGGTGGCAAGTCCCAATTTTTTAGATATCACACCCACACTTCCCTTTTTCATATTCATGACATACATGTTAGAATAATAAGTAGAAAAATGTAAATATTAACACACTGAAGAGAACACAATAACACAAAATTTAACGTGGTTCACCCAATCCCTGGGCTGTGTCCACCAACAACGAGTCCAATATCTTTATTATTATCTAGTGATTACAATTTGAAGCCTGCAACTCAATACCACCACATGAAGCTACAAAAAACCCTCATTACATAAAATCTCCAACCCTAAGCCCTTTTTACAAGTATATTTTACTCAACCTAATTAGGGCAAAAAATACTTCAACTAATAGAAAATTGATGGCCGACCCTTTACAATATTATTAAGTCATTGAGCGCCCCAGGGCAGGGTCGAGGGGCAGCGCCCCTCGATGCCAACAATGACCTAATAATATTGTAAAGGGTCGGCCATCAATTTTCTATTAGTCGGAGTATTTTTTGCCCTAATTAGGTTAAGTCAAAAATACTTGTAAAAGGGCTTAGGGTTGGAGATTTATGGTATGAGGGTTTTTGTAGCTTCCTGTGGTGGTATTGAGTTGCAGGTTTCAGATTGTAATCACTGGATAATAATAAAGATATTAGAATCATTGTTGGTGGACGTAGCCTAGGGATTGGGTGAACCACATTAAATTTTGTGTTATTGTGTTCTCTTTTGTGTGTTAATATTTGCATTTTTCTACTTATTATTCTAACAATAAAGAAAGAAAAAAAGGGTAATAGTCAATCAAGGGAGTGAAGGGAGCTCACAATAAAAAGAGTGAACTGCACAAGAAAGGGAGGAGGGTGTTGTGAGAAATATGTGATAGGGTGATAGAAGCCAGCAAGAACATAAGAGGAAAGTGTTCTCTAGAATGTGAAAAGAGCTAACATAGAAAGGAAAACCACACTCCAATTTGATGAAGATATGAGCTAAAGAGAATGTGTAGGTGAAAGAAAATAGTGTAAAAAAAAAAAGACAAAGCATAAGGGTGCATTGAAAAAAATGAGGATTCTAGAGCTACACAAAAAAAGATTAAGGGGTACAATTGATTGCGTAGGAAGATAGATATGAAGGTGTGGTTAATACAATTTGAAATAAAAAGAGAACAAAAAAACATAGTTGTGCAACAAGTGAAAAAGAATGCTCTAGAAAATTAAAGAAAGAAACAAAACAAATAAAGACAATGTATCTAAATAAATGATTGAGGTTAAGAAGCAGTGAAACAAAAGAATGTTCTGGCTGGGAAGGATAGATGATAGAAGAGGAATATGTAGAGAAACTATATAGGGAAAAGAATAATTAATTTGTGGAATAATGAGTTCCATGGTTTTGCATTCTAATGATTCACCACAGAATTAAATAATCTTTGACAAAACTCAATTTGTAAACAATGTTTGATTGTATTGATAATTAGATTGAGTTTGAACTTAATTCTAGTTGCAAAAATTCCTTAGTCTGATAAGAAAAAATTTCTTATGTAGAAGCTAAGCACATGTAAGAAGAATATTAGAAATGCATTTACTTTAAACTCACTTGTTTGTAATCGATACACTTGACATTAATGACAAAGAATGATCTTTCAATTCTATTAGACATACCTATTGTTGTGTGAGTTTTATTTGGCCATTCGTATGTTGAAGAATTTAGTGTGTACTATTTATGTAGAACTTTGGCGGTGCACCTAAATTTGTATAATTAACCAACCTTCAATTTGAAACTAACCCTTCCCAAGAGGAGTTTCATCTATGCCAAAAGTCTGTGATCAGTGCATTTTCTTCTGCTTAGAATTTTGAGAACAAGCATGTTGTAACTGTACACATCTACCTTTTCTGTCAATTGACCACGAAGAGCATATTTCAATGTAGTATACCCTTTGTCACAGACCAAAATCATTGCAAATGGATAACTTTATGCCTTGAATTTTAATAAAGAGAGGGGCAAATGGATGCACACAAGTGAAGAAACTTAAAAAATCATACATTGTTCCCATGAATCTTGTAGTTAGATGAGTCAAGTCCTCTAGAAAGAACCTTGCCAATCTAAAAGCTACAATTTTTGGCTAAAAGTCATTACCCAGAAGTATTTTGCTAGCTTTGATATCCTTGTGCAAGATTCAGAATGAGGATTCTTCATTTAAATATGCAAGCCCTTTGCCATTCCCAAAATGATCTCAAATCACATTTTCCATCTTTGTTGTTTTGACATATTTGTTGACAGAGAATATGAAAGATATATTTGTGAGATTGGTATACATAAATTTGACAAACTAAAGAGATGTTTGTTAAGGCTCATATTTGATTGAATATCAATTTGTAAACCAATAAGTTCTTTGTTCCTTGTTTGCAACACCCAATCAAACGAACAAGATTACGATGACGAAATACATTGATCTGCTTCACTTTTGTAACAAATCCATCGAACATCTCCATTGAATGTTGTACCAAAATCCTCTTCACTGCAATTTCCTGGATAATTATTAAGAGGGAAAGGTATGTCAAAGATTCCCTAATTAAACCATCCTAAATATTCCCTAAATATGATGGCTATCTAAGGAATATTTAGGGAAAGGTATGTCAAAGATTCTCTAATTAAACCATCCTAACCATCACTAAATATTCCCTACCATCAAAGATAAACATAATCTATAAGCTGAGATATGCATAACCTTGGGAATTTGTTTCTCCCCTTTCAATTGGAAATGATTCATTTCCAATTGGTGATTCATAGTTTTTTTCTATAAGGAAAATGGAGAGATATTTAATTCTCACTAAGATAAGATCAAGGTAAATGGGGACCCAATCCGTCTATAAGAATAAATAAAAATAAGTGTATTGCTCCATTTATAGGCATAAACCAATTACAATAGATAAATACAATATTGAGAAATTGCATTCTACTTTTCCATTATGAAACCTTCATTTGTGATTGCATTTAGGTAGATAGTTTTACATAACAATAAGCAAACAGGGACGTGTTTTCTAAAATATTTCACCATTAAAAACATTTTTTTTCAAACAAGTGGCATTCTAGTTGGGTTTCCAATACCTTACACCATATTTCCCAAAATTGACATCACTATTCAATCCACTCGTACAGACAATAAAAACTCTACTTTTCTCAATCTACCAAAATTGAACTAAAAATTTTCATCTCAGTGTGCAAAAGGGAAGGGTATTTGAAGGAAAATTTCACCATTTAAAGATTCAATACAAACCAAAACTGAGACAAAAAGGGGCTTTATTTGGACAATAAAAAATCCAAATCCTAGAGATAGTAAAAAAGCTAAATATAACTCATAAGGGTTTGTATTGAATAATGTGCAACCTAGCCTCTTTGCAATTTCTTTCTTTCAGTCGGCAACCTTCTTTACAACACCTTTGTTGGGTCAGGCTATTTCAACCCTACAAACAAAACAATGCAACTCATTGGAAGGAAGACAAGAGAGAGAGGGAATGGGGAGGGACACACACACACACACACACACATATTATATATGTAAATATATACATCCTTGTAATGTATGATAATTTTACAAGCATATGTTTTTATTTGTTCATAACGCGCATGCATGTTTTGTAGAACTAAAAGCATGTGTAGAACTAGGGAAGCTACTTTTAGTCTTACAAAATGTGTGTGGGTCATTTAGTACTAAGGAGCCTATACATGTTATGATTAGGTAGGAGGGTTGGAACATGACCCTAAGGCTTGGAAGTCCTTTTTCCCTCTATTTCTCCGCCTTTACATGTATTTTGATCTTCCAAGATGCTTTCTTGACTTCATTGTCATCGAGTTTACAGATCATCAAGTGGGTATCTGTAAAATTACCACGATAATTTCACACACCTCAAATTTCTAACCATATAATTTTTTCTATTTTTGGACAACATTAGCATATTAAACTTTAATTTTCTTTGCTAGTGTCTTCACAATCCCTAGAGACATATGTCTACTATTTTCCTTATAAGTTTTGATCTACTTGACCAAATTTAGAAAAATTACATATTATTGTTCTACACTTGATTTTATACACTTCTAATTTTTTTTTTGAATTTTCAATTATTTTGATGCAAGTTATGCCTAGCACATGAACAAGCACTAGATTTTTAGGATGTGACCACTTCAAAAAATCATAAAAATATACTAAAAAAAATTAAAAATAAAATACACAACTTTTAGATCTCAATATTACCTATCATTCTACCAAATGGTTTTGCAAAATACTTAATCTAACTTTATAATCTTTTGTGAAGTGCATAGAATCAATGATGTTATATTTTTCATGTGTAGCGGGTTTGACCCACCTAATCTTATCCATTTAAAAAAGAAAATTTAGAAGTTTAGAAACTAGATTCAGAGTATAACAATTCTTATTCTTTACACAACTCCTAATTTTCAGTGCATGACCCTTGAATTTCTCTTTGAAGTTTAGGTTTACCTGGTTTCATAAAAAAGTGGCCACTTATACCCCCCCTTTTTGCTTACCATCTTTGTGCACTTACCCTTATATGCTCCTCAGATAACTTTTCACCATTGAATTTAGTACGAAGAATTCTCATTATGCACAACCCCATTAGACATAGAAAGCCTTGCCAAGATAAACCTAAAAAGAGCCTAACTAGGAGAGGGAGAAGCCATGATAGACTAAGAAGAGCCTCTTGTTTGCAACTCGAAGCATGCCAGCACGAAAAAATCTTTCCCAACCAAATCCATGACTTCAAAACTTGTCCTCCACAACTACGAGATTTTCATCACATGAAAAATCAGTGAACCCCCAGAAAGAATTTGGGTCGTAGAGGTAGCTGTGGGAGATAGAAAATCTATGAAATCCAGGATTGAAAAAATACAATGGATTGCCCCCCGAGAAAGAAAGTGACTAGCATTTATCATTCATATATTATATTCTTGCTACAATTTTTTAATTTTTATTGTTACAATTCAAAACAAAAATTAAAAAAAAAAAAAACAATTTTGGACAGTTTCATTCATTACATCACAAAAATCCATGTACCTTGCCTCTGCTAATACATTTTGCATAATATATGCAGATATGTAGCACATAGTTTTCTATGTGATCTTGTTTAAATAACCGTAGGTATGTATATATCTTTCTTGTTAATTTTTGCCCATCTCTTCTACTTAGCATTTCATTACAATATTAAGTATTTCATTACTATATTATGCTATATCTTCCTATATCTATATTTTGCATTGCAAAACTAATGTTTCAATTTTGTTTACTATGCAGGTTTCATTTACCTACCTTCTCTAACTAGCGAATCAAAATAATCCAGATCTACATTGTAAGTCAATGGACAATGTGTGAACACATGCCAACAACAATGCTCAATGAAAATTTGAACATATCATTAAACACATTATCTCTTACATAATTATAATTGTTCTTTATACCAAATAAAGATATTTATTTATTATGTTTTCCTCTTTTCAAACAAACATGTTTGTGTTTATCCCCTTTTCTCAACTATAATGTTTTATATTTTAGTACAATCGATTTTCCTCATTTTCTTTTTTGATACAACTTTGTTGTGACCATGATTCAAGCTAATAATGAAAATTTACTAAAGAAAAAACAAACTCTATTGAAATATCTTACAATATGTGTTTCAATTAGGTATAGTCATGCAAATTCAATGATTTATTTTTAAAATCTTCATTTGGTGGGAAAAAAAAAATCTGAATCAGTTTTCTTATTGTATATTTTTTTTATGTTCAAACCAAATGGGTTTTAAATTTGTGTCCAATTGCAAAGCAATGCATAATCATCCATAAACAACAAGGAAATATGATCTAGATTTCATATAAAAAATGATCAAACATTTTTTTTTGTATAAAATAAGGATTTTATTTTCCGAATTATGATCCACACAAATGCTTCAACCAGTTCATGTAATTGGTTTGTTATACAATTCTGTATTTTTCAACACAACTCTATGTTTTTAAAAACTAATCTACATACAAATTACAAGTTTTTTTCCCTTTGAATTATCATCAAAATTTATACATTTTTTTGATGTAATTGACATTTAATGTTTCATTTTTTCACTATAATTAAGAATTCAAGTTTATTTTATTTTCCACAAGGCAGAGACTCAACTCTATAGAACTCTTGTTTTAATTAATGAATATTTAAATAATTTTGATATGATAAACAACATTAAAAAAAGAAACTTAATTCTAAAACATAAATTATATTCTAAATTTGATTAAACTTTGGATTTTTATAACACGTAGAATATCTTTTTATAAAGCTACAAATTTGAACTTATGAATTTTTATAGGAGAGAGAATATCCTTTTCATAGACGAGCAAAATGTTGTATTGGACTTTACTACAAACCTAACTCTTCAATACAATAGACATTTATAAAATGTGTACACAACAACTCATCATAAAGTTTTATAGGAAAGAGAATATCCTTTTCATAGACAAATAAAATGTTGTATAAGACTTTATTACATACTTAACTCTTCAATACAATAGACATTTATAAAATGTGTACACACCAACTCATCATAAATGTATAGACCATAATGATGTTTAAAAATAAAGCATAACAACATATGTTGGCTAATTATGTTGTGCATCATGTCCACGATCAAGGGGAGGTTTAGGTGGTTGTAACTTAGATTTATGAGATTGTTGGAGAAATCTTCGCCCCTTAAACATTCCGTCCATGGTCTCTATACTTATCTGCAATAAAAAATAAGCGCATCAATATCACCATGAAAAAATTGCCATATTTAAATGGATGTTACCTTAAATTAAACATCTTATTCCCAATAAGCAAAACTCAATAAAGGTTGTATCTCAATAATCAATGGACAGTGTTTGATTAAAGATTTTTTTATTAAATAAAATATTTCATGGAAATGATGAACTAGAAAAGGGTTTTTAAAAGACTGGAAAAGAGTATATACTCCTCGGAAATACTCCATCGGTGAAGAAACCCCAATCTGCACAGACCCATCAGACCCAGAAAGCCTGCCAAGATGAATCTAAAAGAAGCCCTAAAGTCTCAAGCTAGGCACTGTTGCAACCCGGACCTTGGCGGCAGGGCAAAATCTCTCCCAACCAAAGCTATTACTTCCAAACTCGTCCTCAACAACCGCGAAATTTTCATCACAGGAAAAGCCAATCGACCCCAGAAAGAATCTGGGTCGTAGTTGCGGGAGATAGAAAGTCCATGAAATCCAAGATCGAAGAAAAATAGTGGATCCCCAAGAAAACCCAATTACAAACCCCAACCACAAATTTGATACAATGAAGAAGAATTGACGAGCGAACCATCTGCTCCTATGTGAGACTGGGTGGGGTTAATATCGAGACCAAGACTGTAGGAGTGCATATCCAAGATTGAATTGCCACGATCTGGTGGATTTCACAGCCTTGCGCCCTGCACAGAACCCGAGTCGCACAGCACAGAGCTTCGAGTGGAATATCCGATTTGGGGGAGGCTGAAATCCTTATAACGAAGTGGTCAGCCGAAGCTTATCAAGTAGTTCTTTCTTAGAAACTACAATAATAGCTATAAATAATTATTAGTCAGACATCAGAATATTAACTAGATTATTACAGAGATCCTATAAACAGTTAAAAAAACAAAAACATCCACAACTAGAAGAAAGTGTACTCTGTTATGATCTCTGTAATAATCTAATTCATATTCTGATTTCTGGATAATAATTATTTATAGCTATTATTTTAGTTTATAAAAAGAACTATTTACTTAAAGCTATTGTTCTGATATTTCTGGATAGTAATCATGCATACTCTAGATCTGTTATGTATGGAAGGACCAAAAAGTGGTAAACCAATATCTATTTAAAGACCCCACTACAACTATCTCAAAAATTACAAATATCACAATACTAAAGATAAAAAGATGTTTGATGCACTACAACTACTTCAAAAATTACATGGTCCATAATTGAAACATAAATCATAATTAATAGTCTTTAGACTAAATAAGATAGAAAAAATATTTTAAAAAAATAAAAAAATAAATAGATTAGTTAGGAAACCCAAAATGAATGATCTGCTGTCCGCTATGATAAATTCTTCACTGTTAAAGTAACTTCGAGACGTACCACACTTGCACAATGCACGTAGCCTAGGAATAACAAATACCAACGAATCCGTGCTAACCGTAGCGGACAGCAGGCCATTTCATTTGGCGGCTAGCGAATATTGACCACAGTTAGGAAAAAACACGGTCACGGGAATGGTCAGCAATCTGGATGGTTAACACTAGCAGTGAAGTGGAGTAGTAGCTGGTGGTGGTGAATGTTCTAATTTTCCAATAAAAAATTAAACTTAATAAAAGCTCTTTGACTTTACTAATCATGCAAAATATCACTTAACAATTTATAATAACAAAATTGCTGAGACAAACAAGTGTCGAAACGAGAAATATCTGCAGAATATAAATAAATGTCTAGGCTAATGGTATTCTTCGTTGTTGTAATAAGACAACATGCGCAGCTCTCTTTACAAAATTATTAAAAAAACATCACAAAAAATTACCAAAATTACCTCTGAGACGAAATCCGGAGGTGCCAGATGAGTAATATCTGAGCAAGACACGATTCGGCAGGCCTTGTCCACACGCTCTTTAATGTCGTTTATCATTCCAAAAGCTTTCCTCCGCAGCGTTAAATTTGGAGGGGCTTCTTCCTCGCTCGGCCCGCTTGCCGATCCATTCAACACAACCCAAGCGTCACAGCCCTGTGCAACAGATTTCAACATTAACCAAACACACAAACAAACATAGAGAAACGAATAATTTAGTTAAAACACGACCTGAACAAAACAGTCATGAAAGTGAAGACATAGCAAGCCAGCTGTGATCTGAGTAATATCCTTCTTTAGGTGAAACTTGATCTGTTTCTCAATCTTGGGTTCCATTTGCGGGCAGGTGCTCTCATAAAACGTCCATGGCAGTTCATCCACTGCAGTGCGAGCAAGGGAAAAGGAGAGAGCGAAAAGCAGAGAGGCAAACACAATTTTCTCCATTGGAGAAATACAGGGCTTATTTTTCCCTGTGAAATATCGTTGCAAACTCAAGCTAGCTTCGCAACTGCAAGCACATTCTCTATATGCGTTTCGTATTCTATTTATAGGTCGCTTTATTTCATTTGTCCATTCTGATTCATCCTTACATCACGGTGACATACCGACTTTGTTGATTTTGTCAGTTTAATTTCAACCTTCTTTACACAAAGGAAAACTGTCTTTTTATAAAGCAAAACTCAAATTATTCCAAGCTGTCTAAAATCACGGGGTCCACGTTTTATTTTCCAAGCTGTCTAAAATGATGGGGTCCACGTTTTATTTTCCTTAGGTGTTTTAGAGGCCTCCACACGCACCGCCTTTTATGTGGGCCCTTCAACATTCGATTCGTTTCGTTTTATGATTCTTTTATTTCTCACCATTTAAAAAAATGGAATTATTTATGAGATCGTGTTTAACCTTTTCAATTTTTTAAAGATTAGTAAGAAGCAATTAAAGGACAAATATTGGGTCAATGAATTTGACTTAGAAAACGACACAATTGAATTTTGATAACAATATCACAATATTGTTTAAGTTTTCATTTAGAGTCTAATATTTTTAATATTTCAAATTAGTTAGTTTTTTAAAGGACATTAATATCATGATCTTATTTATATACATTAATTTTATAATTTCAATTACAATTTTCTAGATTACACAATAGATAAATAGTTGTATAATGAAATTTGTATATTTGTACTAGTTTTTATTTAATTTTGTTTCTATTGAAAGAATAGCTTACTATAATTTATATTGAAAAAATATTTATTTCTATATTTCTATATAGTGTCAGATATGCCTAATTTGTTATGTCTATGTTTCTATATAGTGTAGATATGTCTAATTTGATTCCTAATCTTTGAAATTTTTATTCAAAGTTTAAACAATGATCATCAATATTTTCCTTACAGTGATTTAAATTTAAAATCATGACCTCATTGAAAAAATTGTACTTTTAGAGGTCTTGTTCAAAATATTTTAAGAAATAAAAATAAAATTACAACAATATTTTATACTCTTATCTTTGACATATAATAAATTGTAGTTTTAATTTATTATATTAAACAACTTTTTTCTATTTAAAATATTTAAAAAATAGTGCTTCCTTAACATTCCTTTTCATTATTACATATAAAGATAATCCAATTTTTAATAAAGATTAAAGTTCATTAAATAGAACTTGGTAAATTGCTAAAACCATTTAAAACATTATTAGTTAAATCTAATTAACTAGAAAAATAGAGTTTGTCATATTAATGCAATTGTAATTACTTTTTACCAACCAATTATATACAATACTTTTTTTAACTAAATTTATGTTTATCTTATGTAATTTTTACTCAAAAATATTTTAAACAATAATTTTTTACCATCATAGCGGCTAAAACATTTGGACTCTTAA
The DNA here is from genome assembly GCA_027943335.1 of Chamaecyparis obtusa. Classification (NCBI taxonomy): domain Eukaryota; kingdom Viridiplantae; phylum Streptophyta; class Pinopsida; order Cupressales; family Cupressaceae; genus Chamaecyparis; species Chamaecyparis obtusa. The sequence continues at coordinate 204,547 of BSBK01007236.1, read as the reverse complement.
CAAAAACTTCAAAAGCATAACGTTTTTTGAAAAGGTATATTTTGAGAGAATTGCCTAACTTTTTATATCATGTGAATGGGTGGAAATTGGATAACAAGCTTTCCACGTATTATAACCGACATAAACTCAATACACATATTTTTGACCTTTGATATCAGTACGTGCGTAATCCGGACTTGACGTGTACAAAATAATGTTTTATACTTAAATCAAATGAACTCTCTCGAAGCATTTCTTGTTACGCATCACATTCATTTAAAAGATGAAATAAGATTCAGCGAATGTAGGCCCAAATTGAAAGAAGAAAATATAAGTTGCATTAATCGACCCATTTTTCAAAATGGAGAAAAGTTGATTTGATGGCCGCCGAGATCCCACCACTCCCTAGGTACTCTGAGATAAAAAAATCTAAAAGGAGACTTGTTGAATTCGGCAATGGCTAAAGGTGCGAGGATTTGCACCTCGTTCCCCGCACCTTTACCGTCTGTTAAAGCCGTCCGTTAAGACGGTACCTGTACTCCTCCAACCATATCTGACAAGAATGCAGTAAGTACCGATTTGACAAGAATATGAATTTAACGATTTTATTTTAACGATTTTTATAAATATATAATACTCATATTACAATAATAATAAATAAAATATAGAATATTAAATTCTGTATTTAGTTTTTTAAATAATATTTAAATGTTTAAATTTTATTGATCTTTTATAAAATTTTACTTATTTTAATAATATTTATATTATATTATATAATTTAAGATTTGTAAAATATATGTTAAAAAATATTTAAATAGTGTCATTATGTAACTTTTTAAAAAAATATAAGCAAATAATAATAATTTTTTAATAAATATATTTTAAAATTATATATTAATATATTTTAATAATAGATTATATGTTTTACTGATATGAGTACATAAAAAAATATTATTAAATATATAATTTTAAAAATAATTATATTTATGAAAAACTTACTATTTTCTCATCATTTTAGAAGTTAAATAATAATAATATTAACGTTTTCATATAATATATATTCTAAAATAGTCATTTTGTTTTGCCAATATATATATATATATATTCTAAAATGACTTAAATAATCTTTAAATAACTCTTTTCCCAAATGAATCTAAATAGATAAAAACTTAAAAGAGCGATTTGAAATTTTTACATAAGATTCAAATAGTAAAAATTTGGGAATACTTTGAAATTTTTACATAAGATTCAAATAGTAAAAATTTGGGAATACTTTGAAATTTCACATAAGACTTAAATAAATAAATGAATAAATATTAATTTTAATAAATAACTTATTATTAAAATTTTGTAAATATATATTTTAATAATCTTTAAATATATATTATTAAAATTTTGTAAATATATATTTTAATAATCTTTAAATAACTCTTTTCCCAAATGAATCTAAATAGATAAAAAGAGCGATTTGAAATTTAAATACATTTATATTATTATTTATTAATAATAATAATAATAATAAAATTTATATATAATATTTTCTATTATTATTTTTTTAAGGAAATTTATATTATTAATATTTTAATTAATTACTTCTTATAAATTAATTTATATATGTTCTTATTAATTTATATATATTTTTATCAAAATGTTAATTTATAAGAAGTAATTAATTAAAATATTAATAATATAAATTTCCTTAAAAAAAATAATAATAGAAAATATTATATATAAATTTTTTTATACGAACATATATAAACTTAAAAATACAAAAACTTGCATATAATATAAATTTATAGTAATTTAATAAATATATTTATATTAATAATATAAATAAAAAATCTATAAATGTATTTATATTTATATTTATAATTAATAATAAATGTTCTACTCGAGAATATGGCTAGAGTCCCGAAGGCTTCATGATGCCATTAGGGTAGGGAGGAGAGAAAGACTTAATTAGTGGTATATTATTATTTGTGTCCCTCTAAAATAGATTGTTGGAATTCTATTCTTTTGAATTCTAAGAATTGTGGCTAATAAAAGTTTTCTTTGGTATGGTGCAACATTTCATTAATGTCTCGTTTTCATTCTTCAATCCATACAATTAAAAGCTCACAATTTTATGCCCTCACATGTTATATGTTAATAAATATTAATAAATATAAATATATTTATATTTATAGATTTTTTTATTTATAAAATTAATATAAATATATTTATTAAATTACTATAAATTTATATTATATTCAAGCTTTTGTAATTTTTAAGTTTATTTTGTTCTTATGGAAAGAATTTTATATATAATATTTTTTACTATTATTTTAAAAATTATTTTTAAGTTTTAATATTTTAATTAATTATTTCTTAACATTTTGGTATTTTGCTTTGTATAGAAATGTTTAATTGAACATATTTATGATTCACAATGATGTATTTTCAATCTTATATATTGATATATGAATATATACATATAGTATTTAAGATTTTAAAATATTTAAATTTAAATTTTTTTAATTATAAATATATATTTGCATATATATATTGAACATGTATATTAATTTTTTAATAGTAAAATTAACTAAATTATATATCTTTAATAATTAATTTATTAATCTATAAATTAATTACTAAAGATATGTTAATTAATAAACATATATTAATTTTTAATAGTAAAATTAACTAGTTACTATATCTTTAATAATTAATTTATAAATTAATAAATTATTTCAAACAGAATTTTAAAAAATACTAAGTATCCCTTGGTAAAAGATTAATTCTAATTTTAAAAAAAATCCAGCCCCATCGTTTACCTTTTCAAACTTCCCTTGTATTTTAGTTTTAATTTACGATTTAGCGAATACCGTAAAGATGGCATTGCATTTTTTTAAGTAAAAGTAAATTTTAATTAAAATGATAGTCCCGGTCGTGCTATCCAAGGATATCTGCACCAATACGATTCTGCAGGAATACGGTCAGGGGTGCTTATTCCAAGGGTACGGGCGGGAGACTGGGCTGACGGGGGAAGGTAACGGCAACGGCAAGGACATGGGGAACGAGGTGCAAATTTTTGCACTTTTAGCCATTGCCGTTGAATTCAGTGGTTAGGACACAAAATGTGTTGTCATAAGAATGCTTTCATTAGTCGAACGTAATGCCCATAGAAAAGGAAGCGTACCTTGGCCATGGGAATCTAGGACCACATGCCACCATGAAGATTAGGGCGCCGAAGATTAGGACATGATGAATTGGTCAACAAAGTGCGTTATGATACCTAGAGAATATTACCTGGCCCAACTTGATGTGACCACAACGTAAGGGCCAACTAGTACCTACCATCTATAATCTATGCCAACCATGTAACTAGCACTTGTATCAAAAGGTCGTAAGGATCAACTCATACAAAATATTTAAAAGTTAAGATGTTTGAAAGTGCAGTTAGATCTGTGTATATAAGACATTATTCTAGATAGAAATGGTTCCACAAAAATAGATACATAAAGGATTAAATGTACCGAAAGCGAAATGACTTCGCATTATGGTATAATTCCATGTTTGTGTTCCAATAAATGTGCAAAATGATAAAGTTTTTTAACCAATCGTCACTAATCCTCAAATTGCAAAATGGTTAACAAAGAGTTAATTTGCAATAGTTATGTCATTTTTAATTTATAAGAAATAAAATCAATTTCAACAATATATTTTGAAGCAACTTCTATTTTTAATCATAGATATGTCTTGCTTGCTATAAATGGAATTGCCTTGTGAAACAACGATGATAGCCACAACTCTAATGAATGGACTCAACTAGGATAACCACTGCAAAATAATCCATCAATTTAAAAAATATTTTAAACAAAAACTAAAGGATAAATAATCATATTTGTTATGACCATAAATAATATCTACTAATGTAACTCACTTTTGCAAACATGATAAAAAGAAGATTGCCCTTGAAAATTTGCCACAACTTGGGCATATGTTGTGAAGAACTTTTTGCAAGTAATTTAGCATGCACAAATCCTCATAAATTAAATTGCAAATATAAATTAATGTGAGAGATTGTTGGTGTAATTAATTATTCACTAATTACACTTTACTTAAGCTTACTTAGGATAATGCATTTGCATATTAGTTGTCATTGAGACACCTAGGAGTTTGTATTTCATTTTAGCAAATGATGTAGGAGAATTTCCACTTTAGGTGGTGATAGTTGTTATCTCATACCTCTTTATGTGTGAGATCCACCTTTAGTACTCTTATCACATTATCCTTCTCTCATTGTTGCACATGTTGTACATACTTTGATGTACAATGGAGGATGATCCACCTTTGGTGGACATGTGATTCCACCTAGTGTGGTTGATAGCTTATCATCTTTTTATCATGTAGTCTTATTGCACTACCTATATATTTAGGCACTCCTACATTGTACTTGGATTGATTGCATTCATTATCGTTTGATTATTTATCATCATTGAATCCACTCATTTGAGGATCATATCATTTTGTCTCCCTTGTTGTGCTATCTATCGAGCTTTTAGATCTTGGCATTTCATTCTTTTCCTTAGATAAATTATTACATGGTATCAGAGCCATATAAGGTTTCATTGCATAGCCATTAGAGAGCTCTTTTCTTCAACTTTTGGAGAGCCACGATTCAAATCTAGAGGTGGAAAAGCTTGTGAGATTGTCTAGAGAAAGATCTGACCTCACCATTGTGTCTGAGTGGTCATTCTAGTGAATTTTGACTATAAATTTACCTATTTTTTTAGGCAAAAGTCAAATGTGAGGCAAAATATTTTTGCAAATCGAGCTTGGGCAGCCTGATCTGAAATTTGGTATGGATTTTCAGAATTTTTTTTTTAATTTTCAGATAATTTTTAGGATCTAGAATTATTTGGTTTTCTTAGCATATTTGTGCAAAAAAATTGGGGTTTTTCAAGGTCCCTACCCTTGTGTGTTATTAGAATTTTGTCAAAATTGTAGGTCAGAGAATATCTGACAACCAGACAATCAAATCCTGGCAAGGTCGAAGCCCACTGATGTGACAGTCTATCCAGCCCCCAACACACCGACCACACATCCAAAAATCTATGTTCTTTGCTTTCAATCAGAGCATTGAAGTATTTTAATACCATTGAAGTCCGTAACATATGCAATGTCGATTAATCCTTTGCATACCACAAAATTCCATAGTGTATTTTAATAGCTCCCTAATCAGCCAAGCTGAGCCCGCATTAAGAAAGGGAGTCACTGACTTGAGCCCACACACGAGCTCTACATCATTGTACTCCCAAGAAAGTGAGTCGTTGACCTGAACCCACTCTCAATGTACAAAGCTGAGACAGTTTCCTCACAAGCCACTGGCATTCTTGAGTCGAGTCTGAGCTCCTGAGAAGCCCTAAGATAAGCCTGAGCTTGCTCCCAACGTAGGAAGCTACTGAGCTCCCCCTCCGGCTCCTCGCCTCCTATAACCCATGGTGGCACAACTTCTAACATGTGGCAAAGGGAGAAATCCAGTTAGCAAACCAAGCAACCACGTCATTGCAGGAATCGAGTATTTAAAAAAAAAGACTAATATAATATAATATAATAATCAAGTAAAATGTACATATCAATCAAGTAACATGTATATAGATCAAGTAACATATAATATATAATCTTCTCAAGAAACATATAATTTATAATTTAAAAAATGTATGTATATCAAAATTAACATCTATAAAGATAAAAAAACAAAGCATATCAATCTAGTACAATCCATGTCATATATTAAATTAGATCAAGTCCTAACACATGAAATATATCCATCATAAATGTAGATCAAGTCCTAAAAAATGAAATATATAATTAATAATATTTAGACCATCTCGGGAACACTCCACAACGAAGTGATAAGTTGCGAGCCTCTCATTTGGGAGGTCTTGGGTTCAAGTCTTCTTGAGCCCCATGTTGATCTTGGCTTCGGTCTATTACCTATCAAAATAAAAAAAATAAAAAAATTTAGACCATCTCAAGTGGCTCAAAACGTTCATGGAGAGCATTTAATATTTTCTCATGATCCTTACTATCTAGTCTCCACTTACGACATCCATGTTGAGATTTAACTAGATGGAGACAAATGGAGGTAGCAACTACAAGGTGGCTATATTGAAACACCTTATTGTCAAGTTGATAATCAACAAAGTGAATTCCATGTTGCACTATTTTGATTTTGTTGAAATATGTTCCCTCTAAAACAACTGAACATACACACCACAAATGTTAATAATGTAATTAAATTTTTTTAAAAAATTTATTATCTATATATTTAAAACATAAAGAACAATTTATAGATCTCTAAAGCATTCACAAACCTATAGGGAACAATATTCCATCACTTTCTTTAGGTTCAATTAGCTTCACCCTCTTTGCGGTGCAACACAATAAATAGTAATTAACTCCTACATTTCTAGACTCAACAATCACTACAAAGACATCTTCTGCACAAAAAACATGTACATACATGTATGAGAGAAAATACTTCAAAAGTTGTATACACACACACACACACACACACACACACACACACTTAATTTTAATTAAATACTTACCAATTTTGACCAATCCTGAAAAATGGTCATAATCAGTAGAAATCAAAGGAATGTCATCAAAGTTTTCATCTTCATCACCATTAACTGTATTAGTAACAACAAGTGGCACCAAATTTCATGCACCTATATATCTATGTTCCTGGTTGATGCATTCAAAATAGTTTTCAACAATGCAATGACAACAAAAATATGAGTAGTCTCTAGTGTACAGTGTCCAATTGCAAAAATTAGTACTCATAACTAAATGTAGAGATCTTGTCTTTTCTATCCTCTTGCAACCATGCATAGTTTTTCTATCCACACCTGAACACATATATTTAACATATAAATGAGACAAATTATGAATTTTATTTTTAAAATTTGAATAAAGGACATGTAAAATTTAAACAAGAAAAAATATATCTGTTATTAAAAATACGTGTGCATACCTATTATCTCCCAAAATACTCTATATGGTACCTCTTGATTCATTCTTGATGATGTGACAACCTTGTTTGATGCAAAATGTTACTTGCACCATTCAATAACATCATGTGCATTGTTTATGCAAAATCCCTTATAATTTATTTGATACTTTCATAGAGCACGTTTGATGCAAGCTCCAACAGCATCATGTTCACCTTTACCTTTTCTAATCTCAAAGAAACTCCATACATGTGGTATGTTTTCATTATGATGATATATACAAAGTGTATAAAATGGTCTAGATGATTTGAACTATGTGTTAGAAAAATGGTCAGCGCTCCCCTCAAGATTCATGACATGGTTTAACAGCCTCCTGTGTCTTCTATAAGTCTAGTGGTTGTATCAGGCATTAACAAGTCGATCTTTTGGTGCAACGACAATCACTACTTGTAACAAGTGGTATCAGAGCTTGGTCACAGGTTCAAATCCCCTCGGGTAACGCTGAGGGGGAGATTGTTGTAAAAATGGTCAGTGCTCCCCTTAGGATTCATGACATGGTTTAACAGCCTCTTGTGTCTTCTATAAGTCTAGTGGTTGTATCAGACATTAACAGGTCGATCTTTGGTGCAACGACAATCACTACTTGTAACACTATGCAACACACCCATTTGACTAAACATAAAGTTTATCAATATTTATGTCCTTCTTTCAAATTTGCAAAAAAATCTTGAAGCAGTGTTCAACATAATGAATATCATGTTCTTTATCATCATTTATGTAAAAGCAATAATTTATTCTTTCTTGATGACCCGTGCTTCAAATGTGCTCTAAATACCATCCAAATCTAACTGTGCATGACAATAACACACATGTACCATTATAGTAACCTTCTCTAAAAAATAATATTCTGATTGAATGGTCTTTTGATGAACAAAAGAATAGTTTTCTGCAAAATCGACAACTAATAGAATAGCTCCAAGTGGGAAATTATCTCTCAGTGTTTGGAATTGTTGTGCTTGCCACTTTGCAAAAAACACATGATGAATGTACAGTTGAATCAAACTTTTAAATTTATCCATAAATGCTCCAATAGTTATCTCCTCTTCAACATATTCTAACCTTTTAGATCATTTCCCAAATTTTGTTTAATTCCTTACATATTTATAACTCTTGCAATTTATCATTTTTTTCACATTAATATCTTCATTTTTCAAAGGGAAAAGAGTCAAATCAGCACATGTTTCACATATTCCTTTTATGTAATTTATTTGACCAACCACATCATTTGTTTTGTCACATAAAATGAATGAGATGAACTCACTTCGTCTACTAGGAGGAGCATTTTGAAAAATAAAAGTATCTTCTACAAAATTTTAGAAACCTTGATAGTGGAGATCAAATTCAATATGATAATGACAAAAAAGTTTCAAACACTTTGTTTCTCCTCACATAATATGGCTTCAATCATTCAAACAATGTTTGCCCAATCTTTTTATTAGGATTTGAACTAGAAAATAAGAGATGTATTTCATGTTGTGTTGGGTCAAACCAATGTTTTGTATGATGTTCATATTCATTAGCTCTAACCCCATGCCTAATAACATCTTCAGTGTTTGGTGAAGGATGGGTATTATCATTCCCAAATGATATGACCAACTTCTTGATTCCCTCCTCAATACTTTTAGAATGAGGATGTCTACACATAATTTCTCAATTGCCTTCCAATGTGGTATCATTGAAAATCATTCTCCTCTTAACATATTTTGAGATTGTTTTCCTACTAAAACCAATATGAGATGAAATCAAAGATATTTGTCTATTTCAGGGTTATAGTGTTACCAACAATGGATGTCAACAGGGTAAGTGCACCAAGATGGTGTGCAAAAGGGGGGTATAAGTGGCCATTTTAAAAAAAATTTAGGTAAACCTGGACTTGGAAGAGAAATTTTATAGTTATGCACTCAAAATTAGAAGATATGCTAACACTAAAAACTATAGTACTCTTAATCTAGTTTCTAAACTACTAAATATTTTTTAAAATTGATAATATTAAGATGGTCAAATCCATAGCGCACAAAAAATTGTTTCTAATTTTTTGATAAAAACATAACATAGTATTTGTTGTGCACATCAAAAAAGATATATTTAGATTTAATATTCTGAGAAACCCTTTTGTAGAAAGATAGATAAGAGTGAGATCTAGAAGTTATGTATTTTTCTGTCAAGTATTTTTTTAATGATTTTTTGAAGTGGGTTCATCCTAAAAATTAGGTGTTTGTTCGTGTGCTAGACATAACATACATCAAAATAATTTAAAAAATGATTTTTTTTAAGTACATAGAATAAAGTGTAGAAAAATAATATGTAATTTATTTTCTATTTGGTCAAGTAGATCAAAAGTTATTAAGAAAATGATACACATATGTCTGTGAGAACTTTGGAGATACTGGTAAAGAAAATTAAACTTTACTATGCTAATGTTGTCCAAAAATAGAAAAAATTATATGGTTAGAAATCTTAGAAGATGTGTGAAATTATGGTGGTAATTTCACAAATACTCACTTGATGATGTGTAAAGCTGATGGTGAAGAAGTTGACAAACTTGTTTCAAAGAATAAAACATGTGAAAAAGGAGGGAAATGGAGGGAAATGAAGCTCCCAAACCTCAACCTTGTTATCCAAGGCTATTAGCTAGCCTTTTCCTTGGCTTATTCATTTACCAAACCTAAGCCTAATTGGGTTATTTGAATAAAAAGTAAGTCAATCATGCTAGGAGTGTTTTGCTATTTTTAAAGTGGGTGGCCACCTTTTTGCACACCATCTTGGTGCACTTACCCAACATAACTCTTTCTATAATGGTCTTATCTTTAGTTCGAGATTGCTTTCCTACAGAGCTCAAACATTTCCTAACATTTTCAATAATATCACTTTGCATGTTAGAAATTTTCTCTTTTTTGATGTTGTGTCTACACCCAACAATTTAAATGGCTTTTGCAATTTTTTTTCTATAAGATCAAGAGAAAGCAATCGAGCTTGTTCAAGTGTTTGAAGATTATCAAATTTAGTCGTTATTTCTATTGCTATCTTATTCAAATACCTCTTCTTAGAAAGACTTAAGGGTTTAATATCAGCAAGTGATCTCAATTTCTTTGTGGGACATCCATTGCAAGTAAATGATCTAAGTTTCTATTATTGACTTTTTTCTTTATATAGTTTGAGCTAGTTTTGTGTTCATCCATACCAATAGGAGCAACTAATCCTGACCCTTCTCCAACTTCCATTGTTTGAGCTTCTATAGGGACTGATCTTGAATCTTCTCCAACATCCATTTGTTCAGCTTGGTTTGACCCTCTTGCCTTAGCTTTTTCTTCATCTTGTAATTGTTGATTGCAAACTACATGCACGAAAATGAATCAAATTAGAACAAATGAAAGAAAATTATAAACGGAGACATATAAAACTCACACATGTGAATTTACAGATGCATAGCTTATTTAGTTCTATAATAATATGCCAATGATGCTTCACGATTTTTCTATTCTCTACTAAGTAGCCTTTTTTTTGCAGGTTTAATGTGCCTTCCCTTCTTGTTTTCCATCTTCATTCTTAAAAAAACTTCTTCGAAAAAATTGCAAGATACAATAAACTTGCTCCCCATATAAAATTATTGTTTTGATGTTTCTATTGTACAACAATGAATTGATAATTTTAAAAACAAAAAAAAAAATTCATTTATTAATACCAAAAAAAACAAAAACAAATGGTTGATGGGGGTTCGAACGAACCCACTTGGGAAAAAACTAGCTATGGAAAAACTCGCTAGATTTTTCTAGGGGGGTTTGTTCAAATTCCCCTTTTCACAAATGTCTTTGGACACTACAACATTTGGGGTTGAATTTTGACACCAATTTGCATCGACACTACCATTTGTGTGTATTTTTTGTGTTTCTTTTTGCAAGTGCCCCCGATGGTGTCGTAATAGTGACGGTGACGTCGTAATTTTGACACCCACGTGATTATAAACAAAAAAAGAAAAGGAAAAAAAAGGCTCATTTCTAATTTTTGTGATCAAGCTGTGAGCACAAAGAGGGCCCTAACTGTGGTAGTTGCAACTTTGCACTAGACTTTTGTGTGCGGGAACTGGGCCCTAACTCTACACGGGTTTGAGGTAGGCATTCAAGTCTCCCTCCTCATCTTCTCTGCATTCTTTGATGTTTATGTGTATTTGCTGTAGATTCAAATGGCATTGTATTTCACTAGTTTTATACCATGTGTTTTTTATGACCCATGAGCTTTGAAGCTAGGGCATTCATTTATTACTTGTTTTCTCACTTCTTGGGGCCCGTGAGTTTTGATATGGGCATACATGATGTAAATTTGGTCATTGTTTTTCCTTCTCCATGTACAGCCCGTGAGTTATAGACTAGGGCACCATGTTGGATGTGTTTACTCACATGTGTTCACTACTTCAACACCATGCTATACTTCTGTTCACTATTGCGTCGAGCTTCTTGAATGATTACAAACCCATGAACGAGCTAGGGCATCATTTGATGTGTGTTTAATTGGATTCTACACAAAACACTCCCATTTCAATCTTTCATATGTCCAAATAATTTTCAAAAAATTTATGGACAACAAACCCTCATTTTCACATGAATTTATAAGAAAGTAATGAAACCATCATCAAATTTTGTCAAACAAGTTGCAAAAGGAAAAATCGAATCTATAATTGCTATTTCAACCATTCTCAACACACTAAATGAAATTCCATTCAAAAGAAAGAATGAAATTATATTAATAGAATGGAAGCTCCCTCAAATAAAATAGCTTGATCAACAAATATTGATGAGATTTCAGAGGAAGAGAACAAGCAACATTAACTCCTTTTAGGATATTTTTGGTAGAGCATATTTTAAAAATTTCTTCCCAAAACATTAACCCTCTCCCATGAGAGAAAAAACCTCTAAAGATCACATTAACTAAAAGCAAGCAATTAGGAGTAGTAACACAAGTTGATATTAAATTTAAGGAATATGCCTTTAAATCCAAATTTTTGAAGGATTGCCATAAAAAATGCCACGAGACCCTATAATAAGCTTTTGAAATATCTAGTTTTAAGACCACTCATGATTCCTACTAAAATCCATGAAGTGAATTTTCATGAGTAGTTAAAGATGCATCCATGATATGTCTACCTTTCAGAAAGCCATTTTTATTACTACCTATCATATTACTAAGTGGAGAGGATCTTATAGACTATGTTGCATAAATGTATATGCTTGTAATATTGTATAGTAGAATCATTTTATTTTTTAGGAGTTAAGGATATGAAGGTAGAGTTGATTTGACTCAAGAGCCTCCCAACCTGTAAAAATATGTAGTAAAATTTAATTTATCCATTGAGACTTATTCCCAAAAGTATTGAAAGAAGGCAAGGAGAAGCCATCGAGGCCACAACATTTTTTATTTAATTAATAGAGAGTGGTTTAATAATTTCTTTAAGATCTTGATGAGTTACTACTTTAGGTATTATGTTTAGCAACTCCTCCATTTTTGTATTATCGTGATTATCATCTCCTTGAAAATTAGAAAAGAAGCAAATCAATTCCTTTGCTATTTACAAATCCACTTTTAAAATATTTTCATCTTCTTTTATAAGTTGTCGTATTTTGTTTCTACTTCTATGCTTCATAGTGAATTGATAGATTTTTTTTGCATTTTTATCATCCTCAACAAGCCATTGGATCTTAGTTTTCTATTTCCAAAAAGCTTCCTTCTATTTTGTTAACTATGACCAATAGGCTTGAAGCTCTCTTCCTTTATTTTAGATTTTAGTATCTTTCCCTCCACTTTCCATCTGATCTTGAATCTATTTTAATCCAAGTAATAGAGCCTTTTTTTAATGAAAATAATTTCCAAAGGATTATCTTGTTCCAACCTATGACCTTATCTTTAACTCTTTTAAACTTCTGAGATAACAATACATGGGAGAGCCTTTGCAGGAGTTTTCCACCAATATCCAAAATGTTTTTTGAAGTTTAGATGGGAGTTCCACATGATTTCATACCTAAAATGGAATAGGCCTTTATTAATGTATTATCTTCCCAATTGAGGATAAGGGCATTGTGATTAGAACTAGTTATAGGAAGAACATTCAAGGTAAGATTGACTAAGATATTCTAAGTATATGAAATGAAGAAATGATCTTGAGTTTAATTTGCATTAAATGAGCACCTTGTCTTCTATTGGACTAGGTAAAGAGAGATCCATGAAGTTAAATGTCCACCAGTCCAACTATATATATATATATATATATATATATATATATATATATATATATATATATATATATATATATATATATATATATATATATATATATATATATATATATATATATATATATATATATATATATATATATATATATATATATATATAATGAGTCCCACTAATGAGCCCTTCAAACCCTTGCATAGATATTGGAAAAAATCAATTTTTAAGAAGTGACCAGATCCTCCATTGTAACCATAATTTCCTTTAAATCTAATAGGATTCCAAAGGGTCACAATTCCACCAAAAACACATTCAACATCACTAGCCAAATAATTAACATTAGGCCAATTTTTTATAACAATTTTATCAAAAGTATTTTACCTTAACCGTATTTTAGATAGTATAAAATTACACATCATACTCAAACTTGTATATATTAGTTAAGCCCACTTAAATTGAAGTTTGGACCCTAATAAGAATTGTGTTATAAATTTTCTCATTCAAATTGCATGCTTTGTAGGTTTACAAATTTTTGTTATTACTAGGTTGTTAACTTCCATCAATACAAGTCAAAGACCTTTCCTTTATCTCGAAACAAGTCTAATTATGCTTCTTAGTATGACCAAACTTAGAAACATATAAAAAAGAGAAGGTGATTTAGATTTTAAGTTTTTCTTGGTAAAGGGTTAGGTCACATCAACTAGACCACACTACATGACATGAAGTAGCCCAAGATGACACCATATAATGAAGCTTGTTCCATGAAAATTGCACATTGTGGCCTATTCTAGGGTGAGACTACACCGCACTACTAACCCTAAGAGTAGATCATATGAGAAAACTTATTTCATATTACAAAAACCTTTACATAGAACTATTAAAACTTTCTAATTGCAAATCCACATCCCAATCCAAAATTTAGACCTCTTATTGCAACACTTCAACCAATCAATAACAAGGTCAAGCCTTTAACATTCAAAACTCTAGATACATAGCTAAACCTTTCTAAGCTTAATCTAAGTACACAACTAATTTTAAAAAATATAGTGATCTATTACACTCAGTGATTTAATTAGATCTAGATTAATTAAAGATAATAGGAAGAAGCACAAAATTTTCACATATATGTACTCAAAATATAATGTAAATTACATTAAATTGTGATAAAACAAAATTCTCTGCTAAGATATGTCATTTAATTTAGAAATCGCTTGGAAATAAAAAAAACTTATACTAAATACATGAAAACAATAACCTCAAATTAAAACGAAACAACATGAAGTTTTTTAGATGAATACTTCCAACTTAGAAAATTTTCATCTTGTTTAGCACTAGTGTCATTCTTTAAAATGCATAATAGTCTTCATTTTTATGGTGGTTGCATTTGCAACATCTCAAAGCTGATTTTTCTCCTAGTTTAGTTCCTACCAAGGTTCAATTTATTTCACATTTCTACCCACTTGTATGTATTTAAAGTCATTCACAATATAGTTAATCTTAATAAATGATAATTAAAGGAATCAACTGTTGGAATACAAACACCACTGAGGGGGGGGGGGGGGGGTGAATCAGTGGTTACTTAAAAACTTGTCCTTTTTAATTTTTACAATTATAACACATACTTATGAAATATGAACAAGATATGTAAAAAGAACATAGTACACAATATTTATAGTGGAAAACCCCTTAGGGTAAAAACCACTTTGAATTTGAAACTTTATTAGCCTCTTGGGAAATCTTTTAGAGCTACAAATTTGGGAAGCACCAACACCCTATTTTTGAAACACCGATTTCAAGGAACACCAATCCCTTGCACCTGAAGCACCAACTTCAAGAATACATGATGCACCAACTTCCAAAATGAATAAATGAGATACAAAATCAAAGGATCAACTTTGTTACAATACAAATCATAAATCACTGATTTCAATTTCAAGTTGAAAACATTAAGAAGGATTCACTTCTTTTCTTATCTCTCATACTGATTCTTTTACATCACCAAATTATACCAAATTATACAAGCCTTCTCAAAATGACTTTATCAGATCATGAAATGTGTAATAAAACTTAAATCAATACATCTGAATGTAATAGGATGATTTTAATCAATGGTCTTCAAAATGTTATACTTCCTAAGAGATAAATAACATGTTTCCCTTCAAAATATTAAAGATCCAAATGCATATTCATGTTTCATAAAAACATCTGATTAAAGACTGATGTAAACCATTAAAATATCAGTGAATAAACCTTTCTCAACCTCTGATATACTTCTATAATGAAAATCAATTCACAAATGATAAAATAGAAGCACAAAGCATTACCCTCTTCTTTGTTGTTTTAAAATCTACCTGCAAGCTGTTCGGTCTACAAAGAATTCCACACAAATCCCGCAACTTCTCTCCAAACCCATATACAATATTTTATAGCAATGTATCCCCTACTACATCTTTGAGATAGATAGATACCCCAAACTTTAATTAGACCAAAACTGCTCAAAACTATCATAAAATTTTGTAACTATTTTTGATAAACAGATTTTGTCTCTTTCTATACATGTGATATACAAAATCTAACAATAACCCATTTTAGATAATTCACTTCCCTTTCTAGAAAGGTATTATGGTTAGGGTCTATCAGATAACTAAGCCTGTCGACTTTCTCATATACCAAAACTATTTTTTTATAACCATTTTCTTAACCAATGTGAACATTAAGTGTTAATTGTATAACACTTAAGTGTATGTCTTGAATATGTTTTGAACAATATTGAATGACATAAAATAAGATAATTTCATGATTTTAACCATACCATATTCCCATTATAATTGCATGGATTTATTATTGATATCAATGACAACAATCAAAGACCAAATACCAAATGTTCAACATACTCCCCCTTTGGCATTGATGTCAATACATGTAAAAATATATTAACCTTTGCATGTACCTATACCTGTAACACATGTATATCATCACCTGTAGAATACATCATGTACCTGTAGATTCCATCCTCATGATTTTTCTCCCCCTTTGACATCAATGACAAAGGAGATATTCCAAGGTTTCAGTTGTAAAAATTAACATAAATACTCCCCCTGAAACCTATCACAAATTGATTAACTTATGCAAGAGAAGAAAGAGAGAGAAATCCCAATCTTGTTCTTGATCTTTGAAACATATCTTTTGCGAGAGATTTTTTGAACATGTTAGCTAACATATATGCATGTCTGTCTCTTATAATCTGTTCTTGAAGATGATATTTCTTGAATCTTGAACCTGTAGACTTTGTACCTATTGATTCTGATGTTCATGTTTGATCTTTTATCTCTTCTTCGCTTTCTTCAACTTTATTAACTGATTTGTTCAAGGCATTATCATTTTCTTGAAGGAGAGTATTATCTTTATCCTACACAACTCCATTCACCTTTCCCATTAGACAAAAATCTTCATGATTGTTAGTATTTGTGATATCTTTTAAGTTGTATACATTCACTTTAGATCTTTTACCTGATGCAACCAACTGTCTCAATTTAAATTTGATTTGACAACCATGATCATCAAACACAACTTCATATCCATTATCACAAATTTGACTAACACTTAGAATATTGTACTTCAATCCCTCAACATAATACACATCATGAATAGACATTTTGTCACTTAGCATTAAAGAACCCAAACCTTTAATTTTCCTTGAAGAATCATCACCAAAACTCACACTGCCACCTTTGTAGTTAATCAATTTATCAAACTTTATTTTATCACCTGTCATGTGTCTAGAACAACCACTATTAATTATCCACAAGTCATTTTCTTAAGAATGTAAAGCCATTTGAATAAATATAGACTTATTAATCTTAGGCCTCCACATCTTAGTCACATTAGTATCAAATTCTTTATCAACTTGTTGACTAGTATAAGATTGATCATTCTGAAATGTCTTAGTTTTGCAATTCCTCATAACATGACCAAAAATATTGCATTTGTAACATCTAAGACCATTCATTTTAGGAAATGAATAACCAAAATGAAACTTTGAAAACCTTCTTGACATATATTTGCAATTACTTATTCTATGTCCATATTGATGACACGTGAAGCAATACCCATCAAAGAAAGATGTGAACCTGTTTGAATATCTTTTACCCACGAATGAAAAGCTTGATGTAACCTTCCTTTTACCATTAGAAATCTGATTAAAATCTGCATTTTTATCTGAATTTGAAGTGGTAACATGTTGATCTATGTCTTTACTTTCGGATTTGAATATCTCAAATAAATATTTATTTTTCTTGTCACTAGAGCATTGTCCAAGTTCAAAACTAATTCCAGTTAGATCATCAATTCTTCTTTGTTTCCTTAACATGTCATACAAGGTAGTATTCTCATATTTTTCTAACTTCCTTTTATATGATACTACTTCATTCATTAACCTTGTACATTCTTGATCTTTAGAACTTAATTCTTCCTTAGTGATAAAGACAATTCTCTTTTGTTCCTCCACTTGTAATTTCAAATCTATAACTTGTTGATTTAATTCTTTAATTTATTTTTCAAAGTTATTTTTTTCCTTTATGAATTGATTTTCTTGAACACTTAAATTCTTTTTTAATTCCTTGATCTTTTTAAGTGCATAAAGAAATTCACATTCTAAATCAGCTTCAACAAGTTCAACATCATCATCACTATCTAATTCTCAACAAGTAGTTTCTATAGCCATGAATGAAACTTCATTTTCATCACATTCAAAACTACTAGATTTACTATCTGATACATCAACAATCAAACTTTTCTTCTTCTTAAATAACTTCTTTTTGTTATAGAATTTCTTTTTACTTGATTTCTCTTTCACATCATCTACTTCATCATGACTATTATAAGGACATTTAGATGCAAAGTGTACTATTTTACCACAATTAAAGAATTTGAAAGGAAGTTTAATTTTGTATTTACCTCCTCATTTCTTTAATTTCCTTGAGAAATGTGCTTCAAGAACATCAAGGTCTTCTGATTCTGATGAGACTTACTTTGCCTTCTTTTCTACTTTGAATGCTGCTTCTTTTCTTGTGGATTCTTACTTGCCAAACTTTCTCATTTCATAAGCTACAAGTGCTCCATGAATATCTTCCATTGTATATTTGTTAATGTCCCTAGTTTCTTCTATGGAACATATTTTGGAATCAAACTTATCAGGAAGAGATCTTAAAACTTTCTTTACAACATCAATATCATCAATTGTTTCACCAAGTCCTCTTATGCCATTCATAGTTTCATCTATCTTAAGGAGATAGTCTTCTACCTTTTCATCATCTCCCATTTTTAGATCTTCAAATATTGATTTTAAATATTGTATCTTGGCTTCTTTAACTCTATCATTACCATGATAAGTGTTTTTCAACTTGTCCCATACTTCTTTAGAAGATCTGCAATGCATAACCTTAACAAACACATCTTTAGACAAATTGTTAAGTATTGCAAATTTAGATTTCATATCAATTTCATACTTCTTCTTTTCATTAGGATCTATAGGTAAAGCATTAGGAACTTTATAACCATTAACAACTGAAGCCCAAACATCAATATTAATAGATAATAAGTATGTTTGCATCATTACTTCCCAAAAAACATAATATGATCCATAAAAAATAGGAACCTTTGAAGAACTATCTTGAGCCATTGTAGATATGTATTCCACAACCAAAATCTACCCAAATTTTTTAAACTTGATGTATGGAACCCATTTCTCTAATAACACTTGTTGGAATACAAACACCACTGAGAGGGGGGGGAGGAGATCAGTGGTTACTTAAAAACTTGTCCTTTTTAATTTTTACAATTATAACATATACTTATGAAATATGAACAAGATATGTAAAAAGAACATAGTACACAATATTTATAGTGGAAAAACCCTTAGGGTAAAAACTACTTTGAATCTGAAACTTTATTAGCCTCTTGGGCAAATCTTTTAGAGCTACAACTCTGGGAAGCACCAACACCCTATTTTTGAAACATCGATTTCAAGGAACACCAATCCCTTACACCTGAAGAACCAACTTCCAAAATGAATAAATGAGATACAAAATCAGAGGATCAACTCTGTCACAATACAAATCACAAATCACTACTTTTAACTTCAAGTTGAAAACATTAAGCAGGATTCACTTCTTTTCTTATCTCTCAAACTGATTCTTTTACATCACCAAATTATACCAATTATACAAGCCTTCTCAAAATGAATTTATCAGATCATAAAATGTGTAATCAGACTTAAATCAATACATCTGAATGTAATAGGATGAGTTTAATCAATGGTCTTCAAAATGCTATACTTCTTAAGAGATAAATAACATGTTTCCCTTCAAAATATTAAAGATCCAAATGCATATTCATGTTTCATAAAAACATTTGATTAAAGACTGATGTAAACCATTAAAATATCAGTGAATAAAACCTTCTCAACCTCTGATATACTTCTATATAATGAAAATATTTTCACAAATGACAAAATAGAAGCACAAAGCATTATCCTCTTCTTTGTTGTTTTAAAATCTGCCTGCAAGCTGTTCGGTCTACAAAGAATTCCACACAAATCCTGCAACTTCTCTCCAAACCCCTATACAATATTTTAGAGGAATGTATCCCCTACTTATAAATCAAAAAATTTGACATCTTTGAGATAGTTAGATACCCCAAACTTCAATTAGATCAGAACTGCTCAAAACTGTCATAAAATTTTGTAACTATTTTTGATAAACAGATTTTGTCTCTTTCCATACATGTGATATAAAAATTCTAACAACAACCCATTTTAGACAATTCACTTCCCTTTTTAGAAAGGTATTATGGTTAGGGTCTATCAGATAATTGAGCCTGTTGAATTTATCATATACCAAAACTATTTTTTTATAACCATTTTCTTAACCAATGTGAACATTAAGTGTTAATTTTATAACACTTAAGTGTATGTCTTTAATATGTTTTGAACAATATTGAATGACATAAAATAAGATAATTTCATGATTTTAACCATACCATATGCCCATTATAATTGCATGGATTTATTATTGACATCAATGACAACATTCAAAGACCAAATACCAAAGGTTCAACATCAACAACACTTAAAAGAACATAGACAATACAGGAATCATAATATGCATGTGAAGAGACTCCATTAAGGTATTTCTTTATGCTACATGTATTAAATTAGTACTCACACTATATGCATTTTTTAAGAAATTTCTAATATTCATTTCTTTCAAATCTTTATGGGGCTTGATTTTTAATGAGGCATTTTTGATTTTCAAAGAAGCTCAGAGAAGTCTTCCAAGGTTCTTATGACACTATACCCTATTTAAGCTAGCAGTTTTTTGTTGTAAGTGTAGGATGTAGGCTTGCACAGGTTATTATTGTAATTGTATGACTCTAGTGCAAGAAAGGAACAATATTAGAATTATACAAACAATACTGCACAAGATAGGATGATACATTTATTGACGAGTTCATAAATATAAAATGCGAGGATAGAAACACAAGTTAAAGCATTAATTATTTTTACTAACATCAAACAAACATCACTATCTTCACCATATACCTAGAAATAATTTAGAATCCCATCTATAATTTTTAATTTCTACAAACAATAATACATGAGGTAAGCAATGATATTTGTTCAATATATCAAACAATAATATCAAACAAGTAATATATTGTAAAGTCTCGTATTTATATATTTTTGTGTCTTGAATCCCTTGTAGGTGGTTGTCATCTAAATAAATCCATAAAGAAGATATAAAATATTAGAAGAAAAGAATTTGTCGACTAATGTGTGAAATGCAAAAGTGTTTACCTTCAACTTTTTTCAATGCACAAGAACACTACCTCATACGCCAAGTTGAGGAGATTGAATTGTGTGGACCTGTACATGCTAGGTCAATGTGGATGGTTGAGAGACACTTGAATTTTTTGAAGGGTTTGGTATGAAAAAGAGCACCTCCCAAGGGTGTTAGGAATAACAATCCATAATACAACTGAGAGGGGGGTGAATCGGTTGTATGGAAGATTATTAAATTTTAAACTTTAGATAACAGTAATATCAGATCCAATGATCATAATGAATGCCAACGCAATAACATAATATTTTGGTGTCGGGGAAACCCTGTTAAAGGTAAAAACCTCGGTGGGAATTAGCACCCAAAAATGATGTACTAAGAGTATAATATCTTTGTTAGAAGATTTAGCGCTGTTAGGATCTTATTGAAACATTACAGTACACAGTCCTTGTTAGAGGATAGACCCTGTTAGGAGTCAAGAAGAAAGGGTGGGCTCACTACCCAAAGAAGGTTAAATCCACCTTCAGAACTCACTATTCACAACACCAGTGTATATAAAAAAATACACAATATTTTGAGTGGTTTGTAAGCAACTGTCTTTGCTTGATCAGTTCCAATGAAGTGCACCAGTAAACCTCTACTCTACATCAGTAGACATAAGCTCGTAGCTTTCACAACCTCTTTATATCACATATATCTCATCCATATATTTTCCAAAGAAAAGATCTCACATATATACCCTATTACAATTCTCCATGAATAGGTCGGCCCATAAGGCTTTCCTAGTTACAAACAATTACATTGTATGCACTCTAAAATGGTCACCTAGACTTTGGGCCCCATTCTCTAATTTATCAAATTTTCTGAATCAATATTTTCAATTTAAATCAATTTCCTTGATCAAATCCTAATTCTATCATTTATTTGATTATATTATATGAATTAACCATTTTATTCTATGTCTTTATTTAATTAAAAAGAATTCCCTCCCCGTTTATTAAATAAAAAGCCCCCACTTACCTTTTATCCTAAGTTGCACAAATAAAGCATTATTCTTATTTTATAAAAAGAAGAAAAAGACCTTTTTGTCTCACATGGGGCACAAAAGTCAACACTTATTTCTCATTGGAGGAGACTTGTGCACAAGGATTGATCCCTCTTTCAAACTCCACCCTTGATCAACTCTTTTTGCCTCTTAATCTCCATCGTCCATTGATTCTCATTTTTTATAAAAGAAGAGCTCTCTTATCATTCTAGGATCCCAACTTTTTATGTTAATCTTATGCTGCATGATTTCTTGGTGACTTTGGAGCTTTGGAGATCTTCTTGCATTCTAGCTTTCATTCTTGCATCATAGCTTCATGTTTATGCTTTCTTAGCTTAGTTTTCTTTCATGTTCTAGCTTAGCTCACATAGCTTAATTAGCAAGGCTTGTAATAATTTCATTTCCATAGCTTAGTTGCTTTCTTGCATTTTCATTTCTAGCATAGTTGCATTGCATTCTCATATTGATTGTTGAGGATATTGGCATTCTTTCCCTTGTCTCTTTGAATCTCCCATTGCATGGTTTACTAGCAAGGTTATAGGCTTAATAGCTCTAGTTGAGAGCATTCTTAATATCCTTGTGACTCCATGCCTAGGGAGCTCTAGGTCACTTTCTCAAGGTTCCCCATTCATAGATTCTCTTGGAAGTAATGACTTAGAGAAGTGCACATTTTAGTGTGTACATTTTTGGCGCCCACCGTGGGGTAGAACACTCTTGTTTTGTCCTTTTTATGCATTTTCGTCAATTTTTTGTCATTATTTTTTCTTGCTATTTTGGCTCTCTATTTTTATGACATATTATCATGTGATAGTTTTCCAGTATCGTGCGATATTTCATTACATACCCGTGCGATGCTTTTCCAGTAAAAGTATTGTTTGGTTATACAGGATTCTATCGCACTGTTGTTTTATACTCTGTCACATGTAGGTAGCACGAAGTATCGTATAGAGAGAAAGTATCACACCAGTATACAACAAAATATTGTATGATTCATTCTCTGATAGAACTATCACACAAGCCTGGCAGTGAGTGATTTTGGTCTTTTCTTTGCAAGATTTGGTTTGTTTTCTTTGGATTTCTGATTTGCTGTGGTAGAACAGAGTTTGATTTGCAGATTTTATTTGATTTTTGATGTGCTAACCATTGTGGAGCTAACAAGTTGTGTTTGTAGGTGCTTTCATTGCTTGAATATTTTCTTAAAAGAACGCATGTTAAAACTCCAAATGCAAAAGGGCTACTAATTGTTTTTTTAGGGCTGCCCAAAGCATAAAAACAAATCAAGTGCTTGTTTATTGCTTCATTTTTGAGTGTAGCATATACTAATTGTTTCTTTTCATAGGCACTTAATATCTTGTTGTAGGAATCTTTTAGTGGTAGGAGAGTATGCTCTTCACCCTTGTGG
Organism: Chamaecyparis obtusa; assembly: GCA_027943335.1. Classification (NCBI taxonomy): domain Eukaryota; kingdom Viridiplantae; phylum Streptophyta; class Pinopsida; order Cupressales; family Cupressaceae; genus Chamaecyparis; species Chamaecyparis obtusa. The sequence continues at coordinate 181,003 of BSBK01007236.1, read as the reverse complement.
TGAAACAAAAATCTTGACCCATCTTTGAATTTTGAAGGCAAGAGGGTAATTGAACCATTGCTTGGTGTGTTTGGGAGAAATTTTTGAGATAGGAGAGTATGCTCTTCACCCTTGGGGTGAATCAGAAATCTTGAACCTCAAAGCTTAATCCACTCTTTGTTTAGTGTTAGAATCCTTTAGCGGGCCTGCTCTTAAGCAATCAAGAGGAACGACCCAAGTGGGGACAAGTTTTTCGCCAGCTATTCTGACTCACTATAAACTCAAGGCTATCAAGGACACAAAACCTTGGTAGACATAGTACTTTTCTTCATTTGATGTGAGTACTTGTGGGATTGTGACCATGAGGAAAATGTTGAGCAAGAATGTTTAAGGTACTCTTGTGGCCGCGAGGTCCATTACTTGCTGCAAGGTAAGGAGTCTCTTTGGGAGCAAGAGGGGTATTACGAATGGAAGCCCTTACTAAGAACCATAGATAGAAGCCACCCTATTTTTCTGCTTAGCTTCTTGGTGCAAGGATTGATCCTAGTGGACTAAGCCGGATCACCTCAAGATTACTCACCATTTGTGTTCCTTTGGTTGTGTCATTGGCACTTCCACGATAAAGCCAACATCTATTGTGGGCAACCACTTTGTGTGAGGCAATGGGACATCAAGTGTGGGCCAAGTTGTTAAGTATTGAGCCTCTATCTTTTTAGGCTAGTAAGTGCTTGAAGTGTTCTCGCTGTGATCTACCCATGTAAACGTTCTCAAACATCAAACATCATAGTAGTATTCATAGGATTTTCTTGCTTTGATATCACAATTGCTTGTCTTGGAAAGGTTGCTTTTGCCCTTGTGCAAGTGTTTTATGACATGTTTGATCACTTACTATTTGCAAACTTGTCTGATTACTGCTAGTACTATGTTTGAAATCAAAAAATCCAACCATCAAATTGAAACATTGACTGAATTGCCTTTGAAACTAAAATTTTTACATTCACTGGTCAAGAGTCGTACGATCCTGAAATATCATTGCACATTGTACTGAGTTTTATTGTGTAATCCTTCATTGCTACACAATTGTCGCAAAACTTGCCTAGATTTTATCGCACAAGCTACCTAGAAACTATCGCATGATCTCTGTAAGAAACATCACTTGGCTAGATTATATCATCCCAGTATTCTGTGAACTGTTGCACAAGGTCTTTTTGTTGTCTATCTGATTTGTGTCATTTTCAGTCTTCCTTTGGTTGATCTAGATTTTAGTAGGTCTCCTACCTTGTAGTTGGAAGCCTATTTGTACCTTGGGTTTTTGTGTTTTGACCCCTTGAATTGGTATTCTTTGATTTCATAAGTGATCTTGCTTGAAATTGGTAAGTTAGGTATCATCCTTGTTGAAAAAGTAAATCTTTAGATTCTTTGGTAACATACTTGGAGAGTCTTAGTAGTCTCTTGTCCAATTCACTTCCATCAAAAATCAATTTCAATTTCAAATATAAATTTGGGTAAATCCATCCTCCTGATCCATATGTGCTAGGATACTTATCCTTTGATTGGGCACCTCTGTGGTAGTGTTGGTTTACACCTTTTGCAATTTTCTATCTTACCATCTCTTTTGGACAATCGAACACTTTTACTATCCTAGTTTGGTATCGACATTTTGTAGGGTCATCTTATCACCAAGGATCTTTTCTTTCATGTCAGTTATGACAAGGTACCAAGTCAATCAAGGAAAATGATCTCAAGTTCTCTTTGAATAGTTGTCCTTAGTCTAAACTCGTCAAAAGCATAAAGGAAAAGAGCCCATCTTTGATCAATCCCCTAAGAGTGAGTCAGAAGCTTGGTTTGATCCTAAGAGCAATCCTAGTGAGTTGAGTACCTCCTTAGCACCTTCTCAATTAGATATGGACATGAGCTACACCTTGACCTGAAAGGAGAGAGAAGCAATGGATAAAAATCTTGATTACATTTTTAGAAGACATAAGGACAACATGCTATTTGGTGATGACAATAAACTAGAATCACCTCCTATCAACACCAGATATTTGGATGCTCATTAGAGAGCTAAAAGATATACAAGACGAGCTCACCAAGATGAAAGGTCACAACATGAAGGCCAAAACAACAAACCTTGTGATGCTCATGTAAATGTAGCATTTAATAATGAATTGTTCAAACATTCAAGGCCCAACTCTCCACTCCAAACAACCTCAAGATATGTGAGTGAAAGGCTCAAAAGGATCAAACGTGAAAAGAAAGCCTTTTTGGATGAACAAGCCACTAAAGAAGAGAGATTTAGACTCCTAGAGGTGAAGCAACAAGCCTTGTTAGAATTGGAGAGAAAAGCATTCCAAGAAGAACAAGATAGGCTTTTAGCCCAACAACTCAATGCTCAATTCAACAATAGGGGTATCAACAGTGGAAACAACTCTCCACCATCTACTCCCTCAGGAACCCCACAAAGTAGAAGGTGTTCAAGGACACCTTCAAGATCTCCTAGTCCTAGAGGAAGAAGGACTTCACAACATAAGAGACAATCACCTCCTAGGAACTCAAGACAACCCTCCCAACAAGCTCATCATGGCTCCCAACATGGAGGAAGTAGTTCAAGTTTTGATACTCAAGACTTTATGAGGATGCAACAAGAACCTCTTTTCCAATAATACGTGGAGAGGTATCTAGATCAAAACAAGGATAAGTTCCTAGAGAGCTTTATTAACAAAGGTGCCAGAGTTCCTTACAACTTTGATGTGGATAGGAAGATCAAGAAACAAGGTCCATCCCAAGAAGAGGAAATTAAACAAATCAAGCATATGATGGAAAAAGTATTGGCACCAAAGAGCTCCTTTTCACTTGACTCTATTTGTCCAAACCCTTTTGAAAAGAGTGTGAGTATGAAGGATTTTCCTAGAAAAGTGGAGATCCCCCAATATGAAAAATATGATGGTAATGGGGATCCACATGATCATGTGCACCAATTCTACATCATGAGCTTTGAATTCCACCAAGATGACTCCTACCTCATGAGGTTGTTTCCTAGGAGTCTAAAATGTCAAGCAATGGAGTGGTTTACCAACATTACTCCCCCTATCAAAACCTTCAAAGAAATTGTGCATAGATTCATCCAACACTTCACCTACAATATTTTGAGATCTGTCACTATGTTGGACCTATGCAACTTGAAACAAAATCAAGGGGAGTCATTTGTTGTTTTCTTGCAAAGATGGAGATGCCAATGTTCTTGTTATTCTAGAACTATTCCTGAAAAGGAGAAAATTGACATTCTTATTAGCAACTTGGTCCCTGAGATGCAGTATGAGGTTAGGAAGATGGTCTTTGATTCCTTCGACACCATGGTTGAAACTGCATGTAGAATTGAGGATGTTTTGAAAGAACAAGGAATTTTGACCAACAACAAGAACAACAATAATGGTCAAAACAATAACAATGCTAATAAGGACAAAGGAAAAAACCAACACTGGAATAAGAATAATCAAGTGGTTAATGATGGAGTGGTGGACTCTTCTCAACCCAAAGATCAGGGAGTTCTCCACTTATCTAGCATTGCTCAAGCAATGAAGCTCAACACATCCAACCAACAAGAGCATAAACCAAGATACCCAAAGAAGCCTAAGAAAGAGAGGCGTCAATTGTCAAAGCTTGGTGACTCATAGGAGGATGTTTTCAAAATGCTCATTGCTAATAATCTTGCACATCCCCAAGATCCAACAAAGAACCATATTCCCAATGTTAAACTGCATTGGTGGGATGAGAAGGCTTTCTACGAATTCCATAATGGTATTGGACATGACATCAAACATTGTTGGAAGCTAAAGCATATTATCCATGACCTTATTGAGAGTGGAAAGCTTAAGGTGGATGGCCTAAACACTAATGCTGATCACAAAGCTTTTAAAGAGCCTTTTCCTAAATATGAAAAGGGGGAAACCTCTAAACCAAAAAATGGTAAGGTTGAAATCAATTACACCTACACAGGTGCAGAAATTGTGGTCAATATGCTTGAAGTGGTGGAGGAAAATGTCAACATGATAAGGGACAAAGATCCTTATGGTTATGATGTGGGCTCTCCTCCTATATTTGATGAAGAACCAGTGGTTGTGCTAAGGGGTCCTCACTCTCAAAGGTCATCCCAAGCTCTTAATGCTATTACTTGAAGCCAAGGTCCTATGGTCATTAGAGGTCCTAGTTCCAACCCGTCCAGCAAGCCAAAGCAAGTGGCATCCAAGAATGCTACCACCAAATCAGTAGTCAACCTTGAGATGAGCTATAATCTTGTTGACCAATTGCAGAGAACCCCCGCTCAAATCTCAATCTTTGAGCTTCTAGAATTGTCCCCAAGACATAAGCATGTCCTTGAGGATGCCTTGCACACAACAAATGTTCCTACCAACATAGATGTCGACCAATTCCAAAACATGGTCAATCTCATTGCTAGCCCACATTATCTCACTTTTTCAGAAGATGATGACAAAGCCTTGAGCCATCCACATAATCTTGCCCTTCACATTGAAGTCATGATTCATAAAAATCATGTCAGGCACGTGTTGATTGATGGGGGTGTTGGGCTCAATATTTGTTCTTTAAGTCTATTGAAAACATTGGGTTACTCAGAAGAGGTCATAGACGCTCGAAAGAAGATCACAATAAAATCCTATGATGAGGTAGAATGAATTTCTAAGGGGTTAGCCATTCTTCCTATCAGGATTGATCCTGTTGAGAAGGACATTTTGTTTCAAATTGTTGATGCCGGTCTTCTTGCATACAACATTTACTTGGTAGGTCATGGATCCATGAAATGCAAGTAGTGCCATCCACCTACCACCAGTGTGTTAAGCTCCCCTATAACGGAGTAGAAATTTGTATACCTAGGGATAGCACATTGTCTGTCAACTCCATTTTAGTAGGGACCCATGTTCCCCTTAACAAAGAAGTAGAGGATTTCAATACAACTCTAACATAATGCAAAGTTAAGTTCAAATCAATAGACCTTGGTATGGTGGGGTATCAACTTGACTCCTTTGCAAAAATGCCAATTTCACCTAGGTCTTATGGTAGGCCCTCACAAGAAATGAAACCGTCATCTTCAGCCATGACCTTATTCGGTACATTTTTTGAATCCTTAGTGCGTATCCAGGATGAAAAAGAGGAAGTGGCTGTCAAAGACAAGATCTATAGAGAAGACAAATATCTACACGATGAGAACTTCTCTCCCTCTCCTAAGGCTTATGGAAGAGGGTATACATTGGTAAAAAATATGGGTTACTCAGGACATGGTCCTCTTAGTCATAGACTAGATGCTAGAGCTGAGCCTCTCAACCACGCTCTTTTTGGACACAATTCTAAGAAGACGGCTAGTCTAGGTTTTGAAAATAATAACAAGAAAACTGCTCCTATCCTTGCTGCGATGGATAGTGACGATGAATCAAACTACATACCCAATTTGACAAATCAATAGGACATGTGTGAAGATTGGGTCCCTTCCACTAATCTCCTTTGGGGAGATTCAAATAATCTAGTTGCTCATGCAACAATAACACACCCAGAATAGGAAGAGTTAGATATAGAAGATCCCATCAGAGAACACCAACGTAAGAATATTGTTTGTTTGATGGAGAGAAATGTTACTCTTGATGATGTTAAAGCTTCCACCTCAAGATGTCACAAGCATGCATGGTGTAAGCACCCCAGTCGGGAGTCAGATACAGACTCACATGAGTATGAATGGGAGTCTCTCTCCGATTCTTCTACAGTTGACATGGATATTGATGTTGTCCATACTTATAGTTCCCAACCTAAGGTAGCTAATGAGTCACATGTAGGATTAGAGGATTGGAACCCACATGTTGCTTTAGTGGTTGGTTCTTCACTTGATAGGACTAATCCTAATTTGGGTAACTTAGAAAGATACCTGACAGATTCTGACTCTGTGGTCACCAGAGATGACATTATCCATATCCACAATCTTGAACTAGTCATCGAATTACCTCTTGCTAACCCCCATCTCATTGATTGGTCTCAACAATACCAAGAGCCTGAGCTCTTAACCTTCCAGAATGACTATGAAATAACCTACTATCTAAACACAATTGAACCTGTAGTCTCTTCCACCAGTAAACCAACTACAAGTATGATAGAGCCAGCTATCAAGTACCTTAGTCAAAAAATAAAAAGAATAAGAGTTCTAATGGAAAAAACCACCGTGTGGCGGTGTCAGAACCAAAAATAGTAAAAATAAATGACGTATCCAAAGGTGAAAACCTCTCTGAGGTGCCTAAGGATGAGGTACTTGATCATCTCCCAAGTTACTTTCAAGACAGATCATCAGTGCTTGTTGAGCCCACTCAACCAGTCAATTTGGGCATGACTGAGACTCCAAAAATGATACAGTTGGCTTAGTCCTTGTCAGCACAGGAAAAAGAAGCATACACCAAGTTCTTACAAAGAAAGAGGATTAATTTTGCTTGGACATATTCAGACATGCCAGGATTGGACACTAATCTCATTATGCATCACTTGTCCATAGCTCCAAGTGTGAAACTAGTTAAACAGAAGTTGAGAAAAATGCACCTTCATATAGCTCTTTTAGTCAAAGCAGAGTTAGAAAAACTTCTCAGTGCAGGATTCATCAGGGCCATTGATTATGCTGAATGGATTTCAAATATTGTACCAGTTTCAAAACATGATAAGTCCATTCACATCTGCATAGACTTTAGAGATCTCAATAGAGCTTTCCCAAAGGATGATTTTCCACTCCCAAATATAGACATGATAGTGGACATGACAGCGGGTTATGAGATATATTCTTTAGTGGATGGTTTTTCTGGGTATAATCAAATCAAAATAGCTCTTGAAGATCAGGAAAAGACTGCATTCACTTGCACATGGGGTACCTATTGCTGGAACGTTATGCCATTTGGATTAAAAAATGCAGGAGCTACATATCAAAGAGCTATGACAACAATCTTTCATGACATGATGCACAAAAATATGGAAGATTATGTGGATGACACCTTGGAAAAATCCAAGAAAAGAGACACACATTTGGATGATTTAGAAGTCATTCTAGATCATATGGAACAATTTCAGTTAAGATTAAATCCAAAAAAGTGTGCATTTGGGGTTACCTTTGGAAAACTTCTAGGGTTTATTATCTCAGCAAAAGGCATAGAGGTGGACCCTGCAAAGGTTCAAGCAATTATGGATATGCCACCTCCCAAAAACATTAGTCAAATGAGGAGTCTACAAAGACATATTCAATCTATTAGGAGGTTCATTTCACAGCTGGCAGATAGAGCCCAACCTCTCAATAAGAACTTGCATAAGGGAGTTCAATGTATCTGGAATGAGGATTGCCAAAAAAACATGGACCAAATCAAAGAGTACTTGGAAAATCCTCCCATCTTAATGCCTCCTATCCCAGGGAAACCACTCATTCTATATGTTTCAGAAACATAATCTTCCTTGGGGGAATTATTGGCTCAACTTGATGAAAATGGAAAAGAAAGAGCCATATATTACATTAGTTGTATGCTTGTCTCATATGAGGTTAATTACACTAGTATTGAAAAATCTCGCCTCACAGTGGTGTTTGCTTCCCAAAATTTATGGCATTACATGCTTGCACATACAATACACCTCATAGCCAAGATTGATCCTCTCAAATACTTGCTTGGTGAGGCTGCTCTCACAGGTAGACTTGCTAAATGGATGATGATTCTTTCAGAATTTGACATAGAGTATGTTGAGCGCAAAGCAATAAAAGGACAAGCTATTGCTGACCAATTGGCTGATTTCCCAATTCGAGATAAAGAGCCTATTCAAGTTGCTTTTCCAGATGAGCACCTTATGTACATAACTGAGAGAACTTGGAAGATGTTCTTTGATGGTTCTTTCATCCAAAATGGTTCTGGAGCTAGAGTGTTGTTTGTTTCTCCTCATGGGTACATGATTCCAAAATCCTACAAGCTATTATTCCCATGTACAAATAATATTGCTGAATATGAAGCCTTAACAAATGGGCTTAAGATGGCTATAGAATGGAGAATCACAAAACTACATATCTATGGGGATTCTTAGCTGATAATCAACCAGGTTAATGAATAATATCAAACAAAAGATGAAAAACTGGTACCTTATAAGAAAATGGTTGATTCATTGAGATGATACTTCACATTCATCACATTTTAGCAAATCCCTAGAATAGAAAATAAAGCAGCTGATGCTATGGCCGCACTTACTTCACTTCTTCAGCTAGAACAACATGAGTCCAGATTTGAATTCTTGGTGGAAGAGCTACACTATCCTATTTATGACTTCCAAGAAAGCCATGTCATCTGTACCCTTGTCAGTCATGACTCATCCCGATATGGTGCCATTTACTCATACCTATGTGATGACATTATCCCTGATACCTTTAACTATTTTGAACGAAGAAACCTTACCTGAAATGCCTCTCACCATACCCTTATCTCTGGTGATTTGTATAGGAGGGGTCTAGATGGGACACTTCTTAGGTGCTTGGAAAAGGAGGAATCCAATCAAGCGCTAGTTGACATTCACAAGGGCATATGTGGGGGACATTCCAATGGTCTTGCCATGGCCTGAAGGTTTCTCAAGGCGGGGTACTATTGGCCTACCATGCAGTAGATTTTGCAAAATCCTATGAAAAGTGTCAAAAACATGGTCACCTGATACATGCTCCAGGCAGGGAGCTTATTCCTTTTATTTCTCATTGGCCATTTCAGCGTTGGGCCTTTGACCTTGTTGGGCAGATTCATCCCAACTCATCAGGTGGACACAAATTCATTATTACTGCTACTGACTACTTCACTAAATGGGTAGAAGCTGTCCCACTTTTTGTTGCCTTGGGCAAGACAATTTCTCTATTCATTTTAAACCATATCATCTATCAATATGGTGTGCCTTCTGAGATAATCACTGACAATGGAGGTCAGCTCAAAAACAAGGACCTAAAGCAACTCTACAAGAAGTTCAAGATAAAACAACATTGGTCCTCCATTTACTTCCCGCAAGGAAATGGACAGGCAAAGGCTTCGAATAAAACCATTCTCAAAATTCTCCATAGAACAATTCACAAGAATGGTAGAGATTGGCATCTACAAATAAAACCAGCCTTATGGGCCTATAAAATAAGTATTCATACTCCAACTGGGGCCACTCCTTTTGCCCTTACCTATGGTGCTGAAGTAGTGTTACCTTTAGAGGCGGAGATTCCTTCACTTAGAGTTTCCCTCAAAGGTCTAGTTACAGATGAAGACTATCGAGCCATGAGACTACAAGAGTTAGAGCTTCTTGATGAAAAATGAAAGGCATCATTTGACCACATGAGGGTTTACCAAAAGTGTATGTCCAAGGCTTTCAACAAAAAGGTTCACCCTAGAGAATTTCAAGTGGGAGATCTTGTCCTATGTGATAATCCTAAGAACCAACAACATAGAGAACAAAAGGGAAAATTTGAACCTAACTGGCTTGGACCATACATCATTACTACTGCTTTTGGGACAGGTGCTTATTTACTATCTACTAAAGAGGGGGAGCAGCTCCCTGATCCTATCAATGTCTTTCACTTGAAGAAGTTCTATCCATGATGCCTATTTTGTCTCGGGGCATTCTTTGTATATATTTATTGATGCTGAAAAAATTCCAAAAAAATTCATATATGATGCTGAAAAAATCTTAAAAAGCATATAAAGTCCTAAAAAAAAGAGCATCCTAGTGAAAACCTAGCAATAGGCACTTTGATGTCTCACCAAAAAAAAAAAAAAAAAATTGAAAAAATTCAAAAAAATAGAAAAAATTCAAAAAAATAGAAAAAGTGCCTTGGTGAAAACTTGGAAACAAGCACTTTGGTAGCAAAAATATAAAAAAATAAAAAAATAAAAAAAAAATCTGTCAAGTGGTGAAAACTAGAAACAGGCACTACTTGAGGCCTTTGCACCCTTGTTTCTTAGCATGCATCCTCGACACTTAGCCTTTTTCCATCATGCCTTGTCCTTATTGCCTTGGTTTGGAATTGGTCTTTGTCTTTGTCTAAGGGGCATAACTGTGTCAGCTTTGGTCTCTTAGGATGTGTTTGTCTTTAGGACACTTTGCAAATAGTGTTTTTCAACACTACCCTAACTGTGTTTTTCAACACTGCCCTAGCATCAAGTGTTTCTCAACACTTATCAGATATCTTACCCACAGTCTAGAATGATATGATACTTTCTCACTGGCAGATGCGATACTCAAAGTTTGATTCTATGACCTACACATGTGCACTTAAACACTTGACTCGCTGAGATTTGTTTGACTTTATTTCTTTGTGTGCTGTCTATGATGATTTCTTTGATGAGTGTTCTCTCCCTAATAGTTTTTGATGATGCCGAGCTAGAAAATTGGGGGCATGAGGACAATTTTTTTTTTTTTGCTTGTGGGTATATCTTGTTGATCTTAGTTGTCATGAGTATTTATGCTTGTTCCACTTGACACTGGGATCTACAAGGTATTATCCTTGACTATTTTGAACAAGTGCATGCTTGTAGTCATCTTGACTTTCTTGTGTCTTGATGCAAGCATAATCTTGCTATACCAAACTTAGGGAACCTCACTGCACTAGTTATCTTTACCTACATGTCTTTGGTGCCTAGGTGGGATTCCCACATTTCTATTTGATATAGATCATATTCATATACCCATAGTCATACTAGTGCATATTGTATGATCTTGCAATGCTACCAATAAAGCTCAATGATGATTATTATAGTCTAATGGTTTTGTGACCTTACAAGTAAACCACTTTTCATAGTAGCTTGCATTCTTAAGTTCATGTTAGTTTAGTCTTGCATCTTGCATATGGAGAGAGCTCTCCTTTCATCTTTCTTTTGGACTTTTAATCAACTGTGATCACATTTTGATCTTCATTTCCTTATCTTCTTTCGTGATCTCAATCGAAATTTCCTATCTTAAATAGTTGATTGATTTTGAGGCATCCTCTTTCTTGAGGCAAATTCTCTTTCTTCTCTTTATTTCTTTTCACCTCTTCCAAAATTCTATCTTCCATTCGCTTTCACCCCACTTCTTTTCTTCTAATTCAACCTTGGGGCATTATCTTTCATGCTTGATGATCTACCTTGGTTCTGTGATCCTTATATCTTTCATCTTACATCAAGAACCTTATCTTTAGTTCAATTTGATCAAATTTATCAATTTACTATTTCTCCTCTATCTCATTTCTATTTCGATCATGAGGGGGAAATACCTATCAAACTTCAATCCTTGATTCAGCTTTATCAAACCTATAAATCAAACCTTGCTTGAGACTTGACAATTACCTATTTACAAGGGTGTTGGCCTTGTCTTTTTTTCAATCAACTTACCTTTGTCCTAATATGTTCCCATCCGTCAAACACATGTCTAGATTGTTTTGTGATCCCAAACTGATCTCACACTTCAACTTCATTCTCTGACTTCATGTGATCCCAAATCGATCTCACATTAGTCAAAGAGGGGAAAATGTATGCAGCCTAAAATGGTCGCCTAAACTTTGGGCCCCATTCTCTAATTTATCAAATTTTCTGAATCAATATTTTCAATTTAAATCAATTTCCTTGATCAAATCTTAATTCTATCATTTATTCGATTATATTCTATGAATTAACCATTTTATTCTATCTTTATTTAATTAAAAGGAATTCCCTCCCCTTTTATTAAATAAAAAGCCCCCACTTACCTTTTATCCTAAGTTGCACAAATAAAGCATTATTCTTATTTTATAAAAAGAAGAAAAAGGCCTTTTTGTCTCACATGGGGCACAAAAGTCAACACTTATTTCTCATTGGAGGAGACTTGTGCACAAGGATTGATCCCTCTTTCAAACTCCACCCTTGATCAACTCTTTTTGCCTCTTAATCTCCATCGTCTGTTGATTCTCATTTTCTATAAAAGAAGAGCTCTCTTATCATTTTAGGATCCCAACTTTTTATGCTAATCTTATGCTGTAGGATTTCTTGGTGACTTTGGAGCTTTGGAGATCTTCTTGCATTCTAGCTTTCATTCTTGCATCATAGCTTCATGTTTATGCTTTCTTAGCTTAGTTTCTTTTCATATTCTAGCTTAGCTCACATAGCTTAGTTAACAAGGCCTGTAATACTTTCATTTCTATAGCTTAGTTGCATTCTTGCATCTTCATTTCTAGCATAGTTGCATTGCATTCTCATATTGATTGTTGAGGATATTGGCATTCTTTCCCTTGTCTCTTTGAATCTCCCATTGCATGGTTTACTAGTAAGGTTATAGGCTTAATAGCTCTAGTTGAGAGCATTCTTAATATCCTTGTGACTCCATGCCTAGGGAGCTCTAGGTCACTTTCTCAAGGTTTCCCATTCATGGATTCTCTTGGAAGTAATGACTTAGAGAAGTGCACATTTTAGTGTGTACATACATAAACCCTTGCTAAGATACACATGGTATCTAAAAAAAGTATACAATGATTACATTACAACAATTAAGGACCGACATCCTTAATTTATGTTTGCCAAACAAAACATATGCTATATCTCCCAAGTCGGCTCCCAAATAAGTCTTCTTCAAAATACACATCATAGCTGACGTAATCTAGCATTCCGTACCTTGCGCTGACCAAAGAAAATTCTCCATTACCTTGTCTTTCATCCCTCAAGCTAGCATACACTAAATCCAAACCTTCTGTAAGATATGCTAGAAACACATAGACTATCTTTGTCAACTTCCACTGTCACTATTCAATAACCAGTCTTCACCAAAACCTTAGTAACTCATCCAATATGAAACATTACATGATGTGATCTTGGATATAAGATCACAACACCTTCCTGAACTCTCATCTAACTTCATAGCATCTGAAACATCTATACAATGTCTGTACACTTTGATAACCAACCCGTTCTCCTCACAAAAACATATGTTGATATCAGTGACAAAACACAAATGACAACAATATGAATGCCCATTCAGTAACGTAGTGATTAAACATATAAAATGTCTCAATCACCTCCCCATGCATTAGCACTATGCAATAGAGGGTTATATGTTTGAGGGATATATGGTATACCAAATGATGGTGTACGTTACTCAATATCTTCCTTATCTTGCAGCAAAGACCCATATAGATAGCATTTGGGATCTTGACTCCATTAAAAAATTTAAAGGGGAGTACTTGGTGGGCAACTGTATATTTAGGAAACTGAAAGGTAATAAATTATGAGATGTTATTGCAGTTAATTAATTCTTAAGCTTCAAAACAAATCTATTGCAAGTCATCTATTTACTTTTGTACAGTTGCTAAAAATTGAGATGCAATACATTTGTTTATCACAAACAATCAAGATTGGATGATAGTATGGATTGAACGATGTCAACATTATGGTCATAGATTAAAATGGGAATTCATGTCTTCATTGGTTATACAAGATCATCATAATGGAGATCCCAATTTTACACAAAAGGAAATAGATTTAGCATATGGTTTAAGATATCACCAAGTACTTATAAATTTGTTAATTAATCAACCATATGTTTTTCAACTTGCAATGCAATAATTTATACATGTTTGACATTATTGTAGGTGAAACACCACAAGGCTATGTTATGCAATGGTTATAAATTTTGCATCAAAAAGTTAGATGACACGAAGAGAACTTGTGATTCTCGGATAAGTACTATCTTCCAGGTGACTAATATTTCATCTAGAAATGACTTACATCCTCAAGAGTCACAAAATTGATACTATGGTATTTTGGTTGATATACTTGACTATGACTTTAATTCCTTCAAATTAGTTCTCTTCATCGTGAAATGGTACAGACTATGACTCAATCAAAATGATCTTGATAGAACTGTTATTGAACATGACAATGGATTTCTAATGATTAATACAAGGTTGTTTGAGCTAGTTGGAGAAGAGCCCTATGTTCTTCCAAGCCAATGTGAGTAGGTATTTTACTCAGAGGTTCCACATAAACTGGGTTGGTCATTTGTTATTAGACATGATCCAAGAGGAAGGCCGATAAAGTATAATATGATTGAAGAAGAAGATACCGAGGAAGAGGAAGAAGTGGAAGATGATGTAGATGATGATCACGATCGAGAGTTAGTCGAAGAAGAATATGAAGAAGAAGATGATGATGATGCTGCTACTACTGACGATGATGATGAGGAGGATGATGACGATGATGATGATGATGATGACAATGATGAGGATGATGATGATAGTGGTGGTGATGATGTCATTGATGATGATGACATGGATGAAGAAGAATATCAATGACATGAATGAAATGTACAATTATTGCAGATGTTTGGCATGTTTTAACGATTGTTTTGAGTTGAAATCTACATTTTTTCCACTAATATTCTTAGGGTTTCATATTAATGACATTTTTGGTTTTAGTGTGAATATATAACTACTCTTATTCACCTTGTTTTATATGTCCTACTTATATCTTTGATCTTTTGTTAAGAGAAATTTCATTTTAAAAGAGTGTATTTAATCTCTATATGCTTAAACAACCTCACTAGTTAAGACTGTTCACATTTCTAATCGGCATGACAAGAATCAAATCACCTGAAAGACACCGGTATTTAGACATGCACAAATTAGTGATGTGATTAAGAAAATTACCTTTCTTTATCATTTTTTTGGGTATTTTGTTATATCAATGCATTTAATCTAAATACTATCTTATGTGATTTGCTTCTGATAATTTTCTATTTCCTTGCACATCAATGATGTTAAATCAGAGGGGATTCTCTTTTTTACCTACAATGGAGTGAGCTAATTCTGAAAGTATAAATAGATAATTTTAACAATGTATATTGTCCTTCACAAGATGTAATAAAAACACTGGCAAGGCACGATAATTGTTTGATGAAATGCCACAATAGTGGTGTCTCATGCAATGCTGAGATGTTAAGTGATATGAAATGCTAAGAGATTCAAAATATTGTAGGATAAATAGATAATTTTAACAATGTATAATGTCCTCTACAAGATGTAATAAAAACTATGGAGTGAACTATGTTTGTCTAATTATATAACTATTATCTTTTGTTAGGTATGCTACAGTCTCATGGATTATTAGGCATAAGTCAATACACCCCATAAAGATTAATGTCTTTTACCATTTATAAAATATCTCTCTCATTGCCACCCATCTCTCTCATTTCATGAAGTGCAGGTACCAGTGAATAGGTATTTGTCAGATTTGTCTTCCTCGAGCGAGGAAAATGTAGGAATGGAAGAAGAAAGTGAGACATTTAGTATGTCTAAATCAAGGAGATCAACTCGAGGTCAAAATATCAGAAAAAAATTCAATAAACACATGTAATTTTTTCTTTCTCAAGGGGGGTCATATTCTTATGATGATGAGAGAAAAGGTGACTTCGAAGTTCCCTTTAGGTACAAACATCTACAGAAACAATGGGTCCCTGATGAACTTCCTTCAATAAACATTGATTTTTGTGTTAGAGAGAGGATATATCGCATAGCACCATCTTCATTATATGGTTTGGGCCTATTTTCCATGGATGGCATAAAGGTCTCTTACAAAAAAGTTGTCAAATTGATGGAGTATGTTAGACCTTGTTATGATTACAGTAGTTGGATGTAGATTGTTGAATAAAAAAAAAGTATGTGTAGGTATGCACAAGCGAAAAATTATATACAATAAAAAGTCAGTGAACAAAGTAAAACAATAGCTATATACATTGATGGAAGGTCAAAAGCATTGAGGAATATTGTAGGTTTTATAGACAGTACACAACCTATGTCAATTAATAAGCAACCCAATTGCATATTTGAGGCGTGCAAGGGAAATCACATATTTGTATGTGTGATCAAATCAATAGGTGGAGGTGAAGAGATGCTTATCAATTACAGTTTGAATTAGATAGATACAAAAAAACCCATGACTATCATGGATGAGGTGGTATGCATTCTGATAATTGTCTATTATTCAATGCAACTTAGAATAATAACGCATGTGTTTTAACATGTCTCAATGATTTCTTTTTGAAATACATGGCTATAGTATGGATCGACAGCAACACGATACGCATAGTGATGATGGGTCTCATGGAACTTCTTCCCGATAGTTAAAATTCATTATTGTTGTAAAAATGCACATACAAGATAAATGTTAATGCATATTTTTTGTTATGTTTTATTTTTATCTACTATTTTGGATTGCTTTTAAATAAAGTACTAATAATATTGTTCTCACAAATGAGTGCTAATCATAAAAAGGGAAAGGAACAAGTAGTCCATGAGGAGTTGCAGGATGAGTAGGATCCATTCAATGTTGATTTTTCATTAGACGTTAATCTTGTGGTTGCATTGCCAAAGGTCCTTTGTGCAATATCAAGAGAGCTCGATTGGTAGATATTCAACCTCAGACTCCTCAAATAAAGATGAGAGAGGATGTGTTGATTCACCGTGTTTAGACTTATACAGTAAGTATTAATTTTTAGTTTTTAATTATAACAAAAGTTTAATAATGATTTTTATAGTATACTCTTTTATTTATGTCATTAACTAAAATACACGTGTTATTTTTACAGAGGATGCAAAAAACATTAAAGGGCAGTGCCTCAGATGTAGATACTTCAAGTGGTTCAAGTACATCACATGTTCTATCCTCCATCTTGTCCATGGTTGTCCATATTTTTTTATGCTCTAATAATCTTATTTTTTAGCACCTACTATTGATCCTATGTTGAGTACGCTACCTGCTATGAGGATCAAAACCACAAAGGTACTACCGCCTATAATGTTGGTAACACGTAGCATGGCCATAGATGGGATGGCAATACCTATTGATAATTAGATTCCTCTATTTCTCTCTCATTTATCATGTGTTTATTTCACTTTAACTATTCTTTCTTAGGGGGAATTTTGTAATATTGGATTCATTTTATGTAGGAGGTGATGAGGAAATTCTTGGATGTACTCATGTTAGATGTACGGGAATAATAGAGAATTGTGATCAATTGCTCATGAGCATTGAAGATGGACTTCCCTTGAGAGTAGCTCAGCTTCCAAGTACTTTAAAGATTGATCGTTTCTTTTACTATATAATCTTATACTCATAATGTAATGCACTAACCCCCTATGTACATAGTCCCTTGCAATAACTAATTATAATAATCCCATTATTATTTTGTAGGGAATAATCTATTTTATGAAAAACTTAATGATGAATGTTTGCGCAATTTCAGGCCGACCATACGCACATGGTATCATATTTTGATTTCATTGCTAGATCAGATTTTGTTTCATCCCTTTCTTCAAGTATATTAAAAGGTAGCTTCACTTCATTCATGAATCTAACAGTTTTTTTTCTTTAAAGGTGGCAATTACAAGATAAAGAGTTAAAGGATAAACTCATTGACTCTATGAAATTCTTTTTTGGACCCAACGTCTTTTAAAGACTTAGGCTCCTTGACAAAGCATGCCAATTTTTGAAGTATATTAGGGAAAACTACATGTCCCAAATAAAACACAACCCTTATTATGAGTGGCCTCCCTATATTCCTATTAATGAGTGGGAGAATCTTAAAAAGGATGCACTTGAAAGAAGTGCAAGACATAGTGGATAAATACTATCACCCGAGGAAAGAAGGTACGTGATAATATTAATAATGAAATTATGTACTATTTAATCTTTGTACTTATGTGATGTAACATATTTCAAACATTAAATAGGTTGCCTGACGCATCAAAGGCAACAAAATTAAGAAAATAAAAGCACAGGAAACACAAGCTTGGCTCGAATGGATATTCAAAACTTGCTACACGAGTTGTAAGTATTAGTAAATGAAAAACCGTATGCAAATATTTATAAATTAAAATCAATTTAGTTTTGATGAAATTCACTACAATAAAAATTCATGATACCAAGTAAAAATGTAGGCCTTGGAGTTAAAAAAAAAGATTACAGAAGAGGACAAGAAAATGGGCTACAAAGAAGGCTATACAGTCGTAGCTAAATGATTCTCATCAATGAGTGCACAAGGTTCTTTTGGTGGATCTGTCAATTAGGTAAATAAGCCAATTGATTTTTATTTCAAGTTGAATACTTTACCAATTACTGTATTTGATGTTAAGTTCCAACATAAAGTGAATATATTTGTTTTAAGTAAGGAAACAATGATTATATATTTGTTTAAAAATTTAAAGTGAATATATTTATATGTATTAAACTAAATGATTAACATTTCTTAGTATTTGTCTTGTATTTATATGTATATATTGTCGATAAATACACTAATTATTTACATTGGAATGCAGCCTACCGATCTTGATACACCATCCGAGCACGATGGAGGTGTCAATTTGAATGTGAATTGTAGTACTCAAGGTATACATTTTCTATTCAAATTTTGATTATTGAATATTTAATACAAGTTAACATTTTAAATTGAATTTGGCATAGTAATAAAAATTTAATTATAATGTGTTGCAATTAATAAAGCATTTTGTATTGCAGTTGTAGGGGATGTAGAGGTTGTTCCTGATGATCGTGTTGAGGTTCAAGCCACCAGGCAAGATGATGCTGTTGGACAAGGTAAAGAGCGTCACATTTATGTTTCTTAAAGTACTAAAATGCTTGTAACAATAATGATAATATGTTTTTAAATTAACCCCAATTATGATGATATGTTTTTAATTTAACCCTTTTATTTATTATTGCAGAGGACCCGTGTTTACAAAGGATAGTGAGATCATGTGCACGAGCGAGAAGAAATGATGATGTCAACATGGATATGCCTCTACAAAAATTTAGGGAAGCAGGAAAAAAGAAAAAGTCAAAAAAGAAATGATTCTCATTTATGCAGCTTGTTTGATAATGATTGATGTTTATGTCTCGATGTTTTAATCTTATGTTTTAATGAATGATATGATGTGTTAATGAATGCTAATTAATGAGTGTTATGAATGCTAATGAATGTGCATGAATGAATGATAATTAATAAGATGAATGCTCAATTGTTGTAATGGCAATTGTTATAATATGTACCATATGTTTCCATACATGTTTGTGTGAAGGGATGGACAAGGGATGTTGATTGGTACTTGTGTGATTAAAGAATACTTTGCATGATTGCATTCCCCAAATCATTACTGGAAAATTTTTGAACATATCTAAATGGAATACTTTGTGCCTGACATACTTAAATGGAATACACCAAGAAGTACGAAATGATGAATGCTCAATTGTTGTAATGGAAAAGCATCAAAACTGTCCATTTTTAGAACTTGATTTTCCAGTCTAAATGATTTTTCTTATTTCTTGTCATTTGTCCCTTTTTGATTTCCTATGTCTATGCCTTGAATTTGAATTTTCCCATGCCCAAGTTTGTGCCAATTGTGGAGCTCACCTTCTTTTGATGGTATATTTCATTCATTCTATGTGGAATGCTATTTTGTTCAAAGTTTTATTTCAGTTTGATATTTTCATTCATTTTTCATATACATAGAGAAATGGACAGTTCTGGGATAGGTTTCTATGGCTATGATAAATGTCCCCCTATGTTGATAAAATTGGAGTTGACAAAATGATTTTTTAGCGACTGTATTTTCCATTAGAGCCACTTCATATGTACAGGTGATGAATATGCAGATTTGCCTAAGCAGTACTAGGAGTTGATCCAACAACACATGTACTATTGTGAAAATCATCACAAGTCCATTTGCTGCTAGGTCATTCCCAGTGTTTTTTGGTCAAATCTGCATGTTTTTCACATGTTCATATACCAAATGATGAATACTCAATTGTTGTAATGGCAAAGCATTAGAACCGTCCATTTCTATAACTTAATTTTCTATAGTCTTAATGATTTTTCTATAGTCCTAATGATTTTTCTATAGTCTTAATGATTTTTCTATCATCCTAATGTTTGTTGCTCTTGATAAATTCGGCCTTGAATTTGAATTTTTGTTCACTGTTTTATTTCAGCTTGATATTTTTTTCATTTTTCATATACAGAGAGACTACACATGCTGATAAAAAAATGAGCTATTTGATTGTTCATTGTTCATGATTGTAAATGGTCAATATTTATGATGGTACTCCTTGGTGTATTCCATTTAAAAATAATCATGTTTCTATGACTATGATAAATTTCCCTTTGTGTTGAGAAAATTAGAGTTGAGAAAATGGTTGTTTAGTGTCTGTATCTACAGGTTCCAAACAAATCATCCTTCTTCCACCATGATAGGGAGATCTTCTTAAAAATATCCCTACTTCCTTTAGGACTTACCTAGGTCTTTCCTTGACCTATTTTAGGGTTATTTAGACCCTTCACACTGAGGGATTCTTCCTAATCTCCTCTACTCCTCAAGATCTCACCACCAAGGATTACAACCCACTCTTGTTCACAATACCCTTCATATGAATTTAACTAAGGAATTCATCCCTTCATCTAAATTCCTATTTCCAAGTATTGAGCATGAGAGAAGAATCAATTTGTCTTATTTTTGTTCATTTTGAGGTTTTCCACCATGTAGCATCTTCCTTCTACAAGTTGATCTCCAAAACTTAGACCTAAAGGCTACTAGGTCCTTGTAGGTCTTCCAACACACTTATTAGGGCTTAAATTTTCAACTTTCCACACAAGTGGCCAAAGTGATTACATT
Organism: Chamaecyparis obtusa; assembly: GCA_027943335.1. Lineage (NCBI taxonomy): Eukaryota > Viridiplantae > Streptophyta > Pinopsida > Cupressales > Cupressaceae > Chamaecyparis > Chamaecyparis obtusa. The sequence goes on along the minus strand of BSBK01007236.1, from coordinate 160,329 downwards.
TCTTAATACCCTTTTTGAAGTTACAAAGGATTCTAAACTCCTTAGGTCTCCAAGTCCTCTATACAACACTTTCCTATCTTTAAGCCTTGTTTTTAGGCCTAATTAGGCCTCACTAGTTTTCAGTGAGGGTTTGATGGTTACACCCCTTTCTGATTTGGTCAAAGGCTCTCCTTCATAATATTTAGTCTTTGATCATTAAGGAACACTTTCCTGAAGCTAGATTGACATTATCAATCCCTGAGCCCTCTCTAATTTGCTGGATCAACAACAAGCTACCTAACCTGGCTAGCTCTGGCTCACCCAGGGCTTGCTCTTAAAAATATTTCCCGTGTAAACTAAACCATAAAAAATACATATTTACATATCCTATACAATACCCTAACATATTCCAGGAGCCCGTACAAAACCATTAATGGAAACCTATGTTAGAGCCAGTTTTCTTACCTCTACTTTGAACAATCTAGCAAGCTGGTCACAGAGGAGGATTTAAGTTACAAAGCTTAAAATAAAAATATTAAACAAAAAAAAATCTCTAATATACTTATCAAAACATAGAGAATCAACTCATGCAAATATTTTGTTAAAAAGTAAAGTCCACCAAGATAACTGAGAGAGAGGGGGGGGGGGGGGTGAATCAGTTATTAGATAATTACAACTTTTATCATCTTCAACAACATTCAACCATATAAGCAATATAATTACCAACCATAGAAAAATATTCATACATAATGACACAATAACACAAGATATGTTGACTAGGGAACCTCTTGATCAAAGAGTAAACCCCGGTGGGAATGATGCCCACAAAAGATGCATTAATATGAATATTCCTTGTGAAAGGATGGACTCTGTTAGGAGTCTTATGAAATACATTCAGTACATATGAATCCTTGTTAGGAGATTTTGAATCCCTGTTAAAAGATTCTAACCCTGTTAAGAGTTATGGAAGATAGAAGGACCCACTGCCCAAAAAGCTTCAGGGTAAGATCATTGAACACACTGTCCAAATAATGTTCACATTACTCAATAGAATAATATGTTACCTCTTCTTTGACTATGCCAAACCACACTCACTGTTACATCAGATCTCAATTTTAGATCTCTGTACTTCACATGTCTTCCTTCACAAATTCGCTTTCATACTTAGCTCTTTTCTTCACTTCATGCATATAGCATCACACACAATCACTATATCCATTTCAAATCCATTACTCAACCATATTACAACAAGGAAATACATTCCTTCCTTTATACCACACTAAAATAATTACAAATGAGTTGGCATACAATTACAATATAAAAGTTTCCACACGCTACACCAAAATTACACAAAACTGTCAGCTTCCAAATACAATAAATCTTCACTCATGTGACCTCAAAGTCTGCACTATCATCCACATCACTATCAATGTGTCTTCAACTTCCCTTTAATTGCGCAAAACCAGATTCCATCCCGATTAGGAGATATCATCCGATTTCCACAAACTGCTACTCAGGAACAATGCCTAAATACTACTTCTACCAAAATGCTCATAACTTCCATGAATAAATGAATTAATATCTACACTCTTAACCATAGACATATAACATATCAAAGAGTATATCCTCAACATCACATAGCTCCAACTACAATAACCTATGTGCGCTAATCCAAACTCTATCTGCTTCTCTACAAGTCTTTGGTAAATCACTATGTTGACATCAATGACAATCATAGTCATGAATGCAACAACAACTGCTATAGGATGAATGCCAAACATTTAGCATTCATTCCTAAAAATCTCCCCCATTGGCATTGATGGCAACATAGATGAAAAACATCCAACGTTCCAAAAATCCAATACTGCAATACTGCTGCTCCAAATCCTCTTCATCAATCAAATCTTGCTTCATTATCCTATTCAATTCTCTCCAATAGATGTTTCAGATGGTTTTCATGTATACTTCTCCCCCATTGACATCAATGACAGAAATTTCATCACTATGTCAACAACAACTCAATGTCAAAAGACACTTCAGAAAATACATTCACTAGAGTCCTCATGACTCAGCTCAGATACACATACTCCCCCATAGAGGAAGTACCAACATCCAGTCTAGAAGAAAGATAAGGCTCATATACCACTAGATGGATGCAACCAACTACATCATTTGTCAAAAGTAGGCTAGGGCATAACCCCAAGCATACCTCTCAGATACTCAAATGTATCCTTAGGCAAAGGTTTTGTGAATATATCTGCTATCTGCTCCTTTGTACTTATGTACTCAAGTCTAAATTCTTTCTTAGCAACTTTCTCTCTTACAACATGATACTTAATCTCTATATGCTTTGTCTTAGAATGTAATACAAGATTCTTAGACATACTAACTATGATGGTGTTGTCACAATGTATGACAATAGGTTCAACAAATTTTATTCCAATATCCTTCAGCATTTGCTTCATCCAAATTATTCGGTTACAATTGTTTGCTACTACTACATATTCTACTTCTGCTATGCTCTGTGAGATACAATTACTCTTCTTGCTTATCCAAGAAACCAATCTTCCTCCAAGGAAAAATGCTCCACCACTGGTGATTTTCTTATCATCAACACTGCCTCCCCAATCAACATCTGTATATGCACATAGCGTAAAATCATCAGATTTTTCATACCATAATCCATAGTCCATTGTGCCTCTTAAATATCTCAATATCCTCTTTACTAATGTGATTCTCTAGGTTCAGCTTCAAATCTTGCTACAATTCCAATTGAATGTGCTATATCAGGTCTTGTATGAGTCAAATACTACAATCCTCCAATCATAGATATGTATTTCTTCTGTTCCACTGCAAGAGTCTCATCTGTGCTAGATAACTTATGTCCAGTCACCATGGGTGTTCCAACTGGTTTACAATTCTCTATTCCAAATCTTTTTAACAAGTCATTTAGGTACTTTGTCTGACTTACAAAGATACCATCATTATTTTGTGTTATCTGTAATCCCAAAAAGTATTTCATTTCACCAATCATACTCATTTCAAATTTAGTCTTCATTTCATCAACAAATTTGTCACTAGCTTCATCTTCTCTTCCAAAAATAATGTCATCAACAAAAATAACTATAATCAACAAACCATTTTCAATTTCTTTTGTGTACAGATTGCTATCAGCTGTTCCTTTTGTAAATCCCAATTTAGCCAAATACTCATCTAGTCTTGCATACCAAGTTCTAGGTGCTTGTTTAAGTCCATATAAAGCTTTCTTTAGTTTACATACCATGTCTCCTTCTTGAGTTAAAGGAAAACCTTCAGGATGCTCAATGTAGACTTCTTCTGATTCTCCATTCAGAAATGCTGACTTCACATCCATCTGATATACTTTAAATTTCTTGTAAGCTACATAAGCCAAAAACATTCTGACCGCTTCAAATCTTGCAATAGGTGCAAAGGTTTCTTCATAATCAATTCCTTCTTGCTGTGATTAACCCTTACATACCAATCTTGCTTTGTTTCTTACTACTTCTCCTTGTTCATTCATCTTGTTTCTGAATACCCATTTAGTTCCAATAACATTCTTATCTTTAGGTCTAGGGACCAATTCCCATGTCTTGTTCTTTTCAATTTGATCTAGTTCTTCTTTCATAGCATTAGTCCAACTTTCATCTTCACAAGCTTCACTAGTAGTCTTAGGTTTAATTTGAGAAATCAAACATAACTATTCTTGTACCTTATTTCGAGTTAGAACTCCTCTTTTGATGCTTCCAATAATTTGTCCAATAGGATGATTCTTTAACAAACTCTTGCTAGGTGTTGTTGTCTCAGATCTCTCTTCAGATGTAGGTTCTTCAATGACTTCACTATGGCTTTCATTAAACAAATCACTATCAGTTTCATAAAATAATTTATTAGATCCAGTGTTAGGTTTAGGATGAGCTTCTTCATCTGATTCATAATCAAGCATTCTTTCCTGAATTTTGAACTTTTCATCAACTTTAACATTTGCACTTTCAACAATAGTCTTAGTTCTTTTATTGTAACATCTATAAGCTTTTCTTTTCAAAGAATATCCAAGAAATATACCTTCATCACTTCTAGGATCAAACTTTCCAATATCATCATCTCTCTTTATATAACATTTGCTTCCAAAAATTCTAAAATACTTAACTGAGGGTGCATGTCCAAACCATAATTCATAAGGCGTCTTGTTTGTGTCTACTCTGATTTGTACTCTATTCATTGTATACACTGCTATGTTCACTACTTCTCTCCAGAATATCTTCACCAAATCATTCTCAAATAACATAGCTCTTTTTGCTTCAGTCACTGATCTGTTTCTTCTTTCTGTAATGCCATTTTGTTCAGGTGTTCTAGGGGCTGAATACTATCTCTTAATGCCATTTTCTTCACAAAAGATGTTAAACTCTCTAGAAGTTTATGAAAATATTCTTCAATCCATTGAGCCTTTGATTTAGGAAGAGACTTCTACTTCACAAGGTGTTCCATGTAGACCCCATGCCTAGTTTGTTTCTTCACCCTTGAGTCTAGTATCTTCTCAGCTTGAAGCTTCACTTGTACTGGTATGTTGAGGTATTTAACATCAACATGAACATCTGAACTATTTTCTTCCTCTTTCACATTAGTTCCTTTTTATCAAACCAAGTCTTGAACATTGAAATCTGGAGAGATAGAGAGTTCACTAGGCAGGCCTATCTTGTATGCATTTGAGCCATATTTGGATAGAACCTTACAAGGTCCAAATCTCCTCATTTGAAGCTTGTTGGGTATGCCCTTCTAAAGCCTTTCTTTGTTAAGATGTGCCATCACCCAATCTCCCACTTCAAACTATACATCCTTTCTCCTTTCATCAACTCTAGCTTTCACCTTTTGATTGGCTTTTACCAATGTCCTTCTAACCTGTTCATGGCATTGATTGAGAAAAGTACTCAGCATGTCCACTCACTCCCACTTGATTTCCAAGTTCTCTAAGCTCACACACATCTCTTGGGTGCATGCCATACACCACTTTAAAGGGGCTCTTTCTAGTAGACCTGTTTATGCTATCATTATAAGCAAATTCAGCTTGTGGTAACACCTAGTCCCACAATTGTCTATACTCCTTGGTAAGACATCTTAAGAGGTTTTCAAACACCCTATTGATCACCTCTTTTTGGCCATTTGTTTGAGGATGATAGGCTGACCCAAATGCAAGGTTGGTTCCTAATCTCTTCCATAAAGTCTTCCAAAAATGCCCCATGAATTTAACATCCCTATCTGACACTATGCTGATTGATAGGCCATGAATCCTTACCATCTCCTTGAGAAATAGATGTGCTATATAGATGGCATCATGTGTGGACTTACATGGTATGAAATGACTCATTTTTTTGAATCTATCTACCACCACATAGACACTATCAAAATCAATAGTTGTCTTAGGTAAACCAACTATAAAGTCCATACTTAGACACTCCCATAGCCTCTTAGGGATTGGTAAAGGCTGATATAACCTTGCATTTGAAGATGTGCCTTTAGCCTTTTGGAAAATAATACATTGTTCTACATACCTTCTAACATCTCTTGGCATCTTGGGCCAATAGTAGAACCTTTGCACTAGGTCTAATGTCTTATTCAAGCCAAAGTGTCCACTAAGGTTACCATTGTATTTTATTGTATAAGGTTCTCTCTCATTGAACCTTTAGGTACACATAGCTAGTTACCCTTGAATAGAAAACCATTCTGCAATGTGTAGTCAGAAAACTCACTATGAAAGTGATTTTCAAAGTCTTCACATACCTTATAGGCTTTGGAGAAGTCCTCATCCTCCTTGTAGAGTTCTTTGAATCCTTCCACACCAATGCTTTGAAGCTGGATTTCTTTGACAGTCAGCAACCTTTGGCTTAAGGCATAAACTACCTTGTTGTTAAGGCCCTTCTTATGCTTGATAGTAAAGGTATAGGCTTGGAGGAACTCCATCCACCTGATTTTCCTATGACTTAGCTTATCTTGAGTGTTAATGTAGCCTAATGCTTGATTATCTTTATAGACTACAAACTCCTTAGGCAATAGGTAGTGCCTCCACTTTTTAAGTGCTTGAATCAATGCATAGAGCTCCAAATCATATGAGGAATACCTTGAATTAGCCTCATTCAAACTTTCACTGAAAAATGCAACCGGTCTCCCTTCTTGATTCAAGACTGCTCCCACTGCTATGTTGCTTGCATTACATTTAACAATAAACAATTTATCAAAGCTTGATAATACCAAAATAGGCTGAGTTGCTACCCTTTCCTTCAATTTCTCAAACCCTTCTTGAGCTTCCTTGGTCCACACAAATTTAGTTTTAACTCCACCTTTGATAGTGTTTAGCATAGGTGCACATATCTCACCAAATCCTCTTATGAACTTCCTATAGAACTAAGCTAATCCATGTAAGCTCCTCACTTTTGTCCCTATTTTAGGAGCAGGGTAATCTTTAAGAAATCCCCCCTTCAAAAAAGGTGTTAAAAAGTGGTGAAAGTTGGAAAGAAAAAAAAAATTTGGTGAAATTTTTTTCTTTTCAAAGAAAAAAAAAATCTCAATTGGCGAATCATTCATGCTCCCTCAAACTATGTGAAACCATCTTGGCGAATTGTGTTTTTGTTTCATAACTACCAAAATATATATTGGTGAATATAAAACAATATTTATATTATAAAAAAATATAAATTGGCAAATATAAAACAATATTTATATTATAAAAATATAAATTGGTGAATATAAAATAGTACTTATATTATAAAAAATATAAATTGGTGAATATTCAAAAGTTCAAAACATAGTGATAGGACTATGGCTATTATGCGTGACTTTGGCTGTTATGTTGGCAGTTTAGAGTTGTAGGCCATGAAGATATGCAAAGTTCAAGTAAGTTTGTGGTTGACAATTTGGCATTTGTGTAGCTTCAGCACAGTTTGTGGTGACTGGTGACAGTGTGTGTAGTTTTGGCAAGCTAAAAGGAGGGTCGATGCTGACAGTTACAAAGATACGTAACGGTCAGGTTGACAGTGTGCATGACTTCGGTAGTTATGCTGGTAGTTTGTAATTGAAGGCCATGAAGATACGTAAAGGATAGGTTGACAGTGTGCGTGACTTCAAAAGTTATGATCGCAGGTAGGATATGGGGTTCTGAGGCCACGTTGGCAGTCTGCATAACTTAGCCGTGAAGCTACAGTGACATTGAACACTGAAGTACAATTAATGAGACTTAACGATGACAATATTTTGATTAGATGTTAAAAAAGGTTAATTTGTACAAGATCTCAGCATGAATTGGAAACATTCATTATCTTTCTTTTCGGAGCCAAGTCACATTACGTGAAAGTTTAATGTAGCTTCCAAGTTGTCAATTCAAAATTTAAAATTGCAGCTAGGATATGGTGGTTTCGAGGCAACATTGGCAGTTTGCGTCACTTGAGTGGTACATAATCTAGGCTAGGATTTTGATTAGACATTAAAAAGGATAATTTTACAAGATATGAGTTGTGATTCATCAACATTCATTATTCTTCTTTTTGACTTTGGAGCTAGGTTATGCAAGATATTACAATGTCTACAATTTTTCTTTACTGATATTCATTAATTTCCTTTTCCTCAGAAAGCCACCTTATGTGAAACATTCCTTCAAAATTTATTGTGACTGGCAAGCTGGTGATTATTTTCTTTATATACTCCTTGGTAGTGGAATTGTAGAGCATGGGTGCTTTGTAAATTTATAAATTTGGATGACAAGTTGGTGATTATTTGTATTTTCTAGGCGCTTTCACAGAATGGGTCTTCCAGTAGTTGATGGATCATCAAATGAGAACCCAGAACCTGTTATCCAACCAAATTTGGATATGGAGGAGGAGATTCAGTAGGATGTCCTCAGTCATCTAATGTCTATAGCATGGGATCATGCTACTAGTTACGTCAGTTATGAAAGCAACATGTTCGAACTTGAAGTAGAACATGACAAGGCAGAGATGCGTGCCATTTTTTATGATCATGGCTTCGACTAGGAGGCATTTCAGGAGGAAATGAATCAGATGATCCCGTTATTTGCTAGTTTGCACATCGACTAATCTTTTTTTCTTTGTGGATCTTATGAAATTTTTTGTTACTTGTAAGTTGTAATTTGTAAATAAAAAATAATCCAATGTACTTTTGATTTTGGTTTTGGAAACGGTTGGAAGCTTGTCGCTTCTCCTTCTGGGGAAACCACAACCATTCAATGAAATTTTGAATTAGTGATTCAGTTTAAGTTACCGGTATTATGTATATAATATATTGTATACCAATTTTTGAATTTCATAGTAATACTATAGTCTGTAAATTTGTAATACTGTATACAAATGAAACATCAAGAAGTCAGAAGACTCTTTTTCAAATAGTGTTACTATTTTTAGTTTTATATAATACACATTATTTTCTAATACTTTAAATTTCAATAGTCAATACACTAAATTCTAATACAGTAACATGTTACGTGAATCATGAAATTAAACAATAATTTTATTATTTATAAATTGAAAAACATGTAAATTGTAATTAGTAAATCAAAATGCTAAATCAGAGTACTAAATAAATTGGAACCCACTCCAAGCTCTGAAGTTATGGCTAGTTGTTTCGTATCTTCTCAATGTTTAATTTAATATGATTTTGATCTATTCTGAAGTTACGTCTGGCTATTTCGTAACTTCTCAACAGTTAATTTATTATGATGGTGATGGGTTCCAAAGTTACGTTTGGCTATTTCATAACTTCACAATGGTTAATTTATTATGATGGTGATCGGTTCCGAAGTTACGCCTAGCTGTTTCATAACTTCTCAATGGTTAATTTATTATGATGGTTATTGGTTCCGAAGTTACATCTGGCTATTTCGTAACTTCGCAATGGTTAATTTATTATGATGGTTAGGGGTTCCAAAGTCATGACTAACTTCATGCGTAACTTTGTAAGGTGTTGAAAAGTGAGAGATGAAGAGTAAGTTTCATGCCACGTGGAAAGTATGAAGTACAAGTGTCATGCGGCATGCCAGGTTGTGTTGTAACATCTCAAGGTTTCATTTTTTTGGTCAGTTTAATAGTCCCGAAGTTTTGAAAAGGTGTTGCGTGACTTCGCAAGTCTCAAAGTTTTTGGATTTCAAATTCAAATGGCCAAGGGCCAAGGCCCTTGATTTGCATGTAGCAATTTAGAAAAGTCAAGAATCTGAGATAGGGACCTAGGGTTAGATGTACCATTAGTGTCACTTCAGCAACACGCTAATTATTTTCTCTTGGATTCTAGGATCGCCACCAAATCTATGCTGGAAGTGATAGTTGGCAGTGACACTTTTCTAAAAAAGGTAATTACTAATTTCATGCATGTGTGCTTGATGAGATTTTAATTTTTAATAGAGTAGGTGGCCTGGTGGTTGGTAGCCTGGTTGTACTTGTGAGTTGCTTGTTACTTCTTAGTTATTAAATACAGTTCACACTTTAGTGACTTCACAGAGCATCCATAATTTCTAGAGTTGAAGACTAAGAGCAACCAGAGAGTTGAAACCTTGGCTTTAAGTGCAGATAGAAAAGGAGCTTACTGCTTAGAGTTTAGTATACTTAAAAGAATGGCAGAACAAGGATCTCCTAATGTTGTTGCAATACTGAAAAAGAGTTTCGTTGTGCATTCAAGAAAAAAGAGGCCAAACATATACGCTGAAGAATGGATGAAACTTTTGCATGGATCCTCAAATTTTCAATCAACTAATGCTTATGAATGGAGGGAACCTTATGCATTTTGCAGGGATGCTGACTGCCCAAACACAACTGGGTATGAGGTCTTCATGTTTTTCTATAACAATAGAATTAGAGGCCCTCCTGTTTCAAACCCATGGGATAGGAACTTGGGAAAGTTGATAGTACCTGAGGTATTTTTGGATGTAGACCTCATGAAAGTGCTAATTGAAGCATACAATCCAGTGACACAAGCTTTCCACAAGCATGACAAGTCTACACTCTGCATGTTAGATAGAGAGAATTTTACTCAAGCTTTTGACCTTTAGGGACCTATGAGCGTGGATATTGACCTAGTAGAAGAGGAGGCCCTGTTTAATAGATAGAAAAGTTACTACCATGTAAGGGTTATGAGGAGGCATATTCCTAGAGAAAAGAAAGAGGCAGGGTTGTTACCAAAGAAGCTTGCAGATTCATTTGATATTGAGCTTTTCTTTCCCTATTTCTAGAATACCATCTACGGTCTACACAAAGTTATTGGACTAGATGGAGGTTTGACAGTGACTCCTGACATTTTTGTCATGGCTACAGATGTTTAGGTCCTATAAACCAACAAGGAGTATGATTATGTGGGGCACATAATCAATGTAATGCACACTAAGTTGATGAATGTGAAGACTGATTTGAAAAGCTTCAAGTTCAATCACTACTCCATGCTGATGCACCTGATCCTCTATTGCAATATTGGCTACATCAACCTAGGGTTCATTAATGAGACTGAGAATGCAGGAGGAACTGTTCCAGTTCAGCTATGGACCGGGTTATGGCATAAAACTTACCATTTCTCTAATTCCATTATTTTTTATAGTGATTTTGTGGATCCAGTAATGAACATGTTAGGTATTGTGAGGGAAAGATTTCCTTTACTTGTTAGAAAATTGCTTAGACCCTTAGCATTTAATATTGACAATGACATCAAGCACAATTGGGGTGATATGTTTTTTTTGAGAATTTTACTATTATAAGAGTGTATGCTTGCCCTCAACCTCCACACATACTGCCAAAATTTGTCCCATAAATATTGGAAATAGTATAATTCATGTGGCATCTTATCATGATGGATAGAGAGGGCTCTAAAAGACATAAGGGAACCTTTCTAGCAAGGAGGTTCCAAATAGGGGATTTCTCTATAGGTAAAGATGCTGTGGACCAAATCCATGAATTCCTAAGACAATTGAGATTGCCCTCTGGTAAAGCAAGGATGTATTACCCCGAAGACTTCATTCGAGTAACATTGAGAGAAATGAGGAATCACAATTTGGCTCTAAATCAACCTATGGCAGAGGAGGATGTTATTAGAAATGTTTATAGTAAATTTACCTATGAAGAGAGAACCTATAAATGGAACAATATTGTAAGGGTAGAGGAACAATTGAAAAAGGCAGACCCTACCTTCCCCAGTTTCTTTCCTAATCTCAAATATATTCGGAGAATTGACATCTATATAGAGAATTACAAAGATATTATGTCTAAATTGCCAGACATCCCTGAGGAGAAGGAGGAGGACATAATAAACCTTGAGGAAGTTGAACCTGATGTGGTATTTATGGTAGAAATAGAACAAGCTGAGCCATCGACATCCACATTTGAGCAGGGGCTATCAAAGAAACAAAAGTTGATGAATGTACCACAAAAGGAAAGGAAAAAGGAACTAAAAATCCTACTAGGTAATAGCCATTACTTTGTTGAATTAAGATATAATTTTTTGACATCAATGGTAGATGAGGGAGAAAAGACCCTCGATGAGTTAGAATTGGCTACAACTAGATTGGATGACAGGGTCATCCAAGCTAAAGAGTTTATAGATGATGATGAATTTATCAAGTCCGATGAGTTTAAAAGTTTTCTCTTTAGAGTTAAGTAGAATGAATTAAAAATGTCTTTGAAACTAGGGGAATCACAAGAAAAAACTATTGAAATCATTGAAAAATTACAGGCCTATGATCCCAATAGTGCAACATTAACTGTGGAGGAGGCAAGAGATCTTGTAAAGAAAAGTGGCATGTTGTTGATCCCTAGATGGGACTTGGAGTCCTCATTCCTAATTGACCAAATCAAGAGGCAAGATAAAGCTATAGCTTATGAAGCTTTTGGCCTTGATGGACTCATGAGGGGTTCTAGATTCAATATGGACACTAAGACACTAGCAGTATGGTGTGTGGCCCTAGAATCTAGTAAGCCCAGATTGGTTGACATCCAAGACACAACATAGGGTAGCCAATTAATATGGAGGTTGTAGGACACTATAGGATCAGAGATAGAAAATCTCCTACATCATGCATCCTCCATGAATAAAGCAGTGGTTGAGGACTTGGAGAATAGGCTATCCATGACATTCAGAGATTATGTGGCAAATAGAAAAAAGTTTGAAGAGGAACTGAAGAAGAATTATTTCCTAGATAAGACTGTGAAGGAGCTAAAAGATGAAATAAATACTCTAAAAAATCAGTCCAGGGCATTTGTAGAGGTCTGTGATGCAGGGGTCCAAACTAAGCATGAGGGGGCCTTAGCTCCAAAACTTGCAATAGAAAATATAATAATGGACGTTGATCAGCCTGAGCCTGTTGATACTGAAATTGTTGAAAAGGAGAGTTTGAAGAAGGTGCTATTGCACAGAGTAAATATTTTAAAAGGGAAGTCTCAAATCCTTCATAGTACTTTCATTTCTTTTCAGGGGACAAAATATCAATGTTCTAATGCCTTGCCTATACTAACCCCATTATTTAATACTTGGGGCCCATTCTTGCAATTCTTTGATAGGTTAATTTTACTAATGGGAAAAAAATGGAGTTACCTGAAAAAAGAATTGATGTTAAGGAAATGGTGTTATTAGTAAAGGATTTGTATGCATTTTTCACTGGCAAGTTACAAAACATTCAAGCAAAGCTTAAGGTTTTTTCTCAAGAGTCTGAAGGATATATCCCTGCTATTGTGGACAAAGAGGGACACTTGAAGGAATGGCAGGAGTGGGTTGATTCTTTCAACCAAATTTTGGAATGTAGCAAGGTGGCTTCTTATTTTGTTGGTGATGCTAACATTTCAACTTTTTATGAAGTTGTGGATGAATTGTACAAGTAGGAGATTGACATGAATAAGTTTGTTGCTGAATCTTGAGCCATAATGGATGCCAAGTGGAACAAATGCCTTGAAGACTTGGAGACAGTTAGAGAGGTAACTTGGCCATCAAAGAGGGAAATTGTGGTGTGGGAAAACATTGGAGAGATTCAAGTCTTTGTCTTGCCACATTGACATGGATGATGGAAGTAGTTGAGATAGTTCTGGTATTAGATGAAGAGCCAATAGAGGGAGGTCAGTTAATTCGAATAGGGTATCTTATGTTTTTGGTTCACCTACTGTGGATACACCTTTGGTGCAAATCAAGACTGATTCTGAAGAATCCAGGCTGCCAGCTGTCACTCTAATAACTGTTTCCAAATTTGTTTAATTGCCAAATGCCAATGTTAGTTTTTATTTTCTGATCATTGATCATATTCATTGATCATTGACATTGATGTATAAATTTCAAGGAATTTTTAGTTAATACAAATATACAAGGATATTTTGTAATTTTCTAATAGATCATAGAAGTCTGAGACTTCAAGTCTCTATCCTCTCACCTCTGAGTCTGGTTACTGGTACTATGATCATTGATTCTTGAATTTGAAATTTTGATGTATAAATTTCAAGGAGGTTAAATAAAATACATGGATATTTTGTAATTTTCATTTTTTCTATCACTATGCCCGTGTAATTTTGTAAAGAGCTCATTGGCTCAAGTCAAGAATCTCAATTGTAATTAAGTAAATACTTAGTATTAGGAAATTAACAAATAATAAATTGACTAATGAGTATGAACTATGAACCATGACAAATAAATTATATTATTATAATAAATTGACAAATGACAATTTATAAGAAATTAGGAAGCTTTGAGTCTTTGACCATGTTGGTAGTATTTTTAGTTTTCACAATTGCTTTGAGAATTTCTTGCAATTTTCCTCCCCAAGGCCTAAATTTTGAATTTTTGATCAAAATGTTAAAACTCTAAGTGCTAGGTTGAGATATGCTCTAAAAATCCAATAAACCATAGAAAGGCTCAGATCGGTTCTATTTCGTCATTACTTTTTCAAGTTACTTAAAAGAACCTTTAAGCATGTGTGCATTACTAACAGACCACTGACAATGTTCTGAAGTAACGCTAGATTGTTTCATAACTTCTCAATGGTTAAGTGGTTATGATGCTAATGGGTTCCAAAATCTTGAGGGACTCTTGACTAATAGTGTGCATAACTTCAGAAATAAAGAGATAGTTAGTTACAAGTGATAGTGTGTAATGGTGTTGAAAGTGACAGTTAGTTTCATGCCACATGGAAAGTGGGGAGGAATGGACTATGACATGTGTCAATGGACGGATTAATATTTGACACTTTGTTAGGAACAAGTTGTTTACGGAGCTTCGTGAGGGTTTGTTGGCCATTAGTGTTGGCGGTTACGAAGATGCGATGAAGCATTTGGCAGAAAGGCGTAACTTCGGAAAGGTTAATCCGTTACAAGATTAAACAGTTGAGAGGTTACGAAAGGCTTTGTGTGGGACTTTGCAAGGTTATATGAGAGTGGAGAATCAGAGATGTTAAGAACTAAGAAGACCATCAGTCCATCACCATAACTTCAAAAGGGTTCAAAAGGCCTCTAATTTGCATGTAGAGAAGTTGAGACAGGGTTAGATGAACTATTTGTGTAACTTTGCAACCAGCCCATCTTAAGTTTAGAATCTTATTCTTGAAGTTGAAACTTGAAATAACATGGTTGTAGCCTGCATGACTATGAGGCATTGAGGGCCAAAGCATTTACAGTTTACAATGATGAAAAAGGACATTAATAATTATATGAATTCAAAATTTCAAATTATAAATTTCTTGAACATTCTACATTACAAAAATCATGAATTCAAATTACAAATTACAAAAATCAAAATTTACATTACAAAAATCATGAACAATACTTATTACTTGTAGCTAAATATGAGTCAAATTGTCAATAATAAATATTCAGAATCAAGTCCATTATCAATTTATCTAACAAGTATAGTAATAAGTATATAGTGTATAAAATTATAAATACCTATTAACCGAATGCTAATTCTAAATCACTGCACTCTTCACTCAGTGTCAGTGAGCAGTCTGCCTCTTCTATATCCCACATGGAATCCAGCTCTTGAAATTGACTACTACTACTAGCAAGAGGTTCTTGATCTTCTTCATTTTGAGTTGGGTATTCAAAATAAAAACATTCTTCATCTTCATTCTTAGTCTGGGACCAAGATCCATCATTTGTCTCAGAACCACCTTGTTTTGAATTTGAGCTAGTGTTCAAAAGCCCTCGCCTTTCACATAGGGAATTCCAAATTTCCAATGCCCTGTCATAAGGAAAGTCTCTAACATTGTACTGAGTTACAAACAACCTCAAGAAAGTTTCCAAATTTCTGTCTAGTTTGTTTCTGATCTTTGATTTCAAAAACCCCAATGCACTGAAAACTCTTTCATCTTCCACCGACCCCAATATCATTGTTTGACATAAATTAGCAAGTTTGAAATATTTTGATATTGAATCACACAGTACTTCACTCTACTCTATCCTTTTCCAAAGCCTGGTTATTGCACCAGGTTCAAATGGATTCTCCAAGTTTTTTAACTATAATTTCATACATGATGCAAATTGTCTACATTGTTTTTTAAGATTAGCTAAATCTATAATTCAATCAATTGGTTGTCCATTGCAATCTGCATGTTTTGAAAACTCTCTGATCAATTCATCAATTTTTTTATGAAACATATGAGCATCAAATTGTCTATCTCTGATGTTTTTCCAAAAATGAGGAAACACACAACCCATGGCCTCAAGAATTTCTTCTCTAGGGAATCTTTCATGAATCTCACTTGAAAGTTGGTAGGAAATTGACTTCAAATTCTCACTAACAGATTTAACAAACCTGTCAAAATCAGCCCTTTTAACTGGAAGTAGTCTACCTTGCTTGCTCGTCTTAGATTGGTGCATTGGTATTTCATATCCTTTCAAAAACACACATAAATCACTTTTTGCATTGAATTGTAAAAAATTCTCAGCATGATTCAAATCTGTAATTATTTGTGACCTAAAAAAATTTGGGCTTTGAAGTGTTATCACATTTGAGTATAAATTATCCAGGGCAAGGCATGTCATTCTATGTAAATCTGAGTACTCATGGATATACATAGTCCTATCTTGGGCTTTCTTAACAAGTTTGTTCATTAAATCTAGCATGGGGAGAAGACTAGCTAAAGTTAACAGCTTGTCTCTATATCACTTAACTTATGTAACAAATCAAGAGCTTTGTCTACTGTGAGGCGTTGCTCATATATTAATCCGATCAAGGATTGATATTCTATTAGAACTCTTTCTACTAGTCCATGCAAAGAGATCCATCTGGTCTCAACATCCTTGAGAAGCTTGTTTCCTAGTGTTACTCCCTCTAAGAAAATCTTAAATTCTGCAAAATGTTTAGGACTTCTACAGAAGTAAGAGTATATGTCGCGAACTAGATCTTCAACTTTTGACATTGTAGGAATATCGCTTACAATTTTATATGCTAAATTCATTTGATGGGCCATGTAATGTATGCCAAGCATGTAAGGTACAATACTAGTTTGTAATCTTGCATAGAGACCATTCCTTTGGCCTTGCATTACTGCAGCTCCATCAGCTCCAACACACACTAACTTCTTTCCAATTGTCAAATCATCCATACCAACAACTTCATTCAAAGCATTCTTCACTTCAAAATATAAGTTTTGAGTTATTAAATTTCCCCTCATTTTACGAATGCAGAGTAGATGATCTTGACGGACATGTTCTTTTACTATATACACATGTATACAAACTCAAGTAGTGTTAACTACTACAATAACTTCATCTATGGATAATGAAATGAATCTAGATTGTTTTACTTTCTCCTGTAAATTTTTCTTTTCCACCTCAGAAAGATAGTTTGCCATTTCCCATCCAATGTTTGTTGACCAATGTGACATCGGATAGTGAGGAACTTTCAAAAAAGATAATAAATTACCATATTCTCAAAAGTCTCTCATAGGATGCCCTCTAGACATAATATGGAAAACAACACTCATCTGAACGGTCTTTGCCAGGTTTGCTTCATTGGCTGCATGTTTAAACCCAACCTTGATTGGATTTTCACTACTAGCAATTACTTCCATTCTCTTGTTATGCTCTTCATATTCTATGACATACTTAACATGAAGATATTCTTCCTTTGATTTCCATCTCACTACTGATATTTCTTGTTCGTCTATGGTCTGTTTTTCATAAACCTTAGCAATATGCTTTTCTATAGTGTCAAGCTTTAGTTGCAACTTCTTCTCTCTTTTAAGTTTCTAGGTACAAATCTTACACTTGCATTCTGTTGGTTGTTCATCATTGCTTAGAACTGGTTCAATGAACTAGTACTTTTCTATCCAATCAACCTTAAAATTTCTTGCCATTTCCCACTCTCGCCCCATTTTTACTTCCCTTTTTCTTTTCTTCCTACCAACATCATTATTATCTTCATTGCTAGCATTTTCTTCCAACTAGTTCTGCGTATCCCTTATAACATCTTCTCTTGTGCCACCATTGTTATCCTCATTTGATGCATTTTGATTTTCATTTAACTCAATGACAACCCTAGCTTGTGGTACTGGTACTGGTGAGTTATTGTGAATGGCTTTTGCACTCGCAATTGCAAATGTTGATGGAGCAGAAATATTTCCAGCTCCAAAGAAAGCCTTTATGGTTGTATCTTTAATTTTTGGGCATTTTGATGGCCTCCTAGGCCCTTCACTACCTTGAGGAGTCTTACCCTGCCTTTCACTGCCCTGAGGAGTCTTACCCTTGTTTAGCTTTCCAATCTCTTCACTGCCCTGAGCACGGTGAGAAGTATGAGTCTCAACCTCCCCTGATAGCTGAATCCCTTTAGCAGTAGTAGCCTGAGGATACTCAATCTTAGGATAGTCACCCTTGTCCAACATCTTCACCCAATGACCTCTCACTAGTCACTAGGATTCTAGCCTCTAGGAATTAAAATTAATAGCTTGATACTATGAAATGTGAACAAATAATTGTTTACCTTTGTCCCACTTCCTCTGATTTCTGACTCTCTAAAATGTTGAGTCCTTTGTTTACTGTTGCAAGATTGTTATTTGTAAATCTGGCCCTCTGACTCCAAAAATTTGTAACGACGCATGATAAGAATACTTTTAAGTTTTCTAAATTTGATTTGAATTTATATCAATCCATGATTCCAAATTCCAAATTTCCAATTTTTATTTATTTTTAAATTCTCAGGCTTTTGAAGAAAACGTGCTGAGTGCCGACTTAATCAATGCTATTTTTGGTGAAAAATTAAATATACGTGGTGGTCAATAAAATAATTAATTAACAGGTTGGTGAAATACGTTGTGGACCAATAAAATAATTAATTAACAGGTTGGTGAAATATGTCGTGGACCAATAAAACAATTATTTAACGGGTGGTGAAATAGGTTGTGGTTAAGATAACAATATAAACCATTTGGCTATTTCAAATTTGATATGCAATTCATAATTAATATCATTGGCGATTAAGAGACCGTTAAAAGAACCACGTCACATTAATTATAGGCAAATATGATGGTCAACAACATCAAATGACAAATCTGATTGGTGATTCCAATTAATATTTAGCGGTTACAGTGTCAAGATTGGGCAAATATGGGCTAGCCTATACCTGTGCGATTCACCAATTTCATGAAATGTTATTCCTAGAATTTTCCAAAAGGTGAATATTCACCATTAAAAATTACGCTGTTTAGGAGTGGGCCAACTTAGTATGGCTTCCACTTTGCTTGGATCCATCTTAAGGTCACCTTGAGACACCACAAAGCCTAGGTAGACTATCTCTTGTTTAAGGAATTCACTCCTCTCTAGGTTAATGGCTAGTTTCTCCTCATGTAATATTTTTAGGACAACCTCTAGGTGCTACATGTGTTCCTCCTTGGTCTTGCTAAAGATGAGAATGTCATCTAGGTACACCACAAAAAACCTACCAATATAGTCTTTTAGGACCTCATTCATTAACCTCATGAATGTACTAGGAGTATTTGTAAGCCCAAAGGGCATGCCTAACCATTCATAAAGACCCTCATTAGTTTTGAAGGCTGACTTCCACTCATCCCCTTCTTTCATCCTAATTTGGTGATACCCACTTTTAAGGTCAATTTTGGTAAAATATTGAGACCCCCCAAGACAATCCATAAGGTCTTCTATTCTAGGGATAGGAAAACTAGATCTAATGATAATCCTATTAATTTCCCTAGAATCAGTACATAACCTCCACTTACCTCCCTTCTTTGGTGCCAAAACCACTGGGACAACACATGGACTAATAGTTTTTCTTATTAGCCCTTGATCAAGAAGCTCTTGAATCTGCCTTGCAATCTCTTTATTCTGGTCTGGGGTTACTTTATATGCTTCTTTTTTAGGCAAGTATGCTCCAGGTACTGTAATACCCCAAAATTGGCACCTAATCATTTCAATCAATTTTGGTGCATTTCTTCAATTTTCTATGTCATCAAAGTCCTATCTCACTAGGCAATTTTCTCTCTCCTACTTGGCTCTATTTGACTTGATGTTAGTTGCAAAGACCCTAAATTGCAATAATAAAATATCAAATTAATTCCTAAAGTCTTTGACTTATATTAGCTAAATTATCCCTATGATAAATTAATTTAGTTCTAAAGTCCTAAGTGCTTTCTAATTAAATTAAATCTACCCCCTTTAGCTAATTACACATCAAAAAGAAATTAATATTATTTAGTTATTCGAATGGACACCTCTTTATTTGAATTTAATTATTCAAATTATTCGAAGAGTCATACCCCACATGTGGCAAAAATTCTATTCTTTAATTAAATAATTGCTTTCATATTTGTCTCATTCTCCAACAAACAAGTGAAGAGTCTTAAAGAGGAATGAAGAGTCAGGAGTTTCAAATCAAGAAACTCTTCATTCCCCTTTTGGCATTTCTATTTGAAGAGTTTGTTTTCCCTTTCCAAAGATCCAAATTTTGAGAGCACATAGATTATAGAGAAATTCTACTAAATTTATTGAGATTCAAAGCTTTTGAGTGCATTATTTTAGTTAGTTCATTTAGCATAATATTGCATTTTCTCTCATCTAATTAGTTTGCTTACTTGTTCTTAATCTAGTTGCATTCTTATTTGAAAATACCAAAAAGAATTTGCATTCTCATTTTAGATTAATTGCATTCATACTAGTTTAATTGCAATTTGACTTCTTGCATATGCTTTTCTTTTAAATCCTCCATTGTAGAATCGGTCTTATGGTTGTTGGCTTTCAATCTGAGAGCAATTTTAAACACCCCGACTACATAGGAGGCAACAGGTCGCTTCACAACGGATTTCGGATTGAATAATTCATATTCTTTCCCATAATTTGATCATGTGAGTAAGGACTATGTTGTGTGTGTGTTGTATTTGAGGTCCACATTCAATCATACACATTTTGGCACCCACCGTGGGGCAGAAAAGATCAATTTCTGGCCTCATTCTTGATTGGTTTTTCAGTTTTAGTGTTGTTTCCAGGACTTGTACAGCCATGTACATCCTGGAAACCATATAATAGAGTAATGGATGGATAGAATGATTAATATTATTTCTCATGCTTTTGGTTTGGTTCATTTTTATAAAGAAATGAATAAGTTATGATCATTTTGGTGAAAGTGGATATTTACAGATTTGAGATTCCCTGAATACAGTCAGATTGAAACATTTGGTACAGACAAATTGTGAAGAATCAGGATCTATAATAATATTAATTGGAAATATAAATGAATTATCTTTCATTTCCTTTTGGTTTGAGTCATTTTTATGCAGATTTGTGAAAGTTATGGGCATTTGAGTGAAAACTGGTTTTTAACAATATGTATTGGAGTTGCAGGTAATGATTTACTCTTAGAGAATGATTTATGAATTAGAAAATTAAATGGCTTACATATTTGGAAACTAGATTAATTAATAGTTACTATGAAATTGGGTTGGTTTCATTTGGATTCTTTTTGAGAAAGATATCAGATTCCCTAGGCAGGGTTTGGTATTTTAAATCTGAATTATGACAGGGATGTGGATCAGAATTTGCAGTCTGAATAAGCAATTGTTTGAGGAATCAAATGAGGTTATCAGACCTTAAGATTTTATGAGGTGATAGATATGGTAATTATCTTCAAACTTTGTGTTTTTCAAAAATTTTGGTTTAGAGTTTTGGTGGGTCAAATAAATCAATATTTAAAGACTGTCTTGAAGACAACAATGTTACATATGTTAAATCAAACTCCTAACAATTGATTTTCATATCTAACCATCTTAGGGTTTGCATAAGTTGGATATACATTGCATATCTTGTTTTCTTGTTTTCTTGTCTTGTTCATTTGAAGGTTCATGGCTTGCTTTCATGGAAAATGACAAACCAAAAAAAGGTAAAATCTACTAAGCGCGTTGCGTTGGACTTGAGGTATTTTGTTACATCTCTACAACATTTGGATTTTGGGATTAAAAATGAATCTCTCATGTGTTTGGCTTGAGTGTTTACATGCTTTCATAGAACACATTTCAATTGATGCTCTTAATGGGAAATGAATGAACATAGATTTTCTTTCATACAAGTTTGTGTAAGTGAATGCTTGTGTTTAAACCTTAAGTAATTCTTGGTTCCAATATCAAAAATCTCATCGAGTAATTTAGGGCATGGATTCATTCCTTGTTTACATGAAGAGTTAAATGCACCACTTTGTGGACTCACTTCATGTTTACTTGGAAAGTTAAATATTCCATGGTTCAAACCCTTTTGCGCTTGTGAGTAGTATTGATAAGCAATCTTAGAGTACTTTTGATTGATCTTGTTAGCTAAATTGGGTTGTTGGACTCACTTTTTTTAATCACCCATCATTCAGCCCTTTGGATGCAATCTCAGCACCATATTCAGGGGATGGGTCTACCTAAAAAAGTGTGTTCCATAAAGTTTTTCCCATTTTGTGCTTTCTTGATCTCATTAGTGTTCTAAGGTGTGGACTCACTTTGAGTTTGTGTGAGGAGTTAAATGCGCCACTTTGTGGACTCACCTCACATTTACTTGAAGGGTTAAATGTACCACCTTTAGTGCTTTCAAATACTTTTGATGGTGAATTACTTACTTTTTTATTTCTAGAAGGCCTACTTGTGGATTTCATCACCTCAAGGGATGACCTTAACTCCCGTGTTCCGACGGAGTATAAATATCAGGAGGTGAATCCAAAGACACCTCTCTTGGGAATGAGTTAGATTTCACTCTTGGCTAAGCCTCAAAGAACTTTATACCTTTGAGAAGTGAAGGAGGAGATTTGGGTTACCGTCTCCCCCTAGCTGTGTGATTTTAGATTCTCTCATCTACAGATTTGGGCCTCACGTACCTTGCATATATCGAGGAATCCCTTTAGAAGAGCTATGTATAGCCTTGTAGATAGCTTGCTAGGATGTTGTTGTGTTTTAAGTGCCTACTAAAACATTCTCAAGAACATACACAAGTAGAGTCCTTAGGGAGCAGAAATACTAAGTCACTATTCCTGTTCATGTGCAAGGTTGCTTTGTCCCTTGCCCATTGCTTGAAGACTGTTTGCTTGAACTCCTTGATTGTTGTCTTACGTGCTTGATCAATGACATAAATTTGATCTACCTTTTTGTCTATGATCTATTTTTCTATTTTCCTATCGTTCACCATCAGAAACTAGTTGTCTTGAGTTAGGAATTGATCGATCTTTGCTT
Organism: Chamaecyparis obtusa; assembly: GCA_027943335.1. NCBI lineage: Eukaryota > Viridiplantae > Streptophyta > Pinopsida > Cupressales > Cupressaceae > Chamaecyparis > Chamaecyparis obtusa. Next base: position 137,672 of record BSBK01007236.1, on the reverse strand, counting down.
TGACTCGCGTTGTCTCTCATCTATTCATCTTATCTCTTTATGCCTTTTGTACCTCATGTTGCGATAGTCTTATCTCAGCTATTCTAGCCACTTCTTTTGATGATTCATACCAGGTTCATCTTGCATCTTAGCTGTTCTAGTTATTTATCTTCTTTTCGTTATCTTAGAGATAGAGTCTAGCATTATCCCGAGTCTCCTCTCATCACATCTTCATTTATGAATGTCACGAATCGGATTGGAAAGACTTTCTCCATTTAGAATACTGATCAAGATAGAAGCAAATCTCCTAATCAAGACATAGGTCATCTTGAATCTGTTATGAAATCTGAACTTTGTGAGAGATCCTCACATTCCTCCTTGTTCCAAGAGTATTATAATCCATTTTTTCAGATACAGTCTGACTTATTATTTCAAGAATATTATAACCCATTGTTTGAAGACCAGCAAGACTCTAAAGGGTCACTTTCTAAAATTGAACCTATCGACTCTTTCATGATCTCTCAGAATACTACCAACAATATGGGAGATCCATTCCACTTCCCAAGGGGAGGTAAACTCAGCGCTAGTCATAAGTAATATCCAAATGACCAAGGTCAAGGTCAGTCTCAAAATGATAAGAGTTATGATCAATCCCACAAATTTCAATATTTGGTCAACATCCGGGACCTTTGCAATTTGAAACAATGACAAGGGGAGCCTCTCCTAACATTTCTCCAGAGATGGAGACAACTATGCATGAAGTATCTGTAGGAATTACCCGAGTTTGAAAAGCTTGATATCTTCTTGGACAATCTTGTCCCAAATTTTGGATACCAAGTACGATTACAAGGTCCCCTCACTTTTGACAATATGATTAGGCGAGCTGTGAGGATAGAAGCGTTTATGGTCAAGAAAGGAGGATTGACTTTGAACAAAGATAACAAGCAAAGACCTTCTTCCTCGAACAAGGATAAGGATAAGATTGTCAACAAAAACATAGATGTTATGAATGATAGGGTTGTTGACAATGTGATGCCAAAACCCTCGAAGTCTATCTTTAATCTCAGCTCTAGCATACAAATAATCAAAGCCACTGAGAATGCTACAACAGAAACTCAGCCACCTTCAAGATTCGCTAGAAACAAACCTTGGATTTCTCAACCCAAGCATGACTCCAATTCCTTGGGAGAACCTCTGGATGTGGTTTATAGGACTTTGGTGTAGAACCATAACAGGAATTCAGATCATTTGGAATTTAAAGACTCATTTCCTCCTCATGGGAAAAGTGAATTATCGAAGTCTAAAGGTACGAATGATGTGGTCAACTACATGTATGATACTAGCGACATTGTCACCTATGAGATTGAACTTGTTGATGTTGAATACTGTGACATGATCATTGCTCCAGGGAGCAAGGATACTCCTAAACCCAAAACTCCCTTTATCTTGCGAGGCCCTGCGCCTCTCTCTTATAACTCCACATAGTCTCTAGCTTGTGCGAATGCTATCACTCGATCTCGTGCGAAGATTGTTCTCAAAGGTCCTGAACCTTTGACATCCAAACCAAAAATATCTATGGATAAAACCCTCGCTAAGGTAAACATCCCCAAAGATCTCAATCTTGACCAGTTTCAATCTATGGTGGGTCACTTGACTTCACCTCATTATTTATCCTTCTCTGAAGAAGATGATCACTTGCCGAGCCACCCGCATAAATGCTCTCCTGCACACTGAAGTTATGATAGGCCCCAAGAGTATCCCTCATGTCCTCATTGACAATAGTGCTAGCCAAAATACTTGCTCTACTAAGATGCTTACCGAAACGACAGACAGCTTTGTTCCCGCCAATAGAGAGTCCACTGAGTTCTATGATGCTAAGCTAAAAGAAATAGAAAAGACCTTGAAGATCAAAGATATTGGCATGGGGGAATATCAGTTTGAGTCCATGTTGACATTGACAACTCTCCCTCCATCTCTGCATTCCTATGAGGAACCTTCTGAAGATGGATTTGGTATTAGCTATCAGAGCTATGAGCTTGACCAACCTAGTTTCAGCTTGCACTCACATGAAGAAACACAAATTCAGCCTATGACATATGAAAGACCTTTGAATGATCAAAATTATGATTCAGACTACCAGAAAGAGTCTTATCTACCTTCTCAAGTGCTTCAAGAACATGATCTTGGTTCTCACCAGGAGGATTTTATACACTCTACTGAACAAATTTCTACTACTGCAACTACTATTGACTATGTCATTGCCTCTAATGGCAGACATACTAATTGGGAGCAACTATTGGATGCTTCCCTTATCTTGGGTATGCCTCAAGGTATGCCTATTCTAGATTGTTCCACCACTTCTGCTATTGAACAGACTCCCACTGCTACCAACTCCAATGGCACACATACTAATTGGGAGCAACTGTTGGATGCTTCCCTCCTCTTGGGTATGCCTCAAGGTATGCCTATTCTAGATTACTTTGCTGCTTCTACTAATGAACAAGATCCTACTGTTAAAGAAACACTTCCTATATTAGATGACAACAATGAAGAAAGTCTGCCTCCGACTATGTCTCTAGCTGAATGGGACTCTATATCAGATGCTACTATGCAAATACCAGTTGATGCTATGCACCTATATGCTAGTCTTAACAACTCAGAAAGAGGAGAAAGTTATGATCCTCCAGATCAAGCTATTGATGATGATCCTTTCCACCCTCCTATGGAGATCATTCCTATGGCTCCTAGGCCATCTACTCCAAGCTACACTCCTACTGCTCTTGCAAATCATGGGTATGTAAGACCCCATTCTATTCCAGCTTCATGGAATATTGGTAGATCCAGAATTGAAATGGTTCCTCTTCATGCACTCTTACCACCTGAAAGGGGACCTAACTCTTGGAATAGGTCATCTTGGTTAGGCTCACATAATATTCCTCCAAACCTATCTAACTCTTCTAAGATGACTCACAATCGACAACACTCTATGGAAGATTACTTTCTTGATCTATCTGATGCATTCATGAATGATGAGGATGATACTAATATATTTTCACTTGAGCCCATCACATCAACTTCTCTTCCCTCTTCATCTCCAAGAAAAGTGGTTCGTCCACTTCCATTTCCACCTCTCCACCTGAACCAGTCATATAAGCCTCTTTCATCCACCATTCCTGAGTCTTTTGGAAGTAACTTGGATGTGCAACATAAAAATAAAAATAATGAGAATCCACTTATATCTCAAGGTCACCATGTCCCATCTAATTGACATGTGACTACGAAGAAAGGAAAGCAATAGAGGTGTTCAAAAGACTGCAAAGGTCCTCAAAAAGAAGAAGACAATCAAAAGCTAGAAAAATAAAATAAAAATGGATCTCGAAATCCATTCTACAGGCATTGTCATCAAAAGAACCTCAAAGTAAAGAAGAAAAAATTCAAAATCTATGTGGATTCCAAAGAAAGGAAAAATCAAAGTTGTCATTCGAGCTTCCAAAATTCTCATACTTTCTTCCATTCCATCACCCTTGCCTCTCATACTTTACCCTCTTCACTCCATCTTTCCTTTTCCCAAAGTGCATATTAGTATCTCCTTATTACTAATGACATGACTAAGAAAAATCTAGAACGTACTCTTCCTAAGCATTTAGAGCATGGGAAATCTGACAAAGAGTTAAGGTGTGTCCATGAGGATATTTGTGGGTCTCACTTAAGTCATCTTTCCTTGACTATGGATCTCTTGATAGTTGGACACTATTGGTTGGCTCTCCTATTACTGCTACAACATTTGGTTTTGATTTTGCTGACTACTACTACAAGTGACTGTGTTTCCAAAGATCACCACTGAAGGAGAGAAACTCAAAGAGCCAATCAATGCTCTTCATCTGAAGAAGTTCTATAGCTGACATTCTCCATGTGCTCATGTACATACTTATTAGTCCTGAAAAAATCCCAAAAATTGATATATTGCAAAAAATCCTAAAAATTGCAAAATGTCTTGAAAAAATGATCATCTTAGTGAAAACCTAGCAAATAGGTGCTTTGATGTATCTATTATCTTGGTGAAAACCTGGTAAACAAGTGCCTTGATAATACTAAAAAAAAATAGAAAATTTGAAAAAATAAAAAAAAATGAAAAAAACAAAAAACAAAAAAAATGAGATATTAAAAAAAATACAAAAAAAGAAAAAAAAGAGAAAAGTACAAAAAAATTGAAAAAGAAAAAAATGTGGCATTGATGAAAACCTGGTAAACAGGTGTCATGGTAGCAAAAATAGAATCTCTACGAAGATGGTGAAAACCTGGTAAACAGGCACCTCTTGTTTTCCTGAAGTAACATCTTCTCTCAGCGTTGCTTGGCTCTTAGTTTTCTTTCCCGCTTTAGTTGCTTCCTTTGTTTCCTACTTTGGTCTGTTTCCTGCTTTGGTTTGCTAGCTCACGCTATTGCCTTTAGTTGTCTTTGATATTTTCCTTGACTCCTCATGGATTGGAACTAGTTCACACTTGGGGGCACTTGCCTGGTCTAGGGGGCATTTTCCTATCACTTTCAAAAACTCTTTTCATGCATCAGTCATCAGTGGTTCTCGCTGTGTCTGCCTGCTGATGCCTAGCTACTTTTGAGATTTCTCTCCTCGAGGATCTCTCATGTATCAGTCACCAGTGGTTCCCACTGTGCTTTCCTACTGATACCTAGCTATCATTTTCTCTTTCGAGATTTCTCCCTTACATTAGTCACCAGTGGTTCTCACTGCATCCACCTGCTGATGTTTCGCTAGTATCTATGAGATTTATCACATTGAGGATCTCTCTCGTATCAGTCACCAGTGGTTCTCACTATTTCTGCCTACTGATACTTCATTTAGTTTCCCGATATCTTCTTGAGACTGTCTCTCGTGACGGTCACCAGTGGTCCTCACTGTGTTTGCCTACTGTCGCTATCCCATCAAGACTTCAAATGTTATCTTTTCAAATTGACTTCAATCCGCTTGAACATGAATGTAATCGAAACTAAAACTAGACTTGTGGTTCGCTAAGGTATGCTGAGCTTTGTTTTCTTTGAGTGTTTGTTTGCTTTGTGTTTTCTTTACTTTCTATTTGTCAGTTTAGTTCCAATGATCCAAAGAATCTATCTAAGAGGGGTGTCCATCTGTAAGAGCCTTCATCTCATATTGGATAGCCATGCGTACCTTGACTCCTTTTATATGGATGCTTTGGTGAGGTTGGTTCTTCTCCTTGTTTGTTTTGAGTGACTTCTTTCTACTACAAGTGAAATTGCTAACGCTCGTCCTGCTAAGTGAACGTAAGGGTCACTACGAGCACTCTTTGGAAAAAGAAGGAACTCCTGCATGTTTGGTGTGTTCGTCGCAAGCAACATTCAGGTCATTCTAGCAAATGTGCTTTGATGCTTATGTTAACTTGCTAAATCAAAAGGAATAGGTGTTCAGGTCATTCTGGCTTCTTGTACCTTAATGCTTACACCTCATTCCGACAAATCTAAGACTTATGTCATATTCATATTCTCATGATAGCGATATCAGTGAGGGTTGTGTGGCATCTTGCATTTGTCCAAAGTTAAAAGGCTCTATGATGACAAATACGGTGAGTCCAACAACCAAGTCCTAGGATTGCATCCACTCATTTTGGGTTTGCATTTTCCAGTCTAGGCTTGCACTTTCTAGGCTTGCATGTTCATTTTAGGCTTGCATTTGAGATAGTGTTTGGTGCTCTCTTGATTGTCTTCTTTTCATCAAAGGTTCTCATCTTTCATCCCAGGTTCATCATGATTGCACAAGTTTTTAGGATCGAAATCAAAATCTGACATCTCTAGATAGCTCAATATTGTGTTTTAAATTTTGAGATCCTTTGGGATCGGATGCTTGTGCAGTCAGCTTTTTGGCCTCATTTTCCTGCCAGATCCTCATCTTTGCATCATGTTCTTGAGATCTTTTCTCTTTTCATCAAAGTCAACTCTAGTCAAATTTGGTCAACCATGGTTAAACTCGGTCAACAGGACCTTTGGATCGCTTCAAACTGCTTCTGATCTGCTTTATCTTCTGGATCTTTGATCTTATCCTTATCTGCAACCTCTTGCTATCAATCATCTTCTGACGTGTCATCTTTTGATTTCGCTCCTAAGGGGGCAGGATGATTGCATCATTGAATCTTGTCGAATCAATTCTTGAATCAGTCTGATCTAAATCATCAATTTTCATTGCTTAGGGCATCTCGGTGTCTCACATCTGCTTATCTCATCATCTATCTTTTAGGTATCTGAGCAATCTAACTCGGATCCTTGAGAATCAAGCTTCATTTTGGAGAGGATTCTTGAAATCTTTTAGGTATTGGGGTAATCTAACCCTAATCCCTGTGAGTCAAGCTTCATTCTAGAGATGGCTCTTGAAATCTCTTTTATACCGTTATTTGGGCAATCTAACCTGGGTCTTGGAGGGCTAAGCTTCGTATTGGGGCAATCTAACCCTGATTCTGGAGATAGTCCTAAATCTGCATCTTCATCAATTGGTATTGGGGCAATCTAACCCTGATTCCAGTTCTCTTCTAAGACCGTTGTCTTCACAATATAACTTGGACTTTAGAAATTCTCGTCATCTGTCACTTCAGACTATTCTTTGAATCAATGCACTAGTCGCACATCAATTCAAAGAGGGGCAAATGTAATACCCCAAAATTGGCACCTAATCATTTCAATCAATTTTGGTGCATTTCTTCAATTTTCTATGTCATCAAAGTCCTATCTCACTAGGCAATTTTCTCTCTCCTACTTGGCTCTATTTGACTTGATGTCAGTTGCAAATACCCTAAATTGCAATATTCAAATACTAAATTAATTCCAAAAGTCTTTGACTTATATTAGCTAAATTATCCCTATGATAAATTAATTTAATTCTAAAGTCCTAAGTGCTTTCTAATTAAATTAAATCTACCCCCTTTAGCTAATTACACATCAAAAAGGAATTAATATTATTTAGTTATTCAAATGGACACCTCTTTATTTGAATTTAATTATTTGAATTATTCAAAGAGTCATACCCCACATGTGGCAAAAATTCTATTCTTTAATTAAATAATTGCTTTCATATTTGTCTCATTCTCCAACAAACAAGTGAAGAGTCTCAAAGAGGAATGAAGAGTCAGGAGTTTCAAATCAAGAAACTCTTCATTCCCCTTTTGGCATTTCTATTTAAAGAGTTTGTTTTCCCTTTCCAAAGATCCAACTTTTGAGAGCACATAGATTATAGAGAAATTCTACTACATTTCTTGAGATTCAAAGCTTTTGAGTGCATTATTTTAGTTAGTTCATTTAGCATAATATTGCATTTTCTCTCATCTAATTAGTTTTCTTACTTGTTCTTAATCTAGTTGCATTCTTATTTGAAAATACCAAAAAGAATTTGCATTCTCATTTTAGATTAATTGCATTCATACTAGTTTAATTGCAATTTGATTTCTTGCATATGCTTTTCTTTTAAATCCTCCATTGTAGAATCGGTCTTATGGTTGTTGGCTTTCAATCTGAGAGAAATTTTAAACACCCGAACTACATAGGAGGCAATAGGTCACTTCACAATGGATTTTGGATTGAATAATTCATATTCTATCCTGTAATTCGATCATGTGAGTAAGGACTATGTTGCGTGTGTGTTGGATTTGAGGTCCACATTCAATCATACATAGATACAAAGTCAGTTTGATGAGTGATTTCTCTTTGAGGAGGAAGAGTGGCTGGTGTCCCATCACTAATGATATCCTTAAACTAATTCAGTAGTTGTTGCACTTCCTTTGGCAATGTAGAGTGTAGAACCTTGGTCTCCTCCTTGGGTTTCAAGACTATGGCTGACCCTACTCCTTCTTCCTTGAGTTCATGCAAGAACTCCTTCCCACTCATCAAGTGTACATTAGAATCAACTAAACTTGCAACTCCTTCCTCCACAAGTGACTGAAATTTATAAGTGACTCCATCTTTCTTGAAGTTATACACATTCCTCTTTCCATGATAAACTGCATCCTGATCATATTGTGATGGGCTTCCTAGTATCAAATGGAAAGCATCCATAGGTAGGATGACACATAGCATCTTTTCTTGATAGCCACCTATCATGAAGTCCACCCATGCTTGTTCATTCACTAGAACATTCTGCCCCTTATTTAACCAAGCCACCTTGTAAGGATGGGTATGAGGTATTCTTTCAAGCTTGAGTTTTCAGATTGCTTCCTCTAATATTATATTATTAGTTGAACCTAAATCAATGAAAACTTTCCAAACTTTACCAAGGATCTTGCATTTGATCCTAAAAAGAGCCCTCATATGCTTAGGTTCTTCCTTGGAAGGTTCCTTGAGTAGAACTCTCCTAAACATGAGGTTCTCTCCATGTTCTGAATCCAAATTCACTTCCAGTGACTTCACACAACTTTCTTCCTCTTGGGCATATGCCATCTTCTTCTCTCCTTGAGAACTAGAAGCATTGTCAGGACACCTATAGGAAGGATGGGCTAGCTATCCACAATTATAACACTTCATGCTTGCAAAGTGTGACCCTCTACTGAATCCACTTGATCTTCCTCTACCACTTTGGAATCCTCTACCTCTACCATAATTCCCTCTTGCACTTGGTTCACTGATTTTTTTTAACCATCATTGCTCCTACCACCATAGCCACCTCTATGCCCCCTAGAGTCTCTCCCTCTGCCTCTACCTTTTGGGTTAGAGTCTTTCTTCTTCTTTTTCTTTTCTTCTACCTTTAGTACCAATTGGAAGCACTTATGGATAGTAGTAGGAGTCCAAAGACTAATCTCTTCTTGAATACTCCATCTTAAACATCCCAAGTATCTAGAGACCCGAATACTCTCCTCTTCTTGAACCTTAGACCTCAAAAAAAGTTTTTGAAACTCCTCGGTGTAAGAAGCCACATCCATCTCTTTTTGCCTAAGATTTGGTCTTTTCTCATGCATTTGGATCTCATGATCCTCTGGCAGATAATTCTCTTTGATCTTTGTGACCATAACTCTCCAATTTATAATGGGTCTTTTCCCTTTTCTTTCCCTCTCTTCTTAAAAGAACTTCCACCATGTTAGGGCTGGTCCCCTTAGCCTTGATTTATCCAACTTCACTCTTTGTTCCTTTGAGACACCTTCACATTCAAAGTGATTCTCCATCCCTTCAATCCACTCCATCACTAGCTCTGAGTCCATCTTACCGACGAATAGGGGTATTCCCTCTAATGCTTTGCCTCCCAATTCCTTAATGGCTTTTAGAAAAGGTTCAGATCTAGTTTAGGAACATAATCTTCATCAGCTAATGCTTTTCCTTTTTCATCTTCTACTGCCATCTTATCTTGCATTCTACCAGCGGTCATTATCACTTCATCAAGCTTGTCTTTCAAAGCTTCCATAGTCTCCTCTAAGATTCTACTTCTTTCTTTTTGTTCAACCACTTCTCTGGCCAATTTAGCATTGGTCACTATTGTGTTATCTCCAATGGATTCACTTCTTTCTGCATACACCTTTCACTACCCAAGCCTTTCAATGGCTCTGATACCAATTTTATAGGGAGATCTTCTTCAAACTAGCCCTACTTCCTTTAGGACTTACCTAGGCCTTTCCTTGACCTATTTTAGGGTTCTTTAGACCCTTCACATTGAGGGATTCTTCCTAATCTCCTCTACTCCTCAAGATCTCACCACCAAGGATTACAACCCACTCTTGTTCACAATACGCTTCATATGAATTCAACTAAGGAATTCATCCCTTCATCCAAATTATTTTTTCCAAGTATTGAGCATGAGAGAAGACTCAATTTATCTTATTTTGGTTCATTTTGAGGTGTCCCACCATGTAGCATCTTCCTTCTACAAGTCGATCTCGAAAACTTAGACCTAAAGGCTACTAGGTCCTTATAGGTCTTCCAACACACTTATTAGGGCTTAACTTTTCAACTTTCCACACAAGTGGCCAAAGTGATTACATTTCCTGATACCCTTTTTGAAGTTACAAAGGATTATGAACTCCTTAGGTCTCCAAGCCCTCTGTACAACACTTTCCTATCTTTAAGCCTTGTTTTTAGGCCTAATTAGGCTTCACTGGTTTTCAGTGAGGGTTTGACGATTACACCCCTTTCCGATTTGGTCAAATGATCCTTCACATGACTTAGTCTTTGATAATTAAGGAACACTTTTCTGAAGCTAGATTAACATTATCAATCTCTGAGTCGTCTCCCATTTGATGGATCAACAAAAGCTACCTAACCGGGCTAGCTCTGGCTCACATAGGGATTTCTCTTAAAAATATTTCCCCTGAAAATTAAACCATAAAAATACATATTTAAATATCCTATACAATACCCTAACATATTCAAGGAGGTCGTACAAAATGATCCATGGAAACCTATGTTAGAGCCATTTTTCTTACCTCTACTCTGAACAATCTAGCAAGCTGGTCACAAAGGAGGATTTAAGTTATAAAGCTTAAAATAAAACTATTAAACCAAAAAAAAGCTCTAGTCTACTTATCAAAACATAGAGAATCAACTCATGCAAATCTTTTTCTTAGGTCTAATCCATGATGAAGGATTACCGAGCTTTCTATTTAATCCAAAGCGGGTACAGTCACACCAGGTTATGAAAATCTAAAAGTACTCACACAAAATGAATGTCTAACCTTATGTCTTGATAGAAATAAGCCATATATAGGCTTATTCAACCAATCTTGGTCAGTTTTAACCCTATAACTACCTCTATCTCTCGGACAGGCCTTAGACAATTTATTGTCATGACAACTTTTTACAATTTTCTTGACAACTTTTCTAAAGTTGTGCCATTAGGTCTAAAAAGACCACCAAGACTCACCTAAGACTTCTAAGACCCTTTCTCAACTTTATTTCACTTAATTATCTCATTTTCACAGTCAAACCATGCCTTGGACTAATTAATAACATCCAATGGCATACAAGCCATATCCCTTGGGTCTATACTAATCCAATGAGACCATCACTAAGACATAAAACATCTTCCTAAGAATCTATTGGATCTCAAACACACACTACACTAAGAACACAAAACCAAAAGTCCTTAAAGGATAGTGACTTGGCCAAGGTCACTACAAGCCAAAACTAGGAGCTAGGAGCTAGGTTGGCCAAGAGCCTAGGTGCTCCTACACCACACCAACATTCTAGAAAATTAGTTTTGCAAAATTGGCCATGTTGATGATTATTATGAAGAAGATTTGAAAATGTTGCACCAATCTGAATTGGATCAATCATCATTTTCAAATCTTGTTCATGAATCACCATCAACCATTTGGTGATTCACTTGGTTCAGACTTATACAGTAAGTATTAATGTATTTTTTAATTATAACAAAAGTTCAATAATGGTTTTAGATGTTAATTGTGACAATCTCTTGGTTTCAGGCAATGCAGAAGGAGGCTCCTAGTTCAATATGCAATTTCAATTCATATGCATAAGATATTTGGTGGAGCTAAAAAATGCAACAGGTTTGCATTTTTGATAGAGGTCTTTAATTAGGTATTTTAAGTTATAGACCATCGTGAACATCATAATTTTGACTCTTATAGGTGAGGGTAATGTCCTTGACAAGCAAGCAAATCAATAATTTTTATTTGCTGGCTTGTTGAGGACATTCTCTTGCCCATAGCTTCTAGAGTTGTAATGTTCATGATGGTCTATAAATTAAAAAAGTTATAGACCTATTAAAAAATTGTAAATGTGGTGCATTTTTTCAGCTCCACCTATTATCCATGCATATTCTATGCAACTGCATGTGCATTCTCGATTCAGAGTGGGAAAATTTTATTTTGAATTCGAGGGAGAGAAGCCAAACACATAAAGAACATGGACATAAACACGATGCTAAGAAACATAAATGTAGATATGACAATAGTTGAGAAACATAAATGTAGATATCATGGTCACAATTATTTGGAGACTCCACATAATTGAATGGTATACCCAGACGATGCAACACAACTACTACTCCTCTGCTTCCAAGTTGACACTGCGAGATCCAAAAACCATAGATAAGGAATTAATTTAGAGAGCCAAAGAGGGCCATAATGACCAAAATAATACGAGGTCCCTATATTATTTCAATTTTTGTGGCCCTCCTTCTCTACTCTCTAAATTTATTCTTTATCTATGGTTTTTGGATCCTATAGTGTCAACTTGGAACTGGAGGAGTAGTTGTTGTGTTGCATCATTTGGGTATACCACTCAATTAAGTTGTGTCTCTAAACAATTGTGACCATGATGCCTACATTTACGTTTCTCAACTGTTGTATCCCAGGACCCCTTATGACCCTCTATGACCCTTTACGATCCCTAAGAATACATCTTAGAGGTGTTAAAGTGTCATAAAGGGTCATAAGAGGCTCCTAGGAGGGGCTAGATGAGCTTCCACCTTCATGTGGTTGGCCCTATTAAGTAGAGAATGTTAAACTATTCTCAAAACAAAGAGAAGCTCAATAATTTAAGGTCTCACTCCATGTATGACAATTTTTTTAAAAAAATACCCTAAACCATCGCAATTACGACGGTCACCAGAGAATGACCAACAAAAAAGAATTACAAATGATGTCTATCTGTTGGAAATATCTGATAGATAGACATCGCATGTACAACATATCCATCGCAAATGCAACATTTCCATCGTAATTGCGATAACAACAAATAGTCCTGACGACATGTTGACCATGTTGGTAGGCCCTCTTCCTATGCATATTGGGCTGGCCAGATCCGTCGTAATTATGACTCCTATCCTAGCCATCGGTGATTTAGACCCCAAAACTGCAACAACGGTTGGTGTCTCTTGATCGATGGGAGAGAGTCAGAATGCAAACAGAAAGCCATCAGAAAAAGGGTTCAAATGTACTCTTGGACCCCTTCGTTTGAAGGGGTGTTCATTTGAATGCTCCAAAAATGGAAATTTTGGTGAAGGACATGAAAATTTGGCAGAATTTTGCCCTTTCGAGGGCTCAATCGATGGAAAAATAAGACTATATTCTTTAAAAAAAAATGGCAGATTGTGGTACCCTGAAAAAACTTTCCAATGACTATACTTTTAGTATATATTGTGTTTATCGCGACTTTCTATTTTTGATTTTATTAAATATAGGTTGTTTGACCATTTAACAACCTATTTGTTTGGTGCTTCGAGAAAAATAGGGAATGTTTTTTTAAAAAAAAATGTATCCAATAGGTATTTGTGTTATCTTTCTATCAAAAAACTAAAAAATGAATTTTGATATGTATAAATAAAGTTATATTAAACTGAAGAAATCTATGTCTAAGTTGAGGTTAATGTAACTTCATAACTCAATAAAATATTAAATTTTGACCCAAATTGAATGAAACCAACAACATCCTCTAGATATTGATGTTACAATTCTACCCTTGAAAGAATTACATCATTATCATATTTCAAAAAAAAGTTATGTTGAAACAAGTGATTGTCACTCTTTAAAAATGCCGATTTTTCATATTAACCACTTTTTGAAAGAGACGGAAAAATGGACACATATCAATTTGAATTTTTCTAAAAAAATTATAGTTTGAAACAAGAAAGAAAATTCTAAAAATCACTAGTTTACATCATCTTCAAATTCTTAATGGTTTTGTAGTAATATGCGTCCAAAAGTGAAGTTCTTTTTCAGAATATTCATTTTAGTATCAAAGTTGGCGAAAAAGTGGGAACCACTTTTGTGTGACCACGCACTATATTTGTTGAAAAAGGCTTTAGAAACTTTCAAATAAATATAATTAATAGATACAAAGCCAAATTCTTAGCTGGTATCCTCCCTGCCTACTCCAAAATTGGAGCTTTGGAATAGGGTATAGACATTCATCAAATCATAATGGTATGGGGATTTTTGTTAGATATTATACTTAGAAAAAGTATAGTAGACATGCATCCGAGATGTGGAATCATAGAAAATTAGCTGAATTGTTTGGCGGAATCCCTTAAAGAGATATCCTTTCAAAGGATGAAATGAAATGATTGTAGGAAGTGCACAAAATAAATTTTGCAAGAAATCTCTCAAGATTATTTGAGTTAAATAAGGGCTCTGGAACACATCCTAACAAATTGTAATCTTTCTTTGTACTTTGGGTATACACAGCTATTTAGGTTTAATGGACAAGGGCTATACATACTTCAATCATATGATTAACCCATATTGCATTACATACACTATCAATCAGGTTTGCATGGTTGACCTTCATGCCCATGCTAGATATCTTGTAGGCACTCTAAACATTATTATTAAGATGCTAGTTAGACCTATTATGGTTTTGTGGACATATTTTGTTGGTGTCTATAGATCATATTTTTTTGGTGTTTGGAGATCATATTTGAATATAAACTAAGTTTTTCCAATGCTTCTTTTTAAGTGGATCCTAAAAATGGTGCAACTTATGTTTTCACTAAAACATCTATGTCAAAGTGGGTAGGTGTGTGAGGCTCGAATAATAAGAAGATCAATGAAATAAAAATAACTAAAAAGATACCCGAATGTAGTTGGATAAAAGGCCATAAAATGTTGTGGGAGAGAAGGGAAAATAATTATTTATCAGCCATGATAGTGCAAATTTAGTGTACTGCATTTCATTTGTTAAACACGACCTCTGGAAGAATAGTTCAACTAGTTGAAAGACTTTAATTATTTTCTAGGGGGAGATTACAATGCTATCATGGACATAAGTGAGAAATATGGGGGCTCTCACCTTGAATCCCAATCCTAGAAGGATTTCTGTAATTGGTTCAATAAGAATAGTTTAATGGATATTAAAACCAATAATGGTGTATTCACATGGAATAACATAAGAGATGGTTTTAGCTACATTGCAGAAAGATTCTAGAGAAGTTCCACTATAGGGGGGGGATATGAGCATTTTTTTTATATTACTTTAAATATATAAATACTCACCAATGCTAGATTTGATCACTTTACAGCTAGATTACTTATTGAGGAAGAAGGTAAACCAACAAGAAATCCTTTTAAGTTTGAAAATATGTGGTTCCAGTATAAGGACTTTTTGAATCTATTAGAACAATGGTGGAAAGAGGAAACTATTGATGGATCTAAGATGTATTGCTTCATTGACAAATTAAAATCTCTTAAAAAAATCTTAAAATGGAATAATGAACACTTCCAAAATATTTTTAAAGATAAATTTAAAGTAGAGAAAGAAATTCAAGATCTAAATGAAGAAGTAATAAAAAGTGGAATGAATAATGATAGTTATCACAAAGAAAAAGTATTATTGGCTAAACATGAAGATTTGCTAGAAAAAGAAGAAATATACTAGAAATAGAAATCTAGGGAGACTTGGCTTTTAGAAGGAGACAAAAATACCAATTTTTTCCATAATAGCACTAGAAAGAGGAGAAACATCAATAGAATCATGAAAACCAAGAATTTAGCTAGGGTTTTAGTTGAAAAACCTAAAGATTTAGCAAATGAGTTTGTGGAGTTTTACTCCAACATTCTAAATAACTTTGATCACTCTAATTTGAAAGTCCAGCAAAAACTCTTAATTTCAATCCCTAGATTAATCTCAGATATGTACAATCAGTGGCTTAACAACAAATTTACCATGGATGAAATAAAGGCAACCCTTTAAATCAATTTCACCCATATAAGGCTCCCAGTCCAGATGGCTTTCAAACTAGCTTCTTTAAAAAATGGAGCCAGTTTTTGGGAAAGGACTTGTGGGAAGCCATAGAAGAAACCTAGAAATTAGGAGGTTTTCTCATAGAGATTAATAATACCTTTTTCACACTTATTCCCCAAAAAGGATAGCTATGAAGATTTGGGCAACATTAGACCCATAGCTTTATGTAATACTATTTATAAAATACTATACAAAGCATTAGCTAATAGGCTTAAAATATTCCTTCCTAAACTCATCTCTGAGGAACACACTAGCTTTGTACTAGGTAGATCTATTTTTAATGGAATTATAATTGCACAATCAATTATCTATTTAGCACAAACTAATAAAGAACCATGCATTCTCATCAAAATAGATATCCAAATAGCTTATGACAAAGTTGACTAGAGATTTTTTATAGGCTTTTGGATTCTTTGAAAGGTAGATAAATTTGATTTATAGTTGTATCTCTACCCCTAAAATTTCCATCTCATTTTATGGTAGACCAGAAGGCTTTTTTGACATCTCATGGGGAATTAGAAAGGGTGACCCTATCACCCATTTCTTGTTTGTCATCATGTGACAGAGGCCCTAGAAAGAACAATCAATAAGGCGCATCAAGAAGGAGTGATTTTAGGTATTAATATCATTGAAAATGTGCCTAATGTCACTCATCAAGGGTTTACTGATGACACTATTCCCCTAGGTAAAAGCAGTTAAACTGAAGCAAAAAATTAGAAAGATATCTTATCTCTTTATATGGAGGCATTATGATAGAAAGTCAATGCTAGAAAATCTTCAATATTCTTTTTAAATACTAATACTAATCTAGAAAGGGAAATATGTAACATCCTTGGTTTTAGGAAAGGTGAGTTCCCATGTAAATATCTTGGGATTCCCATTGACAAAGGTGTTCAGGTAAACAAATAATGGGATCTAGTCACTAATAAGATGAATAATAAGATGGATAATTGGAAAGGAAGATAACTCTCAAAAGTGGGTAGAACTACAATGATCAAGTTAGTTCTATCAACAATGGAAACCTATCAAATGTTAGTTTTACCTCTTTCACAGGGAATCAAGAGGAAGCTGGATAGCAAGTTAAGAACTTTTTTTTGGCAAGGGGTCTCAAAATTAAGAAGATAGCTTTAATAAAATGGAAGAATTTATGCAAACCCCACTCAGCTGGAGGTTTGGGCATAAAAAATTTATAGTTGAAGAATATAGGCTTAGGAGCAAAACTAGTATGGAGATTGTATCAACAACCTGGTAGGAAATGGGCTAATATTCTCTTTAATAAATACATCCAAGGTGGCAATCCAATCAATTTATTTAGAACTGAGAATCCTCCTAAAGGCTCCAGAATCTAGAACTTCATCTTGGACTACAGAGAACTGATCAACGACAAATTAACATGGGATATAGGTAATGGAGAGAATGCCCTTTTTTGCGAAGACTCTTGGGTAGGTTATCCCTCGATAGATAGCTTGGGCCTTCCTAATAGAATCAAAGAGGTACTCACCCACTCATGGGGGTGTAAATTTTAGGACTATGTGTTAATCCCCATAGGTAATCCATCTTTGGGCTGACAATGGAGATCCCTTGATAATGTCTCTCTTCTTCCTAAAGAGAAAAATGACTTAATCAATATCCTAAAACCTAGACATATAACCCTCAAACATAGACCAGATAAACTTATTTGGGGAGGTTCTAATGATGGAAAGTACAAAGTTAAAGATGGTTATAATTCAATCATCAATGCACAACGATGGAAAGAAGTTGATCTTCCCCTTAAACTATGTTGGGATAAGACATGTTCACCTAAAGCGGGAATATTTTTATGGGATGCCCTACAAAAGAAAATCTTAACTACTGAATGGTTTAGCAAATTAGGATTTGAGGGACCAGCCAAATGCCCTCTATGTGAACAATATGAGGAATCAATTGACCACATTCTCTTGAATTTTTCTTGTGCCATAGAATGTTGGCATTGGCTTTGTAATAAGCTTAATTGGAACATAGTGTTTCCAAACAATCTACTTGACCATTTAAAAGCTTGGCCAACTAGCAAGCATGGAAAATTGTAGAAAACATTATTGAACATTGTCCCTTCTATAATGGTCTAGAAATTATGGAAAGAAAGAAACAAAATACTATTCCAAGATAAGAAAATGGAAACTCAATCCTTGAAAAATAAAATTGAGGCTAGTATAGTTGAGACTATCAAAAATAGACTTGGAAATTCACAACATGTGGAAGAAAACTTCTCACATTGGGATGGAATGATCCAAAAAATCTAGTTTGGTCTAATTATTCCACCACAATATGGTAAGTGTGGCAACCAGAGTAAATTCTAGATAGATCTGGATGTAGATGGAAAACCCTACCAACATGATGGTTCAAGTTAAACTTTGACGAGGCTTCCAAAGGTACTCCAAATAATACAAGTATTGGGTGCATCATACATTCATGGGAAGGTAAAGTATGCTAAATTAGCTAAGCCCCTCCATAAGACCACTAATAATTTAATAGAAATGGAGGCTCTCATGGAGGGTCTTCTTGTTTGCAAAGAGCTTAAGATCAAAAGATTGGAGATTGAGGGAAATTCTCAAATCATTATCAATGCCATTAGATCTAGTCATACTCCCAATTGACAACTTAGCTCAATCCTAGACAGAGTTATAGACCTACTCAATTTTCTTATAGATAAGAAGTTCCTTCATATTTATGGAGAAGGAAATAAATTGACAAATGAATTGGCAAACAAAGAGGTAGATGGATTCTTTATAAAGGATATTGATCTGATTCCTTAGTCTATTATAGTATATATTTTTATAAGTTAATAGAAACTGACTCAATTTATCAAAGAAATTATTAATTTTTTAAAGATATTATTTTTAATATTTGATAAATTCTAGCATGAAAAAATAATGAAATTAAAAATTGTGTTATATCATAATTCTAGACCAAAAATAGTAAAAATGAAAGTAACTTTTTTAGCAGTAGATCATGACTTCTATAGTAATGAACAATTATAATAAACTTTTAAAGTATGTAGAACTACTATAAAAAAAATACAATTCTTGTTCTTCAAGGTCAATTTTTTAAATTATTTGTATTAAATAAATTATAATAAAACTTTAATAATAATTTTTTAATATTTTTAATAATATTTATTAATTACAAACTTATGATTATGTTTATAATGTGTGGGTCTCTCTTTATGATGGTATATAGCTTTTTTATATGAGTTTACGTATGTACTGATCTAGACATGTTTTGTATGGAGAATAATTGTGTCTATGTTAAGGATGGATATGCTAGTAGACTTTGAATTGATGGTAGTACACTATGTGTAGTACATATAAATAGAAGAATGACTCCAAAGATCACATATCCTTTTAAATAAAATTGGAACCATTATTTATATACAGACTTACAACTATAAGGAAATGCAGATGGAAAAATATGGAGTTTCCAAGTTTCACATGTTGATGTAAACATGAATCCTTGGAAATTTAACTTAGAGGAATGTTTATTGTGTTATCAATTGAGATCAAAGTAGTCACTAGATTCATCATTAGGAAAAAACATAAAAGAAACTCACATACATGATCACAAGTTGTTGGAGAAGTCCTTGTATAATGTGGTGAGCACAATAGAAGATTTATGTGGAGGTCTATGGTCAATAACCAATTCGTGAACTCAAGATTTCAATTAAAGGAAATAAAAGTCATAGCTATCAAGACCCATACTCCAACCTTTGGTAAAGTAGTTGATGAGAATTGCATCTCTAACCTACAACAAACAATCATTGTTTGCAAAGATGGGTGACTAGAAATAATATGGAAACACAGGCTTTCTTCTGATTTGGAGTGGAATTTCCTATCTCCAATATAAATAGAAAGACTAGAGGAGATACCCTTCGACTATGCACCCTATTGCATTTTAATACATGAAGTCCATATTCAACTCCTCTCATGTAATCAGGTCCTCTTCTATTTCAACGTTAACTAAAAGACAGGTACTCCATAATAGCAATTTCCCTTATAAATTCAAAATAAATATGTAAGCCTGAGTTGGCCATATGTACTATAAAGGGACGTTTCCTTCCCTTTTATATAATTTATCAAAGCGGACTCCCACGTTTCGTTTACGATTGGTCTAAACTACAAATGGCAATGCTAGATTCCTTGACAAAATTTACAGATTATTATCATTCGAAAGCCATTTGTTTACGCAACACAAGTTATTGGAAAGGGCCCCACCTCACGTGGTAAAACAGCAGATAATTGGACGGCAACGGCTATCCAGCCACGAAAATTGTAAACCATACGAAGGGGAAACACTGTTTTTTATCCAAAAGTTTATAAAAAGTTATATAAAAAAACCTCTCTCTATGAAATTGTTCACCGTGTCACACGATAAAACAATAGATAATTGGACGACCAAAAGTTAGCATTATTTATATTAGAGTTTCAGCTACTCCTGGCCATGAAAACTCGATCCCAAGAAAACATACTTTTACCGTTTATTCATTATTTGTGGGTTGGCCAATGCAAGTGGGTGAAGAAACAAAAAGTAACAGTTTTTCATTGAGCTAACAGAAACAATTATTCCGATTTCATATAGTTGAAAGATTTGATCGATATTGTTTTTATTATTTTTTCTGTTTTAACGTTTTGTTGTATTAATTTTGTTTCTGGACCTGAATATGTATCAGCCTTTAATCTATTTTTGTTTTTTGAGCTTTTAGAAAAGAAAAACAGCATAGTTTGGTAAAAAGAAGTTATAATAATACAAGATTACTATTATCCACTAAAAAGTGTAAGGACGAATATTATCTACCATACTTTCGATAGAAAGTATCTACTACTTTCGATCGCAAGTAATAAACTTCTGATTGAAAGTACGAAAAATTCATACTTTTGATCGAAGGTAAGTTAGTACTTTCGATCGAAAGTATGGTAGTTGAAATTTGGTGGGGTTTTAAACCTCGTCGAAACTATCACTTTCACAGTTTCAATGGAGTTGAAAGTGGGGCTTCTGATTTTTGACCATCGTTTTCAGAGGTATTTTCATGTTTAATTTACATTATATATGTGTGTGTGTGTGTGTACATGTGTGTATATATATATATGTATGTACACACACACACACACACACACACACACACACACACACATATATATATACACATACAAATATATATGTGTGTGTACGTGTATATATATATATATATATATATATATATATATATATATATATATACACATGCACACACACACACACATGTACACATATACATATATATATACGCATATATTTATATACATATATGTGTGTATATATGTACATGTATGTAGATATATGTGTGTGTGTGTGTGTGTGTGTGTGCACATATATATTCACATGCACGTATACACACACACACACACACACACACATATATATACATATAATGTATACATATTCACACACACACACACACACACACACACATGTATATATGTATAGATGTATACTTGTGTACACACACACACACACACACACACACACACATATACATACACATGTATATATGTATAGATGTATACATGTGTACACACACACACACACGTGTTCACAATATGTATATATATATGTGTACGTGTATGTATGTGCACATGTATATATGCATGTGTGTGTACATATGTAGTGCACGTTTATTTACATTTAAATGTAATTTATGTAATTGATTTTACTTCAATAATATTGTGAAATGTGTACTTTAATTTTATTTTTAATTGAATTTTAAAAAAATACATGTAGACTTCATTGGAAAGTAAATAAAATTTTTCAAGTACACATATATAGATCTATTTAGATATTATTATACATCACATGCCAGATGCTTTGATTCTCTCTAAGGAACTATTTGTACTCACTAATAGAGAAATTGAACAGTTGTAAGATTTTTTAAATAGTCTGATTAGCCCTAGTGTCTAGAAGAGCATGTATGTCAGTCAAGACTTACTAGTTTGATTAGTATTAGAGATGACATTCATGGTACCACTCCCTACGCACCAGATGTTATAAAGACCATACTTGAGAGGAAGAGACAAGAGGTTGACTCTGGTTTTTCTCTTAAGGAGGTATAGGCTTTAGTGCCTAAAGTGACCTTGAAAAGGGAAACTTTCCCATCTTATGCGGACTTACAGTATGTCAAGGGATATCAGATTACTAAGTGTTAAGATCCTACTATATCAATATGGATATACCCACGGTTTCTATTTGCCCATGGTCATTATCCAAATAATGACCAGATTCCATTGTACTTTGCACAATAAATTTTTGTTGAGGTTCGTTTAGGGAGGGCCATTAATTACACTAATTTTCTAGCACATCGAGAACATATAGCATGACAGACTAGATGATAGAGATATTTTTCGTCGAGCTAGTTGCTAGAGGTTTCTACACAGGGCCATTGTTGGTTAGAGGGCACATGTTATAGCTCCTTCATTGGGCCTTGTGATAGATGATGTCATTTGTTGCACTCAGCTTCGAGGTGCAATTGATAGTGTGGGGGACATTGTAGCAACTATTTCATCCATATCTAGTGATCAGGTTGGCCAGTACTTGATGTCTCAACGACACTCCAGATCATCACATGGATCATCTTCTAGTAGGACAACACATGACATGTATCGTGCAGTGGGAATCCCTTCACTTTACAGCCTAGAGGAACTTACAAGAGAGATGACAGAGGTCACTCTAACTAGGTTGGCTAAGGATCTATTGGATGAATATGCATTTATAGTAGTAGAGCATGATATCCCCATATCGGATGTTAGAGCTTGTGTGGGTACTATCAGATATGCTCAGCCACATCCTTCTCATCAGGCCAAACCGTGGCCATAGTGGCAGTGCTCATGAGGATCCACCTACTAACCACTCTATTGTTGTAGAGGGAGAGACACAACGAATAGACCCTTCAGTCAATGTAGGGAATCAATTCTCTGATATTGGCCTTGAAGATGTTGACTTCAGCATGACTACTACAAGCTACCTAGATTCACTGACACATGATGATACAACTTCCATGCCATCTCATTTGGTCAGTTCGTTGCATTCATCATTAGAGAGACATGTGCTAACTACTCTTGTTGTAGATGCATAGTTGAGCTTGGACCAGACACAAAAAAATCTTGATATCTTTGTTGATAGGTTTGAGGCTAGAACATTTGAGTACTATCAGGTGCCACCATCTACACAGGTATAAATCTTATATATTTAATGTTACAATTTAAGTTATTTATTTGCATTATTTCATCTAGCATGCAAATTTACTTTTTTTTTTTTTTAATTTTACAAATTTTAATACATGATATATATACATGTGTGTGTGTGTGTATATACACCAGGATATGCCTCGTATTACTCCTTCTTTGAGGACTAGTCATGTACATCATTGGGACTCACTCGATGATGACATCAGTAGTGGACATGTGAGTTTTTAATTTATCGATGTGTGTACATGTACTATATGTTTACACACTTTATAACATGCTTTCTTGTAATATTTTATCGAACTTAAAAAGATATGTATGTATGTATGTATGTATGTATGTATGTATATATATACATATATATACATATATATACATATATATATACATATATATATACATATATATACATATATATATATATATATATATATATATACATATATATATATATATATATATACATATATATATATATATATATATACATATATATATATATATATATATATATATATATATATATATATATATATATATATATATATATATATATATATATATATATCACTTTCTCTATAGGGATCTGCGCATCCTTTACAACATGATAGTCACTCTTAGTCTGACCGCTTTGTGAGGGATCATCATGATGAGTCTTAGGCAATTTCATATTTGATCTAGACATATTACATTTACATTTGATGTTATATTTCATTTCTAGACTCTAGATGATTGACATATATATGTATTGTACACTTTGATATTATTTGATTTGTAGGTCTTTTTGATAGAATGTTTGACACATGATTGGTCCATATATTCCATGTTTACAGTACTTGATCTATGATTGATGTTTCATGCATGTTATATACTTTCACTCTATATGTGCATGTGTGATGAACTTACCTACTTTCAATCTATATTTTTTTAATTTATATACATGTTTGATACTACATGAACATGATGTTTATATAAGTTTTCAATCTATGTGTTTTTAATATATAAATGTAAATGATACTTTCAATAGATTACATGTGTTTAATTTATACATGTACATGTTTGATTATATGAATTTGATGTTTAATAAATACACGTGTTTACATACTTTCAATCTATGTGTTTAATATATACATACATTTGATTCTATGAATGATGTTTGATTGCATGTTTATGAGCTATGAATGATGTAAATGTCATGCTATATAATTGAGACCTATGTTTGATCATCTTACTTATATTTGTACATTCGCTAATATGTGTACTTTATATTTAATGTTGATGATCTAGTCTAAGTTAAATATGTTTGATGATTTAAGTTATATTATGTTTGACATCTCTAGACATCTGATATAAAGCATCTCATTTTAAGACATGGTCAAGTAGTAAACAACAATTTAATTTGACTAGAATTTTAAAACATGTGTCCTAATGTAATCAACTATAAAAATAAAGTATCCTAATTAAGTAACTTGCAACATGCAAATTCAATACACATTCATATTCCAACTAGAGTACTTGTATCCACATGACCTAATTAATCAACTAGATAAAAATAAAGTATTGCAACATGCATTGAATACACATTCATATTCAGGTAGATAAGTAGTAAATCATATCATTAAGACACTTTTTAGATATATTATAAATTTTTGAAAATTTCTCCATTTACTATGGGCATTGGTAGGAAAGAATGGATCTAAGAAAACCTCCGGTCTCGCCTGTGAAAAATTTAGTACAAATCTTATTTCATGCATGATTTAGTCCACATCAAGTGGTTCATCTCACTCTCGGATAACATTTAATATTATCTCATGGTCATCAGTATCAAGTCTCCATTTACAAATGCCACGTCTTATCACTAGATGAAGAGATAGGATAGTGGCAATTACAAGATGGCTATACTGATAAACCTTGTTGTTAGCTTGATAATCAATAAAATGAATCTCATGTTTAAATATTTTGATTTTCATCAAATATGTTCCTTGCACAACAACTAAACTTGCATAGACAAGTTCAACAACATATATATAGATGTGAAATTAACCATAGACACACGTATAATTTCATCACAAGTTGGAACTCAATCAAGTTTAATAGGTGAAACATAAATACACTATTAACTTGTGGAAAACATAATTTCATCACTTGTTTCATTCTTTGTTAGGTTTATCCTCTCCTTGGTGCAATGTAATAAATAGTAACTAACACCTTCCACATTTTTAGGCTCTGCTATTACTACAAAAATATGGCCTACAAAATATGGTTTTAATTTGACCTGTAAATATGAATTAAACAAACTTTATTTATGGATTGAGTTTATGAATCCTTTAAATGTATATATATACACATACCAATTTTGATCAAACCTGAAATATGGTCACAATCAGTAGAAATTAATGGAATGTAATCAAATCTTTCATCCTCAACTTCATCATTTGTGTTTGTAACATCTAGTGGAACCAACTTTGATTCAC
This sequence comes from Chamaecyparis obtusa, assembly GCA_027943335.1. Lineage (NCBI taxonomy): Eukaryota > Viridiplantae > Streptophyta > Pinopsida > Cupressales > Cupressaceae > Chamaecyparis > Chamaecyparis obtusa. The sequence continues at coordinate 112,275 of BSBK01007236.1, read as the reverse complement.
TAACATATCCACATTTTTGGTTGATACATGCACCATAGTTTTCAGAAATGCAGTCATAACAAAAGCATGAGTAATCTCTAGTGTAAAATGACCACACATTACTATCGGTACTCGTAACTGAATGTAGAGATCTTGTTTTGTCTACTCTCTTGCATTCATGGATTGATCTTCTATCAACACCTGAACAAGACACACATGTAAAAATTAAAGACAATTTAAAATCACACACACACACACACACACACACTTTCTTCAATGATCAATGAATTTAAAGTTTACATAAATTCAAACTAAAAAAAGTGATGTTGCAAATTTATACTTGATATATCCTAGAATACACTGAACAATATGGCTCGATCCGATTGTTATGATGTGTTATCCTGATTTGGCACCACAAAATGCATCTTGCACCACTCAACTATATCATGAGAATTATTTATATGATGTCCCTGATAGTACAATTGATACTTTCTTAAGGAACATTTGATACAAGCTCCTACACCATTATGCTCTCCCTTTCCATGTCCACTCTAAAAAAAACTCCAAATATGTGGTATCTTTTTGTATCGATGATATCAACATAGTGCATAAAATGGCCTTTCTGATTTAAATTTATTTTCACATCCATCCAACCAAACGAAATACTTTTCAATTTTGATGCCTTTATTTTCCAAATATCCAAAAAATCTCTTAAAGAAATACTCGACAAAATGTATGTCATGCTCTTTATCATCACTAATGTAAAAGTGATATTCTTTCTTTATGACCCATGCTTGATATGTACTTTCAACACCATCCAAAGCTAATTGTGCATGTTAATAAGACACATGTACCATGATAGTGACTTGCTCTATATAGTAGTATTCTACTTGAATTTGTTTTTGAGAAACAAAAGAGTAATTCTCTGCAAAGTTAAAAACTGATAAAATTGTTCGAACTAAAAAAGTTTCTTTTAGTATTTGGAACTATTATGCTTTCCATTTAGCAAGAAAAAGATGACGTATATATGGTTTGACCAATTTACAAATTTTTTGCGATAGGTATTTCCTCCTCTACATATTCCAACCTTGTTTATTCTTTCCCAACTTTTGTTTCATAATTTATGTACTTGTAACTCTTACATTTTACCATCCTCATCATGTCAGTATCTTAAAGTCTCAAAGGAAATTTAGCCAAATCCCCCCATGTTTGACAAGTTCCTCTTATGCAATCTATTTTGGGTATTCATGATCAATTGATTTGTTACATAAGATTGATGCTATGAATTGGATTGGACATTTAGGAAAATTATTTGGAGAACCACCACTTTCTTCTATCATCTTTCTAAACCCTTGATAGTAGAGATCAAATTCAATAAGATATCGACAACAAAAAATTTCAAAAGATTTATTTTTCTTTATAAAAATGGCTTTAATTTTTCAAACATTGTTTGTCCAATCTTAATGTCAGGATTTGAGTTACAAATTGAGAGATACAATTCATGTTGTGTGGTGTCCAACCACTATTTTTTGTACTAGAAATATTCACTTAGGCGCATTCCTCTTCTTGATAGGTAACTAATTGGTCCTAATAGGTCTAATTAGGTTTAATTAAGTCCTAACAGGTCATATTGGTCTAATTATGTACTAATAGACCTCTAGTTAGGTCTAGTTAGGTTATAATCTAGGTCTAATTATGCTTAAGGGGTCCCATATTATATCTAGTAGGTATAATTAGGTCTAATTAGGAATGAAAGTGTAACTAATTGGTCCTAGTAGGTCTAATTTGGTCTAATTAAGTCTAAGTTATATTGGTCTAATTAGGTACTAATAAACTTCTAATTAGGTCTAATTAGGTCATAATCTAGGTCTAATTATGCTTAAGGAGTCCTATTATTCATATTATGTCTAACTGGTCTCATTAGGTCTAATTAGGTCATTTTAAGTCCAATTAGACATCAAAGTGTAACTAATTGGTCCTAGAAGGTCTAAGGTCTAATTGGGTCTAATCAAGTCCTAATAGGTCATATTGGTCTAATTAGGTATTAATAGACCTCTAATTTGGTCTAGTTAGGTCATAATCTAGGTCTAATTATGCTTAATGGGTCCTATTGTTCATATTAAGCATATTGGGTCTAATTAGTCCTTAAGGGGTCATAGTACAATCATATTAGGTTTTAATTAGTCTTATTAGATCTAATTACACATATAATGGGTCCTATTACACATATTAGATAGATAATTTGGGCTTATTACAACTAGTTTGGTCTAAGGGGTCCTATTAAGTTCATAAATTTAATCACATTATGGTGAGGTTCTTAGGATATTCCTAACATAGTAAGGCTTGTGGATGCTTTATCATTTAAGATTGAAAATAATTATTGATAGTATACATGTGAAAGTTGATGACAAGGTTCAGGTTAATCAAGAGGTGTAGGTTGATAAAAAAAATCTTGAAGACATTAAAAATGAGGTTTTTGAGCTAGAATATAAAGAAAAAATAGAAGTAAACAAAGAATAAGGAGCAAAAAAAGGCTCATTAGAGGAAACAAGAAAATATGTCCTATCATAGAAGAGATAGGATCAAAAAATCCATTAAAGACAGTAATAAAATACCATCTGCAAGAATAAATTATTGGAGATAAAGAGGCATGTATACAGAGAAAGATGAAACCTACTATATCGAGCAAGAAAACAAATTTATGTTTATTATTAGATAAAAAATATGATGATGTTAGTAATGATAATAGTTGGCTTAAAGCTATGTCAGAGGAACTACAGAAGATTAAAAGGAATAAAACCTGTGAACTAGTCCCTAGGCTTAAAGATAAAAAATGTGATAGGAGAAAAATGGGTTTCTAGAAATAAGATGGTTGAGAATGGGAAGATTTTAAGGAATAAAGCTAGGCTTGTTTGTAAAGGTTATTAATAGATTGAGGGTATTGATTTTAGTGAAACCTTTGCACCCATGGCTAGACTTGAAGCAATTAGAATCTTCTTAGTATTTTTAGTTTATAAGAACTTAAAAATGTATCAAATGGATGCTAAGACATCATTTATTAATGACTATCTCAATGAATAAGTGTACATATAATAGCCTTAAGGTTTAGCAAATAGAATCTTTATTTCGTTTACAGGTTAAAAAGACTCTTTATGGCTTAAAACAAGCCCCTAGAGCATGGTACTCTAGGTTAGACAAATATCTTGTGGAAAGTGGTTTTACAAGAGGATGTGTAGACAACAACCAATATGTCAAGGTGGAAGGTGATGATCTAATTTTAGTACTTTTTATGTAGATGACATTGTTTTTGGTTGCAATAATGATGACTTAAGAAAAACAATTTCCAAACTAATGCAGTCTGAATTTGAGATGTCCATGCTAGCACAATTATCTAATTTTATTGGATTGCATATTTCACAATTTGTGAGAGGTGTTTTTCTATCTCAGACAAAGTATGGAATAGAATGCTAAGTTGCTAACTAAATATCTTATAAAAGAGTGTAAACCACTAGGCACACCAATGGTAATAATATGAAAAAGCTCAATATGTTGCTGATTCACATAATGCAAATAAAACAAGGTATAGGTATATGATTTAAAGTTTACTTTATTGCATAGATTCAAGGCTTCACATAATGTAATTTGTATGTTGAGTTGAAAGATATCAATCCTCTCCTAAAGAATATCATGGTAATTCTATTAAAAGGATATTTAGGTACATCAAAGGGACATTGGATTATGGCTTGTTTTATAAAAGACATGGTGATTTCACTCTTACTACTTATATTGACTCTAACTAGGCATGATATCTTGATGACATTAAAAGTACTTCAAGTGTTGTATTCTTCTTAGGGAATCCACTTGTGTATTGGCAAAGAAGAAGACAAGAATTTGTCTCCTTATCAGCTACTGAGGTAGAATATATTTCTTCTTGTTCTTTTTGTACTCAAGTCCTTTGGAGAGTCTTTCATGTTTCATTATTTTTGCTTTCCTAAAACCTCATATTTCTCCCCATAACCATTATTGTTAAAGGGGGAGATGAGTACAGTAATTGATCGTGAAGAAAAATATATCATGATTGGTATGTGTTGACAATTGTTTTCTTTGATTGATTTTTTTAGTTGATATAAGTGTAGATAGGAAGTGCGGAAATAAAGTGGGTATGTGTAGGATCATGGTATGCCAAACTAGGCCCTTAAATGGAAATGAAAATTCAAAAAATTAGGGTTAGGATAGTTGACGTAAAAATTTGAACAAATTATTAATCTTATATAAAAAAATATGTAAGAAGAGAATTTGTAGAAAATTGAATGTAGTTTCTAAGATACTAGCCCTTTTTTGAAAATAAATTATTCTATATGGTGAAAATTCCAAATTTTAATGCAATAGTATAAAAACATTAGGAAAAAGATAAGAAGTAGGTGTATGTATGACCACCTTAAACATAATCAAAATATAATTTTTTTTACAATATTCTAGATATAAGTATTAGACTCATGTTTGAATGTGACACATATTGTTTTGTAATTTTTTTCCAAGTAAATAATTAATTATGATTTTTCTACTATAAATTTTTGAGAATATAAAAACTCTCGTGTCTGACCACCTTAACTTGGTCTAAAGTTCATCAAATTAAATTTTTTTTGTTTTCTTCTTGTATAAGGAAAAGAATAGAATGTGAAACATATTTTAGATTTCAAAAATGTTATACCGTTTGAATGTTATAACTATTTTCCAATCAATTTATCAATAGTATCAAAATTTCAGAAAAATGATAAGAAGTAGGTGTATGTCTGATCACCTTAAACACAATCAAATGATAATATTTTTTTACAAGATTCTAGATATAAGTAGTAGACTCATGTCCAAATGTGACTCATATTTTTTTAAATTTTATTTCAAGATAAATAATCTATTATGATTTTTTTGCTACAAATTTTCCATAATATAAAATCTTCTGTGTCTGACCACCTTAACTTAGTCTAAACTTCATCAAATTGAAAAAAGAAAATTTCTTCTTGTAATAGGCAAAGTAGAGAATGTGATGCATGTTTTAGATTTCAAAAATGTTATACTATTTGAAAGGTATAGTTATTTTTTTAATCAGGGCTTCTTTTTCACATCGCCACTTTTTGGCATACCATGATCCTACACATACCCAAGTATAGATAGGAAGAAAGAAAGTGTTAAATATCAACGTTGATAAGAAATGCAAGAAAACTACAACAAGGGTGTAGAAAGGAAGTGAAAAAGTGTAGAAAGAAGTGCGAAAATATAGATACAAAGTGTAGATATGAAGTGCACAAAGAGAAAATAAGAAGTGTAGTCAAGAAGTGCAAAAAGTGTAGAAATTTGACATGATGTTCAGATTTAAAGTAGTTTATTTTTATAGCATGATGATGATGACATTTGCAAATACATATGATACTACAAATATTATTGGTAGAGATCTCTAATGATGACATGTTGGGTGTACAAGAACTATCTTGATAGTGGTTTCATATGTTGATTTTCATAAACATATTTATGCATACCAATGTATTTTAACATGGGGAGTAACCTGAAAATCATAACTATTGGAGTATTACTAATTCCATAGGTTTGCATTTTTTCACTCTTTGGAAATTGTTGTCAAAGGGGGAGAATGAAGTGGAACATTAGAGAGACAAAGTATGTGTTTGCATTAATTCCAAAGGGGAATATTATTGGCATGATTGGCAAGTGATGAAAATATTTTGTTGGCATTGATGTTGACTACTAGACCAACTGTAACTAGGTTAAGTACATAGTTGTAGAAAATATATGTCCTTTTTAATTCTTTGCAATAAAGGTGATGCTTGTTAAGATGAGTTAAAAACTTCAGTATAATATTTTCTTAAATCCTTAATGAAATCATACTAGTTGAAGGTTTAGAATTAAGTTCTTGAAACATATGTTTATGTTTGATGTCACCAGTGTGATAGGAACCTATAGCTATTCATGGACCTAGTATGACATGAATCATGTAATTGCATATTCATAGGAATAGAATGACATGAACTTTATTTATTCAACTTAATAATGCATACTAACAAATATTATTTTCTTTATAATTTATTGAGGAATACCAAAGGTTGGTATTTATTTTTTTATTATATATGGGAGACATATCTTATATTTAAAAATAATCATTTTTTAATCCAAACGGTTAACTACCTTGGAAGAAGTTAAATAGTCAATTTTGTTGGTTAATTGCTTTCTTTTTGTATTATGAAAGGGCTGAAATGAAATAAGGACTATTAGAGAAGTTTGGAATATGAGAGAATGAATGAAGAGAAGTTTTTTTTTTGTTTCTAGGAAAGAACAACATGCTTATTTTTAGAAAAATATTAGAAAGATGAGGGTTTTGTTACAGAAAAGTGTTGTATATTTATTGAAATGAAAAAGTGTAGAATAGGGACTTGATCTCTATAATGTTTTGATTGTGAATGATTTGAACAAAGGTAGTTTATCAGATGTTTTGTATAGAAATAAAGTAACTTTTTGACATATTTTTGTTCTGAAATTTTGAAAGAAGTTGGTGCTTCTAAATTTGTAAAGGGTTGGTACACTTTGGAGTGGATGCTCCTAAAAATTATAAGGGATTGGCGATCTTAGAGTTGGTGCTTTGAATTTTTGTTAGTAGGGCCTAATATAAAACTTATTTATACTCAGTTTTCATGCTTTAAGGCTTTTCCACTCAAATATTGGTGTCATGATATTAAAGGTGTGTCTTGATTCTCTTGTTTACATTATTTAATGTTTTTTATATTATCATGTAATCTATTAGAAATGTTAATACTATTATGCTAAAGTTTTAATTGATTAAGATTCTTGTTTGAATATAGATCACTGATTCTTCCTCCAGTGATCCAATTATTCCAACAAGTGGTATCAGAGTGAAGTGCCTTGTCATTGGTATAATAACCCTAGGTAGGTCTTGGTTGAGGAATAATTGTTAGTCATGGCTCTTGAGATAGTTCATGAATTTCAATAGTTCCTCTGTTTGATGGTTTTGGTTATGTTTTTTCAACAATAAGAGTGAAAACTTATTTTCTTTCACTGGGTGTTGATGTTTGGGGTTCTTTTGTGAATGCACACAATGTGCCTAATGTTCTACCTACAAGAACTGCTAGTAAAAAGGATTATGAGATTGATGCTAAAGAACAACATGCCATTTTGAGTTGTCCATCTAAAGATATTTTTGAAAAGATATTGCATTGCATATCCTCACAAGAGGTTTGGAATAATTTGAATTTATTTTATCATGGTAATGATAGAGTAAATGAGGAAAATGTACAAAATATAAGGGCTAGAGTTGAAGGTTTGAGAATGAGTGAAGAAGCGAAGATAGAAGAATATCTACTCAAAGTGGATGAAACACTAAATGCTATCATGGTACTAGAGAAGAAATAGAAGATCAATATGTTGTTAGGAAGGATCTAAGATCCTTACCATCAAGATTTGATTCTAAAATCTCAGAAATAAAAGAGGCAAATGGAAAAAACAAATATATTATGGATTAAATACATGGTTCTTTTTTGGAATATGAAATGAGAACTTGTAAATAAGAATCTTCATGTAGAGAAGAAACATTCAAGGTTGATAAAAATCTAAAGTGTCTTCAGACTCGAAAGATCTTGAAGTCATAGAATCTCACTTGGCAAGAAAAGTAAAGAAGGGTTCAAGAAAGTATAAGGGTAAACTTCCCTTCAAATGTTTTAATTGTGGGAAGATAGGGAGCTTTTCAACAAAATTCCCTTATGATGAATCCAATGATGATGAAGATACCAATGAAAAAGAAGGTAAAAAGAATTTATTTAATAACAAAAGGATTTTTTTCTCTAACTAAAAGAAGATTCTATTTTGTATATGTTTTTGATAGTGATTCTAAATATTTTAGAAGTGAGGAAGGTGAAGTTTTATTTATGAAAATTGAAAATACTAATTTTGATCAAGATCCTATGTATGAAATAGAAAATAAAACTAAAATGATTATAGAAGGCCCTCATTTTGATGAAACAAGTAGTGAGTTTGGAGTTGTTGAGGTTGATTTTAAGGGAGAAATTATATGTTATTTTAAGGAGATCAAAAGACTTGAGAAGATAACTATAACTTTAGGAATTCAAACAATGAATAATCATAATCTAGGATTTATAAACTTAGAGATTTAGAATGGTAGAACTTTGAAAGTTTATCTTGATGAAGGAAAGAGAATTGAGGAATTTTTAAAGGAACAATTAGAATTCAAAGTAGATAAGTTTAAAACTCTAGAAGAAGAGGTTGTTTAGATGAGAAAGAGGTTAGAGAAATATGAAAACATCAAATTAGAAGACTTTCTCTACAAAAAAAGAAGGTCTAATGATACGACTGGTTTTGGATTTGAAACTGGCTAGAGTTAATATTCTTGGTAAAATACATCGCTACATGAAATATTCAAAATAGAAAGAAAAAGTGCACATTAGGATGTGCAAGTCAAGCATAATTATTTTTTTCAAAATTCTTCAAAGTTTGATTAGAAACTCTCATTCAATAGGATAGATCCAAATAAGTGTGTAGAGGTGAAATGATGATGCCAGTATAATAAATTTTTCAAAAAATCCATCCATGCACTCTAAAACCAAGCATAAATATAGTAGATATCATTTATTGGGAGAGCATGTGTTAAATGGTGATGTTACTTTGGAATATGTTGCAACTACTAGTTAGTTTATAGACATTTTTATAAAACCTTTGTCCAAGGATGTGTTTGAAATTTTAAGATAGAAATTATGGTTCTTACCCCTCTCCTATATCATTTAGTTCACTAGAAAGAGGATTGGTTTTAGGAGGAGTATTTCATGTTTCATTATTTCTACTTTCCTAAAACTCCCTATTTCTCCCCATAGTCATTGTTGTTAAAGGGAGCTCGATGAGTACAATAATTGATAGTGAATGACATATCATGATTGGTATGTTGTGATAGTTATTTTATTTTATTTATTTGTGTAGTTGATATTAGTATAGATAGAAAGTTCAAAAAGAAAGTGCAGACATGAAGAAAGAAAGTGTTGAAAAAAGTGCTAATAAGAAGTGCAAGAAAAGTAGAACACGAGTGTAGGAAGGAAGTGCAAAAGTGCACATAGAAGTACAAAAATATTGATAGGAAGTGCATACATAACAAATAGGAAGTGTAGATATGAAGTGCACAAAGAACAAACAAGAAGTGTAGACATGAAGTGCAAAAAGTGTAGAAAGTTAAAATGATGCTTAGATTTATAGTAGTTTGTTTTTGTATCATGATGATGATGACATTTGTAGATACATATGATTCTACGAATGTTTATTTCATAGATCTCTAAAGATAACATGTTGGGTGTACAAGAACCATCTTGATAATGCTTACATATGTTGATTTTCATAAAGATATTTGTGCATACCATTGTATTTCAAGATGGGGAGTGACTTTAGAATCTTAGTTGTTGTTGTATTATTGATTCCATGGGTTTACATTTTTTCACTCTTTGGACATTGTTGTCAAAGGGGGAGAACAGAGTGGAATATTGGAGAGACAAAGTATGTGTTTCCATCAATGCAAAAGGGGGAGTTTGTTGGCATGATTGGCAAGTGATGAAGAGATTTTTTTGGCATTGATTTCGACTACTACGCCAAGTATAACTAGGTCAAGTACATAGTTGATAAATTATTACATTGTGCATAGTTGTAAAAAAATATATTCTTTGTAATTATTTTCAACAAGGCTGATGCTTGTTAAGTTGAGTTGAAAAATTCAGTATAAAATTTTCTTAAAGCCTTAATGAAGTCATATTAGTTGAAGGTTTAGAATAATGTTCTTGCAACATATTTTAATGGTTCATGTCACTAGCGTGAGATGAGCCTATAGTTGTTCATGGACCTAGTATGATGTGAATACTATAACTTCATATTAATGGGAATAGAAAAACATGAACTTTATTTATTCGAATTAATAATGCATACTAATGAATACTATTTTATTTATTCATTGAGGAATACCAAAGGTTAGTATTTGTTTTTTATTATAAGTGGGAGACATTATATTTAAAAATAATTATTTTTTCAATCCAAGTGGTTAACTACCTTGGCAAAAGTTAAACATTCATTTTTGTTGGTTAACTACTTTCTTTTGGTATTATGAAACGGTTGGAATCAAATTAGGACTATTAGAGAAATTTGGAAGATGAGGGAATTAATGAAGAGAAGTTTTTATTTTTTTCTTGTACAAAAGAGCAATGTGCTCATTTTAAGAAAAATATTAGGAGGATAAGGGTTTTGTTGCAATAAAGTGTTGTATATCTATTGATATGAAAAAATGCAGAATAGAGACCCGATCTCTGTAACATTTTGATTGTTAATGAGGATATTAGAGAAATTTAGAAGATGAGAGAATGAATGAAGAGAAGTTTTATTTTTTGCTACTGCAAAAAATAATGTACTCATTTTTAGAAAAATATTAGGAGGATGAGGGTTTTGTTGCAATAAAGTGTTTTATATCTATTGATATGAAAAATTCCAGAATAAAGACCTGATTTATGTAATATTTTGATTGCGAATTATTTGAAAAAATGATTTTTTCCAAATGTTTTGTATAGAAATAGAGTAGCCATTTGAAATCTTTTTATTTTGAAATTTTGAAAGGAGTGAATGCTTCTAAATTTATAAGAGGTTGGTGCTCCTTGGAGTGAGTGCTCCTAGAGTTGTTGCACTAAATTTTTTCTAGTAAGGCCTAATATAAAACTTGTTTATAGTTGAATTTTTCCCTTTAAGGGTTTTCCACTCAAATATTGGTGTCATGATGTTATACTTGTATCTTGATTCTCTTGTTTACATTATTTAATATTTATGATAGTGTCCGGTGATCTGTTGCAAATTTTAATAGCATTATGTTCAACTTTTATTGATTTAAATTAATTTTTCATTATACATCACTGATTCACCCGACCTCTTAGTTATCCCAATATTCTAACATAGAGAAGATTAAAAATGAATGGAATGGTGTCGTAACATTCCAATGTACATAAGAATGATTAGACTGTTAAAATTTCCTTTCATTAGTTTCATTTCTGTATTATCATATATATGTGCTTCATCTATTTTAATCATGTGAGAACCTACACTTGATGTGTGTATGTTGTAGTGATGGTAGGTACTAGACATTGAATCCACATAGTTCCACAAGTCTAAGAATGTTTATTCCCAAAAGTGGTTACAATAGATAGCCACAATGACCACCCATAACCTATACCCAACATTGGTCTTGGTTGGAATGGTCTATCTTATTGCATTATTATACTTTTTTCTTACCGTGTAGGTAAAGTCTAGATTTTATATGCATATTGTGAAAGGCCAATAAATGTTTGTGCATTGTGAGTTATCAGTGGTGGTTGTAGTTGTGATATTATTATTTAAATGTTTCTTTAAATATTATTATACATGATTATATACTTATTAACAAATATGTCATAAGAGTATCCTTTAACTAGAATTTAATTTAATTTAATGTTGTGAACATTGGGGGTTTTTAATTTGGCCTTAAAGTGATTTTATTTTATTAGAATTTCTAAGTGGAGTTCTAAAAAATATGTTTTAAAAAGTGTTTTGATGTTGTGAAGTTGAGTTGTTTAACTCACTTATTAATATGGAATTTGAGAATTTTCTCCAAACCTCTTGTGGAGAAATTTGATTTTTTCTTGTTGGGAACTACTTTTTGGCCAAGATTTTGTGGGTGCCAGCTTGTTGGTGTACTATCCTAAAATGTTAGCACCCATTTACTTGGAAGCTATAGGACCTATTAGGCCCTATTTTAGTAATTTTCCTATATCCAAATGCCATTATGCTTGATTTCCCACTTATCTTGTCTTTTCTTCCCACAATATCCTTACACTACCTTGATCTCGAGGCCATTTTAAAAGTTTGCCTCCTAGGGGATAGGTTGAATTTTACCTATTCTTGGAATAATTTGACCCAACTTGATCTATTCCTCAGGGCTTGATTTTAAGTGGGCTCCAGGCCCAATGTAGGGGTGTTTCTTTTCTCTCTCTTAAACATGCCTAGCCTATCAATTTTGGACCCCAAAATGAGTATAAAAGGACATGTAAGCTCCTCATTTTGATATACACAATTACAATCAATATTTAATATGCAAGAACTTATTTGTGATTTGAAGTTTTCTTTTGGATTGAAGATTGAAGCCAATTCTCCCCATTCAAGGTCTCTAAGTCTTCTTCCATTCGAAGGAAATATTCTCTAATTTTGAAGTTTATCTCTTCCATGGTGGCCAAGAAGAGGAATTCTCAAAGAAATCAATAAGATCCACATCTATCCTTCTTTAATCTTCTTCTCCATTAAAGTGATCAATCATACATCCATTCAAGATCTAAGGATTTGGAAAGGGTAGATCAATTGTATTCATGAGGACATCCTTGACTCTACAACACATATCAAGAAATAATTCTTCATGGATTTATTAGATCTACATCCATCCATGAGGGTTTGAGAAGCAAGGTTAATACTTACATTTATCTTCTTTTTACATGGTTTAATTATTTCCTTTTAAGGTTAATTAATATACATGAGCTTGACCAAGGAAATCTTATTTCCACAAAAAATTCTCCTTTTTCATGTGTGTAGGAATAGGTGATGAAGATATAAATTCATATTTTCAGAGATTTAGAACCAGGGATTGATCCTTTATAGATTTTATCAGTTTTTACTCTTCCATGAATAGGTCAAATTTTTGGGAATAGGTTTACTTGAGTAAAAATCTTCCTAGAGGTCTACAAATTTCACGGTTAGGAGTTATAGGTATTAGGGTTTAAGATCTAGAATAGTTCCCAATTTTGATAGTCAATTCTAGATCAGAATTTTTTCCCCTTCTATCCCTCAAGGAAAGTTCGATATTATTCTTTTTATCTTGTAGTTTCTTTGATACATTAAATATGCCATTTTATCCTACTAGTTATCATTGCATAAGTATTTTCCATTCTTTATATTGCATATACATACATTTCTATCCATACATAGAATATCGTAAAGTCTCTCCTTTAGCTAGATCTTGAATTTGTACCCCTTCATCCTTTTGGGTTGTGCAAATCAGATTTGGCCTAAGGATTGGAGTTTGGTCTTCCAATGTATATGGGAAGTGAGGATCTACCCTTGATAACCATTTCCATATCACATTTTGGTGAACCTAGCTTATGACATTTACTCTATTGATTTTGGTGTTAGATTTCCTTTTAGATTTACTTTATTACATTGTATGCATCTAATTAGATCTCATTTCTATTGCATTTACATATTTATATATACTTTTTATTCATTGTAATAGTCATTATTTACATTACATCTTTGCTACATTGTATGCATACATATTTAGTGTACTTATCTTAAAAGGACTTTATTTTTACATATTTCTTTCAAATTGAATTTCATCTCTCTTTAATTTCATTCCCTTGTGAATAAGATTTATCGCTTTAAGTCCTACCTATAGTATTCTACTTACAAGAAGTCGTAGACTCATGGATTTCTTTGATCACGAATCCTCCTTTCCCAGGAATCTTGATGAGAAAAACATGCATCTTAATGATATCAATCCTATCATGGAGAAAAAATCTTCTAATTCTTCCTATGATGAATATGAAGCATTAAGAGTTCTTCCTTCTCAAGTCCAAAAAATTACCCATGATTTTGAAAAGTTTAAATAATGGCTAGCTCAAGAGAATCATAATCCTATGGGTCTTTCAATTATAGAAGGCTTTAGGTAACTTATTCATAATAATGAATATGGTCTTATCATTTTTCATACCATCTCTCATCTTGTTCATATGAATTCCAAAAATATTAAGAATTGTGCTCAATATTTAGGTCTTATTCCACCTACTACAAATATTGAGACCTCTTTACCCATCTCTCCTTCTATTCCTAGTGTATCCACTTTTTCTCCACCTATCATCACAACTTCAATTCAAACTTCCAATCCTACACATGTGGGTCTTCCTAATCCTATTCTTCCTTGTATTCTTTCAAGTATTCCATGTTAGAAATTTCTAGGTAGGGTACTGAGAGGGGGGAGAATCAGTACCAAATAGATTTGGTACTAATTCAACTTTCTAATCATAAACCGATAGCCTGTAAATTACTTATACCGATAACTTATTTTTCTTTTACCGATAGTTGCTATAATGTCTACCGATAACTAATTACATGAAAATAAAACATAAAACTTTAAACACTTAACACAATGTTTTTGTGTCAATAAAAACCTTGGTTAGAGGGATAAACTACAGTGGGGATGATACCCACAACTCATTACTACAATAAGGTGCCCGGTTAAGAGCTTATATAAGGGTCATCTTTTGAATGACTTCACCTTGTTAGGAGTGTCTAATACCTTTTTAGGAGTATCAAAAGTCTTCTTAAAAACTACTCTGTTAAGATATTTTATTCGACTTATTCAATTTTCAGCCGATTAAAGGATTTACAGTAAGTTCCTAAATAGAACTTCTAAGTTTGGTTAGAGACTACCTAGTTAAGGGATTTCAAAATCTTGTTGTTAAACTGTTAGGAATAAATCAACAATAAATTTGACCTGTAAATGCTTTCCCCTAAAGATTGCCAGATCTTGAACTTCGCTCTTCTTCTTCTTCTCTTATCTACTTTCTGATATCTGTCGATAACAAAACTCTTCACTTCTATCTTCATTCTTTGATTTTTATCTCTCTATATATGTCCACATCTGTATCTGTCTCTTAGCATATATGACCTTTACCTTGGATCTCCTCTTATAGTTTCTTTCTCTAATTAGGGTTTTTTGATCTTCCATAGACTATTTTTCTAATTTTATGTCATCTTCATTCTGTAGTCTTTTATTTCTTTCACCACTAACACTTTTCAATAGTCTTTTCTGATAACTCTTCCTTTATGTTGATAATGCTTCCTATTTTTGATAATAATTTTCAATAGTTTCTATTTCGATATGTCTTTCCTTTATGTTATTTTTCAACAATGAAAATCTAATAAAAATCATCATTGATTGCTTGTGAATTACTTGTAGAGGATTTTTTCAAGTAATAATATCCTCCTTTGGTATTGATGGAAAATCCTTCCTTATCTACAATAAAACCCTTCTATTACTTATTCATTAAGTATCTTTCTCCTTGAATAGGTGGAAAATGGAACCCTAGTAATGTACCTAACATTTAACACCTTTCATTTGAAATAGACTTGAAATTGAAATGACATAAGTAAATCTAGAAATAATTGAAAATTAATTAGGTCAAGATACATACCTCATCATGGAACTAATTTATAAATACCTATTTTCTGAAGTCCGTGTGAGGTTTCAGGAGATTCTGCAATTAGATCTGTGATCAGAAAGATGAGACAGATAAAACCCATAAAAGTTTCATCTTTTTGGTAGTAGGTCGACTTTGACCCTCATAAAAGGTCAAAGACTACTTTTTTATTTTGAAGCCCGATTTTGATTTTGTTCGTAGATCCTGGAAGTTCGATGAAAAGGGTACTCAAATCTGTCCTCTGATTCTTGAAACAACAATTGTAGATATCTAAAAAAGGGGGTTTTTGGGGTGGCTATATAGGGTTTTGCCTTAGTCAAACCCCCATTTTGGTGATCTCCACCTCCACGAATAGCCAATTGAAATAGAATGTGTGTGTGTATGTATTGAAAGTGTGATGCCAAGATCTAATACTCTAGATCAAAACCCTAGCATGAATATGTATGAAACAACAATGCATAGATTTGAATGAGATAGAAAAGCATACCAAGCCCCCAAGGCTAAAGTACTTCTACCAAACTCACAATCCGTAATTTCTACTCCATGATTGAATGCTTGAAAGTTGATAATGGTGGATCAAGGAAGAAGTGATCTCTCTTGCTCCAAATATGTGTTCACAAAGATGCTTGATGTCAACAATGGCTTGATCTTTTATATCATCCTCTTGCTATCTTGCATCTTCACCATTCTTTACTTTCTTGAAATCTTCTTGCTCATGGAATTGACCCCTTAAGAGCACTTGATCATGAGAAATTCTTGATTATGCTTGGTGAAAATGAATGCAAATGAGAGTCTTTATATAGAGGTTTCAAGGTGAGGCTCCTAGAGCAATGTGAGGACCCATAATTCAAATTTCACCTCGAATTAAGGTCCAATCACAATAACCAACTAAGGAGGGAAAATAATTAAATAAATTTTGAATTAAAACCTTTTCGCTCTCAGATCTGAGAGCCCAACATTGATTTCAAGGCTTGTAGGGACCAAATTTTGAAAGAAGGGCACAAATTCTAGAGGTCATAATCAAGGTTGGGACTAACCTAGTCAGGTTCAAGCTCGATCCTTACCTAGTTAGGTTTGAGCTCGATCGTAACCTAGTTAGGATCAACCTCAAATTTGACCCTGGGCCCAGATCCAGTCAGAATCAGGACAAGAGGTTCCAGGGATGCCCAGAGACCTAGAAATGATATTAGAATAGAATAGAATGCCGGGGATAGACATAAAATCCTATGATGATTATGATGAAGGTCAGGAGGACCTATTTCTAAGTCCTACCTAGAAAATAGAGCCATGGGAGAAGGGAAATTAAGGAGAATCCTCGGGATCCAAACCCTAATTTCACCTAGAATGAAGAAGATAAGTGCAAAATGCATCCTAAATGCAAGTCTATCATGATAAATGTACTAAAAGATGGTGCTAAACCTATCAAGATGGAAGTGATTCCATTTTAAGATGATACACTCCTTTAGATATTCTTGATCTTCATTTCTCCCCCTTTGACTATACTTATCTCCTTTGAAATACTTCTCACCTTACAATAATTCACCCTCATACTAATCTCTTCCCCTTTGACAACAATGACAAAGGTCAAAACAAAAATGTGTCCTTTGGGTGTCAACTTGTTTCTTCCACTTCTGGAATGGTTCTTTTCTTGTTCTTGATATCCATCAACATTGTGTTCCATTTCTTCTTCTAATTATCAATATCGGTATATGTCCTTTGACTCTTTATTTTGTCAATTATGTCTTCATTATTCTATTATGGTGTATCTAGTTGATCAATTGTATCTTGAACAAGTTTCTACATTAAATCCATATGTATAGCTATTATACATGATTTTCCAATTACTGTATCTCCTTTCTCAAATAGTTTCTTTGAGATTTATGTTTCTTCTGTCAATAACTCCTTCAAATTTTCAAGTTTCTCTGATAGTATCCCTGTTATTTCTCCTAGCTTATCTTTTCTTCTATGAGTATGTGAATTTTGAAGTATCTTTTCTTTGAGTTCTTCTTTCACTTTGCAATTAGTTTCTATTATATCTACATATGCATTCAATTAGTTCATACAGGACTCTTCTTCATCCACTATCATCTTTGATAGTAAGCTTTAAAATTTTTTAACTATCTTTTTCATTATCTTTTTCCTTTGGTTTTCCTTCAACTTTTTTTCAGATGGTGTTCTCTCTTTGAGTTTCTCTAAATGTAATTTTTTCCTTCCTAATGCATCTTAGTAGGATCTCTCTTTAGAATCTCAAATTCAGGTCTTTTACAAAGGTCTTCTTTTTTTTCAGATTCCAAATCTATTTTTTTCTTCTCTTTTGTTGTTGTTATCATTGTCATATTCTATAATGTTCATTCAACTTGTACTTCCTTAGATTCTATGATTTATTCCTTGTCCTTTGCCTAATTTATTAATTGATTCTCAATTATCTCTTCTCTTGTGGTCTCACCAATAACATGTGACATATCAGTATCATGTGTTACCTGATCTTGTTCTTTTTTAGAGTTTGTAACTACAACCTTAGGTGTGTGCCAATCCTCAAACCATTTCTCTTCCTCATTACTCAATTTGTCATCAAATTCATCTTGTATTTAGATAGTTTTATTCTCTTTTCCTCCATCAAACCTTATTGAGCTATCTTCTCTTGTCAAATCTATCTTCTTCTTGTTCAAATATGTTACTAATTTTTGATTCTTTCTCTTCTAGAATTTATGCTTTAAATATTACTATCCACATTTTCAATCCTTCTTCTTCTTCTTCTTCTTCATGTAATCCTACCAGTATTCTAGATGTTTTGTTCCTTTTAGAAAAGATATTTTCTTTTTTCTTCATCAATTGATCAATTTATTCAACATTTGATTTTGGCTTTGTAAGCATTAGGGTTCTTTTTCTTCTTTGTCTCTCCTATTTGAAAGCTTCATTCCACCTTGTGTTGACTGTTTCAAGTAGTTCCTTGGGAATAATCCATCTTAAGTTTCTTAGAAATCTTATATAATTATGAAAGTGAAACACTATAACATATTCTACAATTTTCTTATCTTCATCCAACCACTTCATGTATTTGATTTCATGTATCTTACTAATAGTTCCATAATTTCTTATTTAATTTTCTATGTTTGTAATCATTCTCAAAATTCTCACTCTGGATGATTCTATCTCAGGTTTAGGTTCATTCTTCTTCCTTCTTGTACTTGTGCTTCCTTTTATTGTTGATCAACTTCTTGTATTTCTCCTTAGTGCAGATTGTGTAGTTCTTGATCTTGTTCTCTTTGCTGATGGCATCTCTTTTCCATCTTCTTTGTCAGTAGCTTGTGTTTATTTAGATAACTTATTCTTGATCTTGGCATATGTATTTGGTACCATGTTTGGTTTTTATCTTCTCATTGTATTGATGCTTCCTTCCTTTGATTTTTTCTCATATTATGTTATCCTTTTGTATACTTCTTCGTAGGTTCAAAAAATATTAGACTTGTGTCATGTCCTTAGGTTGACTCAATAGTTATTCTATATTTGTTATAAGTTCATTATCCTTTTCTTCATATGCAAATGGTTGTAACTGAGATATTCATGGCTCCACTTCTTTATTATACATGAATGTGTACTAAATAGAAAAAATATATCTTTATTATATTTTTCAACAATGTGAGGTGGTATCTGATATCTGTGATTCATTATTCCTTGAAATTATTTAAAATAACTCCACATTAATGTATTGTAATTCCTTCCCAATTGTTCAATGTACTTATTAATATGATGTATAACTGGTTCAATAACTATCCAATTTACTCTATCATTGCCTGGAAAATAGTTTTGTATATAGAAGAATATACATACCAATAATGCTAAAAAATTTAATCCTTGTTTCTTGATTTTCCTTAGATTTACCATCAGTTAATTCTGCATCATTTCTGCTAAATCATATCTACTACCTTTAGTAACAATCTCATATGAAACTTGTAGTGCTCCTCCTAATATATTGTCTAACTTTTTTTCTTGATAGATCTTGTAACCAATAATCATTGATGAAAATCTCCTTTATTTATCCAAAAAATTTCTCACAAGAAAATTTTTCTAATCTTACTTATACCGAACCAAACCTTCAATTTGTGTTTTAGGATCTATCTCTTTTACATATTTTCTTTGATTAGTTGAAATCCTGCGAGTGTACTAATGATTTACTTTGTGATTTTTATTTGTCCATCTCCTTCTAGCCAGATATGGTCTCTATGTATTCGACTCAATACACACTTGATCCATTCATCTTCAAAATTATTTGGCATATGCATGATATATGTCAGTCTTTTTATTTCTAGATGTCCATATTATTCATTCAACATTTCTTCCTCTCTCTATAATTCTTGGTAGGCTTTCCTTAGATCTTCATCATTGATTTCAGTCTATTTGAATTGAATAAATGATCTTACATCTTCTATCATCATAACTCTACATGGTTTTTGGGAAAATACTCCAGCTTTGCTTTCATCTGTGATTTTAAAAGTACTTAACTGATATTCCATTTCATCTTCTTCTGATATGTTAACTAATGCCACTCTCTCTGTCATTGTGATCTTTGTATGTTCCTTCACTAGGGTTTCTAGTTTAATCAATCTGTTTAAATCATTTCTATAGTACAAATTGGCAAAATACACAACAATATTTTCTTAAGCTTTGATCTTCGTAGTGACTTTTCAAAATGTGATTATTTTATGATAAGTGTTGTTATATATGATGAAAAAGTGTTCAATGGTTATTGTACTAAAACATTTATTGTAGGACGACATTAACTTTTATATCGATAGTGATCTTATTTACTCATAATAATCTTATACTTAATACTTTTCATTAAATTTTCTACTCTTCTAATTATGATTGCATCTATTTTATGCTCATGATTATTTCGGTTTATAATTTTATTTAAGGAACTTCTCAAGTATTTCAAGAAGACTATATGTCCCTAAGAATTTACTTACTTTCTTAGATGGTAGATGAGTTCCCTACATCACCAAACATAGGGTCTTCCATTAATGTTGCACCATCTTCCTTCTTTCTCTAGATCTTCTTCATTTCCTCTCTGAGTTGATCTTTATTTATGATATTTTATCCTTTAGTGTCATTCGGGGTAGTGTACCGATATCTATAGTAGTAGGAAACATGACCAAACTTTGAGAAAATGTAACATGGTAGTGAAAATGGTATCCATGGTTTAGTTCTTGCTTCATTGGTTTCTTTTCTGTATTCTGATGCTAGGTCTCTAGATTTTCCAAAATTAAAACATGTAACTGAATTGTTTGTTTCTCTTCTCCAATAATGAATTTATTTCCTTTTTGTTAGTACCTTGGTTATGCATTCTTCAACTTTGTGTCTATAATGATTACATTGGTAGCAATATCCATGGAAGTGTTTCTCAGACTTTCTATTGATAGTTTTAGATCTACACTCAATATCTTTATGACTAGAATTTGTGCAATTGTAATAGTCACCATTGAAGAATGTTCTTTTAGGAATGTTCACTTGTTTTATTCTACATATATTTTTAGTATGACCATATTTTCCACAATTGTAGTAGGCAGGCTTGTAAGATTTCTTACCTTGTGTATCACTAGATCCTTTAGAGGTCTACTATCTAGATTTTGATGATTATTTGATCTCCATTATGTTGTTATTGATATACCCTCATCTAGTAGTGTCACCTGGTTTTCTTTGATTTTTCATTTGTTCATCATTTTTTAGCATGTTTTGTTCGATCTTTGTGAATAGATAGCATTATATTCATTTTCAACTATTAGACTTTTTCTCAGTTCTTCATTTTCTTCCCTTTGCTTCTGATTTTCTATTTTCAATTGTTGAATCTTGTCACTAATATCTCTTATAATTTCATTTCTTCCTTGAACTTCTTCTATTTATACTTGTAGGAGTAAATATTTGTTTATGATTTTTTCTTTACTGGTTCTCTTCTCAATTTCTATAATTTCTTTGGAACTTTCGATAGTCCTCATTCTTTCCAATACTTCTATCATTCTCAAGGTTTAAATTTCATGTTTCTTTTTCATTTGACTAATTTTCTCAAGTAATTCATTGCTCTTTTTTGATAGGTCTTTTAAAGCTGCATCAACTTCCTCAAAATTGATACTATCTTTTGATAGTCTATTGAGGTCATCAAGGCTTATTTTGTAGTCTTTCTATCAGTTCCTTTCTTTTTTAAAATTATGTTCTTAGCTTATTCTTCAAATCTTGGATCTATCAAGTAGCACCTTCTAGGGCTTCTTCCAATTCTCTCAGATACTTGTAACTTCCCATCATTCTAGATCTACTCTCAAGTTGTTAAACTTTCCTCTAGAGAACCAACGCTCAGATACCAATTGTTGGAAAGTTTTAGGTAGGGTGCTAAGAGGGGGGTGAATCAGAACCTTAGAGATTTTATTCTAATTCAGCTTTCTAATCATAAACCAATAGCCAATAAATTACTTATACCAATAACTGATTTGTCTTTTAACGATAACAACTTTGTCTTTTACTAAAAGCTATTGTAATGTCTAATTGATAATTGATTACATGAAAATAACACATAAGCATTCCAACACTTTTAACACAATATTATGGTGTTGCAGAAAACCCTTGATCAGAGGGAAAAAATATGGTGGGGATTGTTGGAAACTACAATTGAAACAATTGTTGTATTATCATTGATGTCAAACTTTAATTGGTAAGACTGTTGCTACTTAGTAAAGTACTATATCTATTGTATTGTTGTGAAGGATTGGGGCAAGGTTGCTAACAATAGCACCTAGGGAAAGGTTGAGTTATCTTGATACTACAAAGTGTACTTGACTATGTTGTACAATGATGAGACAATGTATTGTTTATCCTAGTAAGACTGAAGACTAAACTGGTAGGCTTGATCGAGTAAAAATGGAGAAATCATGTTTAAGCTGAGTAATGTTAGTGTCGATCGAGTTAGTGTATGCTGAGAAAAATTCTAGTGTCGACCGAACAACAGTAAATTGCCGAGGAAGATAGTATAAGCCAAGGAAACATTTTTAGTAATGACCGAGCTTTCTACATGAAGATCGAGTAGTTGATCACAATATTGACCGAGCATCAACATTTTTATATTTGAAGAGAATTTAGTTTTGGAGCTGACATTGTTGAATTCTTGGATTATGTAAAACGTGTTGACTTTATTTATTGATTGTTTGAAAGCATTAAATGCAATGTAAAATGTTTTATTGTAAATCTTTAAGAGATTTGAGATGATTCTAGAAATGAAGCCGAAGAGCATGAAGTGGGTAGATTCAATGAATCTGACCTAACCCTAAGATCTACGAATGAGATTGAGTGGCATAAGATGAGTTAACCTAATTGAGGAAAGTATTAAGGGAACTTGAGCATTTTTCATATGCAAGATGCATGGGTGAAAAAGAGAATGCTGGAAGATCAGTAAATTTTTATCGACTGTATAAGCAAAAAAGGCTAAAGGAGAATTGTGGTGGTTGCTTGAAGAAAAGTTTCGAGTAGATCAGAGATGGAGATGGAAAAGTTTCAAAGTCAGTAAACCAGAATTAGTGTACGGAATCAGATATGATATTTGCAAAGTGAGTTGTATGTTTTTTAGATAAATATTGCTACTACTTTCTAACCATTGTAACAATCAAAATCCTTTTAATAGAGGTTGACCTAATAGTCATATGTTAAATCATTTGAACAAGGTTGCATTCTAATGGAGTGTATGTAAGTCCTATAACAAGGCTCACTTTTAACAAGGTGATTGAAATCCTTTAACCGGGTCACACCTAACAGTGTGTATTGTAACTTTGACAGGGTTGGCTTTTAACCGAGTTCACTTCAGAAGAGTGAAAATAATAGTAGCATGTTACAAAGTGGTTTTTCCCACATTGGGTTTGCACTATAAATCCTGGTGTTAATACTTGCGTGAATGTTTTGGTTTGAAAATTTTTGTGTTTTACAAGTTAAGTTACAATTGGGTAGTGGACTGCAATGTTATATGTTTCTATTATTGAATCAGTGACGACCGAGTTTGTTTTGGTTATTGGATCTGATTTAAGGAAAAGTTTTTAAAGTTTGTCTTATACATTAGGACCTGAGAACAACTGATTCACCCCCCCTCTCTATTATTCTAAATCATATTAATAATTGGTATCAAAGCTTTGTTGCTTATTATTAGTGTTTATAGATATCAAGTTTAAAGGGACTTGAAGTAAATGATCAGGATGTATAAGAAAGAGGTACCAAAGCTGAATAAGGAAAACTTCCCTGATGGAAAAGCTTGATGAAGCTACATCTGGCCGTTATTGGTGACTCTGTAAAGTACTACATTGAGAATGGCTATGTCTCACCTATCGCACCTTTGACTACTGAAGAAATGAGAGCTAAGCAAGAACATAATCAGGCAATGCTAGAAATTGCATCTGCCCTAAGCTATCCAGAATTTGAGGACATTAAGGATTGCCCAACTGCTAAGGAGATGTGGGACACTCTTGCAAGGATCTATGGTGGTGACTTAAATGTACTGAAAGCAAAGGCTGAGAGTCTTATAGGTAAGTTTGATGAAATGAGAATGCAAGAAGGTGGGAACATTGCACAATATTGTGGTAGAATAAAAGAAGTTGTGAATGCTATTAGAGGAGCAAATGGGACTATTGATGATGAAACTATAATTGGGAAAGTACTAAGAACCCTGCATCCTATATATGCTATTAAGATCCTAGTTATTCAGGAATCTAGATGCAACTCTGTTAATGTGCTTACTTTGGAAAGTTTGGTTGGTAAGCTAACTGCTTTTGAACTCTCTAACTATGATAATTTCACTGTTGGTAGCATT
Organism: Chamaecyparis obtusa; assembly: GCA_027943335.1. NCBI lineage: Eukaryota > Viridiplantae > Streptophyta > Pinopsida > Cupressales > Cupressaceae > Chamaecyparis > Chamaecyparis obtusa. The sequence continues at coordinate 88,131 of BSBK01007236.1, read as the reverse complement.
CGTAATGTTGAATTTGCTTTCAAATCACAACTAGTTCTAAAAAAGCCAAAGAAAGAAAAAGAAAGATGAATCAGTGAAAGTGAAAGTGATAGTGACACTTATGCTGAAAATTGGAAGATCTAGAAGCTCTTATGGCTAGAAGACTGAGAAGAGGAAAAGGAAAGTATAAAGGTAAACTCCCTATTATATGTTTTGGATGTAACAAAGTTGGTCATATAGCTGCTAGATGTCCTAATAGGAATGATAAAGATGATGAAAGAAAAAGAAAATACAAAGACAAAAGAGATGATAGAAGCTACCGAAGGAAAAAGGACTACAAAGGAAAAGGTAAGAAATCTTGTTACATTACTGAAGAAGAAACTGACACTAATAGTGATGATTTTGAAATTGAGGTAGTCTATGTTGCAATAAAAGATGAATCTGATGAGGCTGTGAAAAATGGATTGATATCCTATATGAACAAGAATGATAAATAGATTATTGACATTGGTTGTTCACATCACATGACTAGTGAAAAAAATAAGTTTGAGACCTTACATCATTACAGAGGTAAAAGTGTAACATTTGGTAATGATGCACCATGTCCTGTTAAAGGAAAAGGTTTGATTAAACTGACTGATAAGATATCTTGTGAAAATGCATATTGGGTTGAAGGTCTTAATTATAATTTGTTAAGTGTTTCTTAGCTCAATAGAATTGGTTAATGAGTGGAATTTCATCACAAGAAAGATAAAATATTTGGTGCTACTAGAGAACTAATTGGAAGTGGAGATCAAACTAGAAGTAATTTGTTCTATCTTGACCTATATGAAGAAACATGTATGATTGCACAACTTGATGATATTTGGTTATGGCATAAAAGGCTATGTCATGTTAACTTTGACAATCTGGTAGAGATAAGTAAGAAGAAAAAGGTAAGAGGTCTACTTAGATTGAAGAAACCTGAGAATGTGATGTGCAAGGAATGCCAGTTAGGAAAAATGACAAAGTCAAGTTTTAAGAGCAAATACTTTACTTCTGAAAACATTTTAGATTTGGTTCATACTAACCTTTATGGACCTATGGGTTGAAAAAGTTATTGTGGTGCTAGATATTTTATCTTGTTTGTTGATGATCATACTAGGATGATGCATGTAATGTTTCAAAAAGAAAAATCTGAAGCTTTTAAATTCTTTAAGTGGTATTTGGCTAAGGTTGAGAAGAAGACAGGTAGGAACCTAAAATGTCTTAGATCTAACCGAGGTGGAGAATTTACATCAAATAAATTCAATCTGTTTTCCAATGAAAAGGGAATTAAAAGACAAATGTCTGGACCTAGAACACCTCCACAGAATGGTATAGTAGAAAGAAGAAATAGATCTATCTTGGATTGTGCAAGGACATTGTTGATTGAAAAGAATCTAGCATAGAAATACTGGAAAAAAGCTATAAGCACTGCTGTCTACACTCTTAACCAGGTATAGATCAAGAAATGTACAAATCTAACACCCTATGAAATATGGTATGGGCATGCAATGAGTGTTAAATACTTTAGAATCCTTGGAAGTAAGTGCTATATATTAAAAGAATCTAGGAATGGAATGTTTGATGCTAAGAGTGAAGAAGGCATATTCCTAGGATATTCCACAAAAAGTAAAGCTTATAAGTGTTTGAACTCTAACACTAACAAAATTGTGGAAAGTGTGAATGTCAAAATTGATGAGTATGCAGAAAGAAATGAAACTAATAGCAAAAGAGAACTAGAAGATTATAGATCTTTTGTGTACATTGAGGAAGAAGAAGAGGCAAGTAACAAACTTGCACCTGATGCCGAGTCTCGGGTAAGCAATGCTAAGTGACAGGCAGATGCTACTGAGCATTAGGAAAACAATGTCAAAAGAGGACAAGAACATGCCAAGCTACAAGAAAATGCTGTTGAGTATCAGGAAGAGGTTGTCGAGCATTCAGAAGCTGAATCTGACAATATTCTTAGGGAACGTGATGAAATAGAGGAGAGAAGAGCTAAAACTATTTTGGAAAAATATGTAAGAAGACGTCACAAGCTTGAACAGATAATTGTAGACAAACATACTAGAATTCACACCAGAAGTAAGACTAAGGATCCAACATGCCTACTGTGTGAATTTGAACCCGATTCAACTAGAGAGGCATTAGAGAATGAAGATTGGATACAAGCAATGAATGAAGAGATTGACCAGATTGAGAAGAATGATACTTGGACTCTGGTGCCAAGACCTGAAAACAAAAATGTTATAGGAACTAAGTGGGTGTTTCAGAATAAGATGAATGAAAATGGTGAAATAACTAGGAATAAAGCTAGGCTAGTATGCAAAGGCTACACACAGGAAGAAGGAATAGATTACGGGGAGATATTTTCCCCTGTAGCTAGATTGGAAGGAGTAAGAACTCTACTTGGATATGCTGCTTATAAATATTTCAAGGTATATCAAATGGATGTCAAGTCTACATTTTTAAACGGTATACTAGAAGAAGAAGTTTACATAGAATAGCCAAAAGGTTTTATTGATCCAAATAGAAGACACATGGTGTGCAAACTGAACAAAGCACTATATGGATTGAAACAAGCTCCTAGAGCATGGTATGAGAGGTTGCACAACTACTTGATACAGATTGGATTTTCACAAACAAATGACACAAGCAATCTATACATGAAAGATGAAGAAGGTAAAGGTATCCTGTTGGCAAAATTTTTTGTGGATGACATTATTTTTGTGGACAAGATGCATTGTATAAAAGATTTTCAAATGAAATGCAAACTGAATTTGAAATGAGTATGTTTGGTGAGATCAAATTCTTTGTTGGTTTACAAGTATATCAGATGAAGAAAGGAATTTTCATTACACAGTCTAAGTATGTTAATGAAATACTGAAAACTTTTTGGATGGAAGATGCTAGACCAGTGAGTACTCCGATGGTTACTGGACAAAAGTTATTTAAGAATGATGATGCTCCAAAAGTGAATCAGACTTTGTACAGATCCATGATTGGAAAAATGTAGTATGCTGTACATAGTAGACCAGATATTGCACTAGTTGTTAGGATTGTGGCAAGATTCTCTGCCAATCCTAAGAAAACACACATGATGGCTATGAAAAGAATTATGAGATACTTGAAAGGAACTACTAACTATGGTCTATATTATAAGAAGGATGACAAATTTGAACTCAAAGTTTATACAGATGCTAATTGAGCAAGAAATGTAGATGACAAAAAGAGTACTAGTGGTGGAGCTTTCTTTCTTGGACAAAGATTAGTCTACTAGATGAGCAAGAAACAAAATTGCATTTCCCAATCTAATGCTGAGGCTGAGTATGTTGCTGTTGCAGTAAACTATTCAAATTTTGTGTATAAAACAATTATTGATAGGCATGAAAGAAGAAATCACTAAACCTATTGTTATTTTCTATAACAACTTAAGTGCTATCAATGTTTCTAAGAATCCAGTGATGCACACTAAGACCAAACACATAGAAATCAAGTATCACTACTTGAGAGAATTAGTACAAGATAAAGAAGTCCGAATGGAATATGTGAATACAAAAGAACAATTAGTAGACATATTCACTAAAGCTTTTCCCAGAGAAGCTCGTGAGTATTTGAGAAGTCAATTAGAGGTCCTTCCCCTAACTAAGGCTGCCTAGTCAAGCTAGGAGCACTGCATCAAATATGCTACAACAAAATATTTGACAAATTGATGCAGAAGATGGTCACACTTTAGGGCTAGCCTAGAGTTGTGAAAAGGAGCAAAGATAAGGAATCAGTCATAAGCAAGATGATAGAGGGAGCAACACTGAGCTACACAGATATTATCTACATCTGATGGATGTATGTTTTAGTTGTTGCTTTGGCATTTTTGTCAAAGAGGGAGATGAACTGATATGATAACACATGACACTGAAAAGTAAGGGTGATGAACTAAAATGAAGGATTAGGATAGAGGGAGATTTGAATACTTCTGACGGTCACAAAAGTGAGGCTTATAGGATTCTGAATCAGAATGAAGCTAAGGATATTATAAATAACTCTCTGATGAACAGATAAGTTTTTGGATTGGTTGGTAATCCATGTGTTATTTAGGTGATATCATATGGTGTTTCCATCAATGCCAAAGAGGGAGATTGTTGGAAACTGCAATTGAAACAATTGTTGTATTGTCATTGATGTCAAACCTTAATTGGTAAGACTGTTGCTTCTTAGGAAAGTACTATATCTATTGTATTGTTGTGCAGGATTGGGCCAAGGTTGGTAACAATAGCACCTAGGGAAAGGTTGAGTTATCTTGATACTACAAAGTGTACTTGACTATGTTGTACAATGATGAGACAATGTATTGTTTATCCTAGTAAGACTGAAGACTAAACTGGTAGGCTTGGTTGAGTAAAAATGGAGAAATCATGTTTAAGCCGAGTAATGTTAGTGTCGACCGAGTCAGTGTATGCTGAGAAAAATTCTAGTGTTGACCAGACAATAGTAAATTGCTGAGGAAGACAGTATAAGCTGAGGAAACATTTTTAGTAATGACCGAGCTTTCTACATGAAGACCGAGTAGTTGATCACAGTATTGATTGAGCATCAACATTTTTTATATTTGAAGAGAATTTAGTTTTGGAGCTGACATTATTGAATTCTTGGATTATGTAAAACGTGTTGACTTTATTTATTGATTGTTTGAAAGCATTAAATACATTGTAAAACATTTTATTGTAAATCTTTAAGATATTTGAGATGATTCTAAAAATGAAGCCAAAGAACATGAAGTGGGTAGATTCAATGAATCTGACCTAACCTTAAGATCTACGAATGAGATTGAGCAGCATAAGATGATTTAACCTAATTGAGGAAAGTATTAAGGGAACTTGAGCATTTTGGATATGCAAGGTGCATGGGTGAAAAAGAGAACGCTAGAAGATCAGTAAAGTTTTATTAACTGTATAAGCAGAAAAGGATGAAGGAGAATTGTGGTGGTTTCTTGAAGAAAAGTTTTGAGCATATCAGAGATGGAGATGGAAAATTTTCAAAGTTAGTAAACTAGCATTAGTGTAGGGAATCTAATCTGATATTTGCAAAGTGAGTTGTATGTTTTTTAGATAAATATTGCTGCTACTTTCTAACCATTGTAACAGTCAAAATCCTTTTAACAGAGGTTGACCTAACAGTCATATGTTAAATCCTTTGAACAAGGTTGCATTCTAATGGAGTGTATGTAAGTCCTATAACAAGGCTCACTTTTAACAAGGTGATTGAAATCCTTTAACCGGATCACACCTAACAGTGTGTATTGTAATGTTTGACAGGGTTGGCTTTTAACCAAGCTCACTTCAGAAGAGTGAAAATAATAGTAGCATGTTACAAAGTGGTTTTTCCCACATTGGGTTTCCACTATAAATCCTAGTGTTAATACTTGTGTGAATGTTTTGGTTTGAACATTTCTATGTTTTACAAGTTATGTTATAGTTGGGTAGTGGACTACAATGTTATATGTTTCTATTATTGAATCAGTGATGACCGAGTTTGTTTTGGTTATTGGATCTGATTTAAGGAAAATTTTTTTAAGTCTGTCTTATACATCAAGACTTGAGAACAACTAATTCAACCCCCCCCCCCCCTCTGTTGTTCTAAATCATATTAACAGGGGATGATACCCACAACTCATTACTACAATAATAAGGTGTCTAATTTAGAGCTTACATAAGTGTCATCTTCTGAATGACTTTACCCTATTATGAGTGTCTAATACCCTGTTAGGAGTATTGAAAGTCCTATTAAAAACTACTCCACTAAGAGATTTTATCCCACTTATAAAGTGTTCACCTAATTAAAGGATTCATAGTAAGTTGCTAAGAAGAAATTCTAAGTCTGGTTAGAGACTACTTGGTTAAGGGATTTCACAATAGTTTTGTTAAACTGTTAGGAATAAATCAACAATAAATTTGACATGTAAATGATTTCTCCTAAGGCTTGCCAGATCTCATTTCGGTCTTCTTTTATTCTTATCTACTTTCTAATATCTATCAATCACACAATTCTCCACTTCTATTCGAGTTCTCTTATTTGTATTTATTTATATCTGTCTGCATTTGTATTTGTCTCTCAACATATCTGACCTTTACCTTGAATCTTCTCTTATATTTTCTTTCCATGATTAGGGTTTCTTGATCTTTTGTAAACCATTTTTTCTAATTTGATGTCGTCCTCATTTTGTAGTCTTTTATTTCTTTCACCACTAATAATTTTAGATAGGATTTTCTGATAAATCTTCCTTTATGCCGATAACACTTCACATTTCTCATAGTTTCTATGCCGATATGCCTTTCCTTTATGTTATTTTATAGAAATAAAGATCTGATGAAAATCATGATTGATTTCTTATTAATTACTTGTAGAGGGTTTTGTTAAGTAACATTCCATGTGTTTCATTTCCTTCATCTATACCCACTTATTATAGTGTTCCATTATCGTATTCAAACATTCCTTCTATTTAAAACAATGCTGCTAACATTTCTCATGTTTCTCTACCGACCATTTCCTCTACAAACTCTACCCCAAATAGCTTGGCTCAAACTGTGTCTTCTTTGCAACAACAAATTGCTTCTATGGATCAATCCAAGTTCAACATTCCTACTTGTGAAATTGCTAGTCCTTTGTCTATGAATATTATCCATGTTGTTATCCCACAAAGTATTGAGATTCATCATCTTGAAACTTATAATGGTATGGGTGATCATGTGACTCATGTTAAAACTTTCCAAACCTTGTATATAGTGATTTATCTAATGACCATAGGTTTATTGAAATTTTTTTACTAGAACCTTCGGAGATAAACCCTTGCAATAGTATTTTTCTTTGCCTAATTATTTTTGTTCTCCAATTCATGTTGCCATTTATTGTCAAATAATTAGTCACTATCAAGGAAGAGTTGGTTGGTCATCACTACGCTGAGCCATCCTACTAAGGCCAAGAAAGGTATCTGTCTTCTATAAATATCATGTATGGACCAAGAAGTAGTTATTGTCGAGCAAGTCAGTGGTCACCGAGCACCCCAACAGTTACTAAGCAATATGAATGCCAAGTTGGATAGAATAGTTAGTACCAAGTGACAACATATGGATAACGGTTTTGACCTAGCACAAGAGAGTTCATATGCTGAGTAAGCCAGTTTTTGGAAGGGCACATAGGTAAAATTTTTTGGCCGACTTCTATGCATAATTCAATGATTATTGAGACAATTAAGGAGTTGATTACACATAATGATTGGGATCATTAATCCCTATGAAAGTGATGTAACCAATAAATAAAAGGAATGTATAAGCAACAAAAATGAGGAATCTAGATCATTGATATTGATCTAGAAGACCTTCATCAGTTATATATTTAAGGTGACATCAAAACCATAATAATGATGATCTCACATGCATAAAGATGAAGTAGTGTTTTGGATGTTAGAAGATAAGATCAGGAAGAGTGACCAAGTAGAGTAGTGAAGGAAAAAATAGAGCTATATCATATTTTGAGATTAGATAAGAATTGGATAGAGGAGATCCATTATCAACATTTGAAGTGCAAACTGAAGGATCAGGTACTGATAAATAATAGAAATTGAATCAGGGTAAATCTCTTAACAAAGTGGTCCTAATAGACCTTTGTAAATATCCTATCAAATTTCTTACTTTGTTACATAAGCTTAAATCCTTTAATCAAGGTAGATTGTATAAGTTTGTAAGCTCTTAGTAGGGAAGACCCCTCACAGGGTACATAACCAGAAGTGATCAAAACTTTGTAGCCCTAATAGACACACTTTATTGCTGTAGTAGTGAAGATTTGTGGGTGTCATCCCTACCCTAGTTTTACCTTCCAAGGGTTGCTAGGTTACCAAATATTTGTGTTATTGTGTTGATCATTTACTTTCATGTTCATGGATATGATTAGTAGTTAGATCTATTAGAACATTGAAGTTAATGTTAATGTCATTCATGATATACATGTTGAATTTGTTTCAAAAGAGTAAAAGTTTTATAGATCCTTATTTACCTCCTCTCCCAGTATCTTACTTCCCCAATAAGACTTCCAACAATTGGTATCGGAGCTTTGTTCTCTTAGAAGAAGTTTAACCACTTGAGAGTTAAGATCTTGGAGATGGAAACTGATAAGTTGGGAAAGATCATAGAGAATCAGAAGATTGACATCCAGCTTGCACTACACCATCTTGAAACAAAAAGAGAGGAATTTAAGAAATCCTTAAAGAGAAGGAAAGAATTGGCAATCCAATTGAATGCCACTCAATATCAAGAAGAAGAAACTAAAGGTCCATTTGATAATGGAAATTTCAGTGAAAGTGATGTAGAAATAGAAGATCTATTAGAGAGAAACAACACACTGAATGAAGAAGTCAAAAGTTTAAAGAGAGAACAAGAAATTCAATCAGTAAGACTATGTGAAGTGATTGAACAGAAAAAGAAAGCCGAGGAAGACAAGACAATGGAAGAAGAAGACAAGGGACAAATGGCTACTAGACTTGATGAAAGGAAATGTGATGTGAAAAAGCTTACAAATAATCTATTGGACATGGTAAATCAACTATTACTTGCAAATCAAGGGTTAAACAAGAAAGACATGGAAATTACAAATTTGAGATAAGAGAACAACCAACTAAAAAATAAGTTAAGATCTAAAAGGAAACTCATTTAGAGGATGAACAAACCTAATGAATCTGTGAGATATTTTGAGGAACTCATGAGATCACCAAGAAGATCCAACGAAACCTCTGGACTAGGCCATACTGAGCACCTATCATCTACTAAAGAAGGAGAATCATCAAAGAGTGGAGAATAGAGGAATGCAAAGACAAAGAAAAACAAATCGACATGTCATCATTGTGGCAAACTAGGACACACAACAAACATTTTCAGAAGCAAGAATGGTAAGTCTAATCCTAAGCTTAAATTCAATGGATATTGCTTTAACTATAAAAAGTATGGACATCAGGCACATGAACGGAGGTCAAAGGCTAGAAATACACCTACTATACCAATATTTTAAGGACATTGTTATTGTAGACACAAAAAAAGCCTTTACCAAAATAAAAATATTTTATTTTGTAAAACCCTTAATGACATCATCATTTGTTAATTAATTAATTTATTTTTATGCCATTAGTTCCTCCTATTTTAATTAGACACATTTAGACACCTAAAAAGCATTTACCAAAATAAAAATATTTATTTTGCAAAAGGGTATATGCAGGATCATGGTATGCCAAAAAGTGGTGATGTGAAAAAGAAGTCCTGATTGATAGACTCTTTAAAAAATAACTTTAACTTTGAAACAATATAACATTTTTGAAATCTGAAATATACATCACATTCTATGCTTCACCTAATACAATAATAATAAACAATTCTTTCAATTTTATGAAGTTTAGACTAAGTTAAGGTGGTCAGACACGAGAGTTTTTATATTCAAGAAAATTTGTAGCAGAAAAATCATAATTAATTATTTACTTGGAAAAAAAATACAAAAAAATATACATCACATCCAGACATGAGTCTACTACTTTTATCTAGACTCTTATAAAAAATATTATCATTTGATTTTGTTTAATGTGGTCAGGCATACACCTACTTGTTATCTTTCTAGTTTTGATTGATAGAGTTATTAAAAATAGCTATAACTTTCAAACTGTATAACATTTTTGAAATTCAAAATATGTGTCACATTCTATTCTTTTCCTACTACAATAAAAATAAAAACAATTTTCAATTTGATAATGTTTAGTCTAAGTTAACGTGGTTAGACACAAGAGTTTTTGTATTTTGGGAAATTTGTAGAAGAAAAATCATATTAATTATTTACGTGGAAAATTAATTACAAAAAAATATGTGTCACATCTGGACATGAGTCTACTACTTATATCTAGAATCTTGTAAAAAAATATTATCATTTGATTGTGTTTAAGGTGGTCAGACATACACCTACTTTTTTTTTCCTGAAATTTTCGTACTACTACATTGAAATTTGAAATTTTCAACATATAAAATAATTTTTTTTCAAAAAAATCCTAGTATCTTAGAAACTAAATTCAATTTTCTATAGATTCTCTTCTTACATATTTTTGATATAATATTTATAACTTGTTCAAATTTTAATGTCAACTTGCCTAAACCTGATTTGTTGAATTTTCATTGCCACTTAAGGGCCTAGTTTGACATACCATGATCCTGCACATACCCAAAACCCCTGATGACATCATCATTTGTTAATTAATTAATTTTTATGCCATTAATTCCTCCTATTTTTATTAGACACATTTAATTAAAGAATCCCTCCCCAAACCACTTAAATCAAATTTGAGTAATTTTCCCCTATTTATTAAATCATTATTTAATAAATGATGTCAGATTTCTTAAATAAATTTTATATTTATTTAATCCCTCAAAACCCTAGAATCTTCTAGACTTTCCTAGACTTTCCTAAAATTTCCTAAACCCTTCCTAAACTAACTTAGGAGGCAATTCCTACATTTCTTAGCCTAAACAAGTCTTCTTTGACTTTTGGTCAAACCCCCTCATTAATGAGCCTTAAAGACTCATTAATGACCTCTTACACACTCTCTAAGACTCTTAAAAGCTCATAAATGAGGACCATGACTCTTCTTTCCACTTGGTTCTATATGCACACTTCCCTAGTGTTGCTCACACATGTGTGAGAAACCTTAACCCTTATCCATCTAACCTTACCCATGACTATACCCCAAACTCTACCCTAAACCTTGATTCTGACCCTAACTTCACTACCTAGCCGAAGCCCTTCCTCAAATCCTATAAATACCCTCACTTCTTAGAAAAATTCATCAATTCACATAACCATTTCATAGTAGTGCTATAATGCTAGATTACTCCTAGATCTTAAGCTTTTAATCATATTTGTTAGATTAACTCTATTTTATTCTTTCATAGATCATCTTAGAATAGCTTAATGGATTGAATCTAGTTCTTTGTTAAGATTTTCTAATCATTTCAGCATCATATCATGTTTCATTTGGATTAAAATCAACTCTAGATTAATCATTTGTAGCCTAGTTTGCATTTCATCCTCATTAGGATCCTTAAGGCCTTAGGGGCAAATTAGGTGAACTATACATGATTCTATGCCACTATGTGGTTCTTATGGTCCCTAATCCATCCTATTATTTCCTAATATGCATTAGGGAATTGATTCAAGTATTTTGAGAGCACACCCACATCCCTAAATCGAGAACAAATCAAATGGTCAAAGGGTGCTTCCGTTTTGGTTCTATCTAAATGTCTTTGTGAATATTTTTCTCTATATATTTAGGAATATGCTGTTAGAATTTGATTAAATAATGTTTGAATGTGTACACCTATTCAGAATAGGTTAGGTTCACTCTGCACACAATTACAATTATCATAATTATGGTCATAGAGCACAAGACTGTAGATCCAATGCAAAATCTAAGTGGACATCCAAGAAGCAAGATAATGCACCTAGGAAAGGTAACACATTCAATTGGGATTAAAATACATAGTGTAGTTTTCATTATTGTGGAGAATATGGTCATATTCTAGAAAATTGTATATGGACATACTTTAGAGGTAAATCCAAGAGTTGGATGAATGGAAGTTTGGTTTCTTATAGTTGTCACAAGACTAGTCATTTAACAAAAGACTATAGGACTACAACACCAGCACCTAGAAATGAACAAAAAAAAGATGAAAAGACTATTGATCACATATAGAGATAGATGAATTAGACATAGAGAAAGAAATAAGAAGCAAGAAGTAGTGGAACCAGTGAAGATGAGATCACCCAATCCATTGGATCAAGCGATCACACTACTTATAACCAAACAAAGAAGGTATGTAAGGAACTATATTTGAAATGCTATATCTAACATGAGTTCCTAACATTAGATGTGTTAAAGTCCATATCTGCATAAGTCAAGATGCATTAGGATAGATTTGGGGAAAGTACTAAGAAAAGAGTTAATAAGCACAATTAGTATCAAGCATCAGTATTAATATCTATGGTGATTGAGTTTCACAGTATACATCGAGCTCCCATAATGATCGAGCTGATATATTGACTAAGTTAAGTATGGAAGTGTCACTTATTACTGAGTGATGGAATAAGGAAATGTGTTAACCGAGATATTATACAAAGACCAAGAAAGCTATATTAGACTCACTAGTGTACAGAGCATTTATTGAACACCTAATTCAACTGTTTGAATCTATATAATGAATTTTACCATTCATTTTCATTTCATCAAGCGATTAGATAATTTTCTTAGTGATTCAAAGGTGTTTGAGAGAGAGATTTGTGCAAAATTTGTGAAGATTCAACTACATGTCGTCGAGGAATATTGTGAGGAGTTGATAAGACTAGTTATTACTGAGTTACTCAGAATTTGTATTAAGAACCCTAACTTGAAGAAATGACTGCTAGTTCATTTCAAGTGAAGAAGAAAGGAAAGGAGGTAAAGAATGTTCAATTGGTTAGGAGTGATGCTTTCCTACCACCAAATTTCTAAGAAGTACCTGAGAGTGCAGTGAAGGGAGATCTCTTGGGAGCCTTGTCATCAATCCCACCAAAGGTTTTAATGATTCATGATGTTAGGGTATGATACATGTGCAAAGTAAGTGAAATTGGATATTATGAGCTGAGGGAGGCATATAATAAATTGTGCAAAAATGGAGCATTGAAGGATGAGCACCAACACATTGCTGACAAAGGGTTATTTCATGTCCTAGACTTCCCTCATAACTTTAATATTGAATGGATTAAGATAGTTTTGAGTTGAGTTCATGACATGCATCTATGGTTGGAAGATGGTCTCGTAAAAATACCAAGGAGATCATACACCGAGTTACTAGATACCCTATTCCCAATGGAAAAAGGACCATGCGATCTCAGAGTAAGGAAGTGATTGAAGAAAACACTATGGAAGTATGGAACAAATAAGGTTTGACAATCTCTACAATCACAGATCCTGAGATCAACTTTGCAGTAAGGGTAATTGCACATAAGTTTTACTAGTCAAGCAGGATGGATAGTGTTCCTTGTATTGCAGTTGACCATACATGCTAGATAGTCAAGAAGGATCATACATATGATATTGTCGATCTTCAATTGACTCAATTGGAAGAGAACTTATCATCAAGCAGGAAGGTGAAGAACTCAGTGTGTAAGTTCATATCCCTGATAGTCTACATATTTTTCTATGTTCAAAATTATTTTCCTACTATAGGAGATGTTGTCTAGAGTCAAGACTGATCAGTGACACAAAAAATAAGTTAATTCATACAACAATTAGGAGAAAATTTTGATAGTGTAATATAAAATTACTTTGTTTAATTCAAGAAGAAAATGAGGAAGAGGAGTAGAATCCCTATATCCCTAGTTGAGAAATATTATGATGATGTTTGTTTCCTTGTTGATACAAATTTCACATATGTACAAGCTATTGTACTAAGGGTATAATGGTTGAGACCATCTCCCTATGAGTTAAATATAGATGAAACATCTATTGCAATCACAATTTTACTAGCAGAAGAAATTAACACAAATACTAAGATATTTGGGAAGTATGAAGAAGTCAAAACAAATATAACCACAGGCTTGAAATCTACAACCTTAGAAAGAAAAAAGAAGAAGATAGTGAAGAATCTTGAGAAGATGTTGGGTCAAGGAGAAGAGCAGGATGCACCACTAGCGATCACACAAGGTCATGGTTTGAACCAATCCAGTGATTCAGAAAAAAGTGAGTTTGAGGAAGTCGATGCATAAAAGAAGGATAAGGAAATAATGGTTTTTGAGCCCACTGTGAAGAAGATCTTAAAGAAGAAGCCTACCCCTCTACAATAATAAGACCAAGAAAAAGGGCATCTACAACTGCAATAGTAACTGAGCCACAAAAGAAAATAGTGGGAAAGAAAGTTGAAGGGGAAAGCTCTAGTAAAAGAAAGCAAGTACAAACAAAGGTTGAGCCGAGCCACCCTAGAAAGTAGACAAGAAGAAAATTGGTGTTACAAAAGGATGGTGAAGATGAGGAAACAACCAACATAGATGATGTTAGAAAAATCAAGGTGATTGTGCATAAGCATCCGACTAATGTGGATGAAATTTTCCAAAACATCACGAGTACTGTAGGTTTGGCCGGATTCAAATTCATTAGATTTGATAAGTTAAGTAAAAATGGTAAAGTGAAGATAGAGGATGCAATGATAGAAATGTTGGGAACCTTCAAGATGACACCTTTGTAAATTGGGAATCTTATCCTTGAAGAACTATTTAATAACATTGATGAGAGATGGCACTATGTCATTATGACTGAAAGAAATATAAGAGAAGGAACTTTATCTCAATTGATGTCTGAACTGACATAATAGAAAATAAATAAATTGTTGGAACAGTATAGGAACAAGTTTGTCCCTAAATTGAGAGCATATTATATATATTGAAAAAGAATGTTGAAGAGGTTTTTCAACAAAGTACATTAATCTGGAAGACAATTTTTGGGTTGATAGTTGAAAAGAATGCAAACAAAGATGAAGGTGTATGGTGAAAATGTGACCATACTTCTATGAATCCTTACATGCAAGAAAACTCAACAATGAGCCCTCACAAATCGATCCATAGCTCTCTATGCATGGAGTTGCAAGATTTGTAAAATTGCTCTTAGCTAGAGCTATAAACTCATGACCTTGCTAGTCAACCACACAATGAGAGATTCCAAATCAAAGACAAGGGCAACAATGCCAATATCTCCAATGAAATCAATATGGATGCAATGCAATGTAAACTAATCTATGAGGATGAAAGATGCAAGCTATGCTATGAAAGGAAAATACAAGTGTTACAAATCCTCCTATTAAGCTATGTGAGATTAATCTATTGCATAAAGGAAATCTATACTAAAAATGCCATGATTATGCAACTATGATGTAAGAAAACAAGCTAAATGAAATGCAACAACAATGTCTTCAAAGCTTGAATGTAAGAATGTCTTCGAAGAGCTCCAAATGACCTAGAAAACCTGTAGCATAACATTAGCATAAAAATCTAAGATATGAAAATGAAGGAGAGAGCTCTCCTTTTATAAGAAATGAGATGAAAGTGGACCATTGAGATTAAGAGGCAAAAGACTTAATCAACGGTGGAGAAAAATGGAAGCTTGATCCTTGTGCACAAATATCCTCCAATAGGAAAATAGGAGTTGACTTTAGTGTCCATATGAGACGAAAAATAATTTTTCTCTTTTTATAAAATAAGAATAATGCTTTATTTGTGCAACATAGGATAAGAAGAAAAGTGGAGATTTTTTATTTAAATAAAAGGGGAGGAAATTCCTTTTAATTAAATAAAGGCTTAGGATAAAGTGAATTTATTATTTAATTAAAAGAGATTTTTAATTAATTAAAAGGGAGCATGTTCTCTTAATTAAATAAGATTTTTATTTTTTTCTCTTTTAAATTAAATAAAGCTCAAACCTTAGGAAATATTGAATTGATTATGATTTGATCAAGGAAATTGATATAATTGATATTGTTGACATTTGAAAATATTGATTCAAAGATTTGATAAATTACAAAAATGGGGCCCAAAGTCTAGGTGGCCATTTTAGGGTGCATACATTTGCCCCTCTTTGACTAATG
Source organism: Chamaecyparis obtusa (assembly GCA_027943335.1). NCBI lineage: Eukaryota > Viridiplantae > Streptophyta > Pinopsida > Cupressales > Cupressaceae > Chamaecyparis > Chamaecyparis obtusa. The sequence goes on along the minus strand of BSBK01007236.1, from coordinate 72,439 downwards.
TGAGATTGATTTGGGATTACATGCCGTCAAAGAAGAATTGAAATGTGAGATCAATTTTGGATCACAAAACAACCTAGATGTGTGTTCGACAGATGGGAAGACATCAGGACAAGCATAAGCATAAGCTGAAAGACAAGACCAACACCGTCACTGCTAGGTGCAAATCAAGCCTTAGACAAAACTATCACTGTCGTTGCTAGGCAATAATCAAGTCTAAAAAATAGGAGATAAAAATTGAAAGACAAAATCACCACCATTGCTGCTAGGTGATAATCAAGTCTCAAAATAAGAATCTCAAGCTGAGCTGAATGGTAAAACTAAATCAAAGATTAAAGCTGATAGGTATTACCCCCTCAGAATCAAAATCCAAATCAGATAGAGGAGAACAACAAATTGATAAACCTGATCAAGTCACAATAAATCATAATCGAAGGATGGAGCATGATAGGATAACCATCAAACAGTGAAGATATGCCCCAGGTTGATGAGGTTTGACTGAAAAAGATATAGGATAAAGATTAAGTCAAACCTTAGAGAGAGGAAGCAAAAGGGGTGAATGAAAGACTAGAAGTTTGGAAGACATGGAAAGGAAGAAATTTCATCAAAGATTGAAGAATTATGCCTCAAAAGGTTAGTCAATTGCGTAGAAGAATGAGAAAACTTGGAAATGCGACCCAAATTTTAATTTCGAGTCTGAAAATGGATAAAAAATGATGTGATATGAAAGACCAGAATGAAAGATATGATCAAGAAGAATCAGAAAATGAGCACAGTTGACCAACTAGTCTGTAGATGATAAAAAGGAGAGGTCTCTCCATATGCAAGATGCAAAAACTAAACTATGATGAAACTAAGAATGCAAGATACTATGAAAGTGGTTGACTTGCAAGGTCACAATGCCTATAGACCTCTAATAATCATCATCGAGCTTTATTGGTAGCATCGCAAGATCATACAATGCACACTAGCATAACTATGTGGATATGAATATGATCTTTATCAGATAAAAATGTGGAAATCCCACCTAGGCATCAAAGACATGGAGGTCAAGATGACTAATGCAGTCAGATTACCTAAGTTTGATATGGCAAGATTATTCTTGTATCAAGACACATGAAAGTCAGGATAACTAGAAGCATGCACTCACAAAATAGTCAAGGATAATACCTTGTCAATCCCTAGTGTCAAGTAGGACCAGCATAAATGCTCATGATAGTTAGGATCAATGAGATATACCCACAAGCAGATAAAGAAATAAAACATGTTCTCATACCCTCAGTCTTCTAGCTATGCATCATCGAAAACTTCTCAGGGAGGGACCACTCATCAAAGAAATCCTCATAGACAGCACACAGAAAAAAAATAAAGTCAACATATCTCAACAAGTTGATTGTTTAAGTGCGTGTGTGTTGGTCATAGGGTCAGACTCTGATCATCACATCTGCAAATGAGAAATATCGCATCAAACTTAGACTATTGGGTAAGACATTTGATAAGTGTTAAGAAACACTCGACACAAGGGTAATGTTGAAAAACACTATTGGGGTGGTGTTGAAAAAACACCTAATTGTGAAATGCCCCAAGAGATAAATGCACCTAAAGGACCTATGCTAACAGGTATGCCCCCTAGACAAAGACAAAGACCAATTCTAGACCAAGTCAAATAAGGTCAGGGCATGATGGAGAAAGGCTAAGTGTCGAGGACACATGGTAACAAATAGGAGTGCAAAGGCCTCAAGTAGCGCCTGTTTCCAGGTTTTCACCACTTGGAATCTTTTTTCATTTTTTGATTTTTTTCTTTTTTTGTATTTTTGCTACCAAGGCGCTTGTTTCCAGGTTTTCAGAAAGGCACTTTTTCTATTTTTTTGAACTTTTTGCATTTTTTGATTTTTTTGTATTTTTTCAGGACTGTATATGCTTTTTAGGATTTTTTCAGCATCGTATATGAATTTTTTTGGTATTTTTTTAGGATCATAAAATATGTACAAAGGATGCCCTCAAATAGAAATGGGCATCAAGGATAGAACTTCTTTAGGTGCAAAATGTTGATGGGCTCAGGAAGCTATTCTCCATCTTTAGTCGACAGTCAATATGCACCTGTACCAAAAGTTGTTGTAATAATGTATGGTCCAAGCCAATTAGGTTCAAACTTGCCCTTTTGTTCTCTGTTCTATTGATTCTTAGGGTTCTCTCTCAAAACAAGATCACCTATCTGAAATTCCCTAAGGCGAACCTTCTTGTTGAATGCTTTGGACATACGCTTCTAATATACTCTCATGTGATCAAAGGAAGCCTTACGCTTCTCATCTAGAAGTTCTAGTTCTTGTAACCTCATGGCGTGGTAATCCTCATCTGTAATCAAAACTTTGAGAGAGATTCTAAATGAAGGTATCTCTACTTCTAAAGGCAACACTGCTTCAGCGCCATAGGTAAGAGAAAAAGGAGTAGCTCTTGTAGGTGTATGAATGCTATATCTATAGGCCCATAGTGCCGGATTGATTTGTAAGTGCCAATCCCTACCATTCTTGTGTACTGTTCTATGAAGGATTTTAAGAATGGTTTTATTAAAGGCTTCTGCCTATCCATTTCCTTGTGGAAAATAGATGGAGGACCAATGCTGCTTAATTTTAAACTTATTGCATAAATGCTTTAGGTCCTTGTTCTTGAATTGACCTCCATTATTAGTAATAATCTCAGAAGGCACTCCAAATTGGCAAATAATATGATTCAGAATAAATAGGGAAACTATTTTGCCTGAGGCAACAGAAAGAAGGACTGCCTCTACCCATTTCATGAAATAATCAATAGCTGTGATGATAAACTTATGTCCACCTGATGAGTTGGGGTTAATTTTCCCAACAAGGTCAAAGGCCCAGCGCTAAAATGGCCAATGAGAAATAGAAGGAATTAGCTCCCTCCCTGGAGCGTGAATCAAGTTTCCATGTTTTTGACATTTCTCACAAGATTTAGAGAAAGCTACTGCATCAACTTGCATTGCGGGCTAGTAATACCCTGCCCTAAGCAACCTTCAAGCCATGGCAAGACCATTAGAGTGTCCACCATAAATGCCCTTGTCAATGTCAACTAACGCTTGGTCAGATTCCTCCTTTTCCAAGCACCTAAGAAGTGTCCCATCTAAACCCCTCCTATATAAATCACTAGAGATAAGGGTGTGGAAAGAGGCATTGCAGATGAGGTTTCAGCATTCAGAATGGTTGAAAGTGTCAGGGATGATGCCATCATTTAGATATGAATAGATAGCACCATAGCGGGAAGACTCATGTGTGACAAGGGTACAAATGACATTGCTTTTAGATGAGTCAAATATGGGGTGGTGTAGCTCTTCCACTAGGAATTCAAATTTGGATTCATGTTGTTCCAACTATAGGAGTGAAGCTAATGTAGCCATAGCATCTGTAGCTTTGTTTTCTACTCTAGGGATCTGTTGGAATGTCACAAAGGTAAAGTAACATCTCAATGAATCAACCATCTTTTTGTAAGGTATCAATTTATCATCTTTGGTTTGATACTCCTTATTGACTTGGTTGATAATTAATTATGAATCCCCAAAGACATGCAACTCTATTATGTTCCATTCTATAGCTAGTTTCAATCCATTGGTTAATGCTTCATATTCTGCAATATTGTTTGTACATGGGAATAAAAGTTTGTAGGATTTTGGTATATTATACCCATGAGGAGAAACAAACAATACTCCCACACCTAATCCATTTTTCATGTTGGAACCATCAAAGAACATCTTCCAAGTGCGAGTGGTCATGTATAGAATGTGTTCATCTGGGAACTCTACCTGAATAGGCAAACTATCCTTAACTGGAAAATCAGCTAATTGATCAACAATAGCTTGCCCTTTTATGGCCTTTCTCTCAATGTACTGTATATCAAACTCAGATAAAACCATCATCCACTTAGCAAGTCTACCCATGAGGGCAGCCTTACTAAGCAAGTAGTTAAGAGGATCAATTTTTGCAACCAAATGTATAGTATGAGTAAGCATATAGTGTCACAACTTTTGGGAAGCAAACACTACTGCAAGACAAGACTTCTCAATGTTATTATAATTGATCTCATAAGATACTATAGTACGACTGATGTAGTATATGGCCCTTTCTTTCCCAGTGTCATCTAATTGAGCCAACAATGCCCCCAAGGAAGACTCTGTTGCTGAAATGTACAAAATCAATGGTTTCCTTGGAATAGGGTCATCAAAATTGGAGGATTAGCCAAATACTATTTTATTTGATCAAGGCTCTTTTGGAAATCCTCATTCCACACACATGTGACTCCCTTATGCAATGTTTTATTGAAAGGTTGTGCTCTATCTGCAAGTTGTGAAATAAACCTTCGTATAGATTGGAGTCATCCTTGAAGACTTCTCATTTGACTTATGTTCTTTGGAGGTGGCATATCTAAGATAGCTTGGACCTTTTTAGGATCAACCTCTATTCCTTTTGCTGAAATTATGAATCCTAGAAGTTTACCTGAGGTAACTCCAAATGCACACTTTTCAGATTCAATCTAAGTCAAAACTATTCCATGTGATCTAGAATCACTTCCAAATCGTCGAGGTGTGTATCCCATTTCCTAGATTTAGCTAAGGTATCATCCACATAATCTTCCATGTTCTTATGCATCATATCATGAAAAATTTTGGTCATAGCTCGTTGGTATGTTGCTCCTACATTCTTTAGGCCAAATGGCATGGCGTTCCAACAATAGGTTCCCCATGCACATGTGAAAGCTATTTTCTCTTGATCTTCGGGAGCTATTTTTATCTGGTTATATCTAGAAAACCCATCCATTAAGGAGTATATCTCATAACCCGCCATCATATCCACTATCATGTCTATGTTTGGGAGTGGAAATTCATCCTTTGGGCATGCTTTGTTGAGGTCTCTAAAGTCTATGCAAATGCGAATGGACCCATCATGTTTTGAAGCTGGAACAATATTGGAGATCCACTCAGCATAGTCAATATCTCAAATTTATCCTGCGCGTAAGAGCTTTTCTAATTCAACTTTAACAAGAAGAGCAATGTGAGGGTGCATTTTTCTCAACCTTTGTTTGATTGGTTTTATTCCTGGAGCTATAGATAGATGATGCATAATAAAATCAGTGTCAAGCCCTGGCATATCAGAATATGTCCAAGCAAAGTTGATTTTCTTCTTTTGCAAAAACTTTGTATATGCCTCTTTTTCTTCAACTGATAGAGACTGAGCTAGGTGCACTATTTGGGGAGCCTCTTCTATATTCAAATTCACTGGTTGTGTGGGCTCAATGAGAACTAATGACCTATCTTGGAAGTAACTTGGCAAGTTATTAAGTACCCCATCCTTAGGTGCCTCAAAGAGGTTTTCACCCTCAGATACGTCATTTATTTCTACTATTTGGGTTTTGACACCACCACATAGTGGTTTTCACCATCAGAACCATTTTTCTTTTATTTTTAGACTGAGGTACTTAATATCAGGCTCCGTCATACTTGTTGATTCACTGGTGGAAGAGACTACGGGTTCAACATCATTTAGATAACAGGCAATTTCATAGTCATTCTAAAAGTTTAAGAGCTGAGGCTCTTGGTGACGTTGAGACCAATCAATTAGGTGGAAATGAACAAGGGGTAGATCAATGACTAGTTCAACATTGTGTATGTGGAAGGTGTTATCTCTGGTGACCATACAATTGGGATTCATCAAGTCTCCTTCTAAGATACCCGAATCAGGATTTGTCCTACCAAACAAAGCATCATCCACTAAGGCAATTAGAGGAGTCCAATCCTCTAGTCCTACACTAGGCTCGTTGGTCACATCGGGTTGAGTACTATAAGTATGGACAAAATCCATGTCCAAATCAACTATTGCATCTGAAATTGAGTCCCATTCGAACTCATGTGAGTCTGTCTCTGAATCATTATTTGGGCCTCGTGATGCAGAAGCCTCAAGGTTAGGAAAGGTTTCCCTTTCTCTAGCACTAGCATTGTTACTATCTGTCGTAGCTAGGATAGCAACACTTTCCATTGTCAATCTAGCATTCATATAGTCACTATCCATCACAGATGGGATAGTAGGACTATCAATTTTCAAATCTTTTGAATCTCCCCAAAGGAGATTTGTTGAAGGCACCCAATCATCAGACATGTCTTGCTGATTAGAGAGATTAGGTGTGTAGTCTGAGTCATTGTCACTGTCCGTCGCAACTAAGATCTGGACACTTTTCTATTTCTTATTTGCAAAACCTAAGCCAACTATTGACTTATTCCTTCATCCAAAAAAGGCATGGTTAAGAGGTTCAACTTTGGCATCCAACTGATGACTAAGGGGACCATGTCCTAGATAACCCATATTCTTGACCAATGTATACCCTCTCCCATAAGCTCGAGGAGAAGGTGCAAAATCCTCATTATGTCGGTATTTCTCCTCTCGGTAAATCCAGTTCCTAATGACAACCTCTTCTTTTTCCTCCTGAATTAGAACTAAGGATTCTACAAACTTGTCGAACAATGTCATGGCTGAAGATGAGTGTCTCATATCTTGAGAAGGTTTACCATAAGACCTAGGGGAAATTGGAAATTTTGTGAATGAATCAATTTTGTAATCCCACATGCCAAGATCCATGACTTTGAATTTGTCTTTAGATTGTTCAAATGTAGTATCAAAAGTGTCAGCCTCCCTATTCAAAGGAATGTGAGACCCTGCTGAAATTGTGTTAACTGACAATGTGCTATCCCCGGGTATGCAAACTTCTACTCCATTGTAAGGGAACTTCACACACTAATGATAAGTAGAGGGGACTACTTGCATCTAATGTATCCAAGGTCTACCCAACAAAATATTGTAAGCCAAAGGACCAGCATCAACAATCTAAAACAAAATATCTTTCTCTACAGGACCAATTCGGATAGGAAGAACAACCAATCTTTTAGAACTACGTTCTGCTTCATCATAAGCCTTGATAGTTATCTTCTTCCTTGTGTCAATGACTTCTTTTGAATAACTCAAGGCCTTCAATAAGCTAAAAGAACAAATATTAAGCCCAACAGCCCCATCTATCAACACACACCTGACACGGGTCTTGTGGATCATAACCTCTATATGAAGGGCCAAATTGTGTGGGTGGCTTAATGAATTGTCATCTTCTTCTGAGAATGTAAGGTAGTGAAGGCTAGCCAAGTGGTTGACCATATTCTAGAATTGATCTACATCTATATCATTAGGGACATTAGCCACTCATAAGGCATCCTCAAAGACATGCTTATGCTTAGGGGACAATTCCAAAAGCTCAAAGATTGAAATCTGTGTTGGTGTACATTGTAATTGGTCAATAAGCTTATAATTCAACTCAAGACCAACAATAGATTTAGGAAGAACACCTTTTGACACTGGCTGCTTAGACTTACTAGAGTTAGGACCTCTAATAACAATGGGAGCTTGAGACTGACTCCTAGTGATTGCATTGAGGCGTTTAGACATCCTTCGTGACTGAGGTCCTCTTAGTACCACAATGGGTCCTTCATTAGGCATAGGATTTGAATCCACATCATATCCATAAGGGTCTTTCCCTCTCATCATGTTGACATTATCATCAACAACTTCAAGCATATTAATAACATTTTCAACATTTGTGTAGGTGTAGTTGATAGCAGCCTTGCCGTTCTTGTTGTTAGAATTATCTCCTTTCTCATATTTGGGCAAGGGTTCTTTAAAAGCTTTGTGATACGCATTAGTGGTTAAACCATCAACTTGTAATCTTCCACTTTCAATAAGATCTTGGACAAGATGCTTAAGTTTAAAACAATTTTTTTATATCATGTCCAATTCCATTGTGAAAGACACAGAAAGCCTTCTCATCCCACCAATGAGGTTTAGGATCCGGTATGCAAAACTTTGTAGGATCCTGATGTTGTGCCAAATTATGAGCAATTAACATCTTGAAAATGTTTGCATAGGAGTCCCTAAGTTTGGTAAATTGTCTCTTTTCTATTTTAGGTCTCCCTTGATACTTGGGTTTATTTTCTTGTTGTGCTGAAGATGTTTGCAACTTCATGGCTTGGACTGCATTAGAGAGATTAAGAACTCCTTCATTCTTAGGTTGTGATGAGTTAACAACTCCATCATTGACCACTTGCTTATTCTTATTCCAATAGGAGTTCTTTTTGTCCTTATTACCATTATTATTGTTGTTTGGCCATTGTTGTTATTAGTTGTTTTGGCCAAAATTCCTTGTTCTTTTAGGACATCCTCTATGCGACACGCCACTTCTACCATAGTATCAAAAGAATTAAATGGGATCTTCCTTACTTCATACCTTAATTTCGGTACCAAGTTGCTCACAATGATGTCTATTCTTTCCTCCTTAGGAATTATCCTTGGATATTTCGAGCACAAACGTCTCCATCTTTGTAGAAAGGTAACAAAGGATTCCCCTTGATTCTGCTTGAGTTTGCACAAATCAAGCATGGTGACTGACCTTGATAAGTTGTAAGAAAAATGTTGAACAAATCTTTCCACAAGCTCTCTAAATGTCTTAACTAGAGGAGTAAGGTTAGTAAACCACTCCATGGCTTGAACCTTGAGACTCCTTGGGAATAATCTCATCAAGTAGGAGTCTTCATGGTGTAAAGAAAAGCTCATTATGTAGAACTGTCTAACATGGTCATGAGGGTCACCAACACCATCATATTTGTCATAGGTTGGAAACTCAACTTTCTTAGGAAACTCAACCAACACCACACTCTTGTCAATTGGGTTGGGACATATGGAATCCAAATTAAATGTTCTCTTAGGAGCCCTCATCCTTTCTATATCCTTTTGAGGTTGTTTGATCACCTCATTAGTTGATGGATCTTGGTTCTTTACCTTTCAGTCCACATCAAAATTATATGGGACCTTAGCACCTTTGTTGATGAGACTTTTTAGGAACTAATCCTTGTTTTGTTCCACATAACTTTCTACATATGCTTGAAAGGATGGTTCTTGTTGCATAGTCATAAAATCTATATGATCGAAGTTGACATAACTTTCTCCATGTTGTGAGCCATGATGCGCTCGTTGGGAGGGTGGCTTTGAAAGTCTAGGAGGTAACTGTCTCCTTTGGTGATCATATCTTGAAGTCCTTCTACCTCTAGGACTTGGGGATCTTGAGGGCATCCTTGACCTTCTTCTAGGACTTGGTGAGGGAGTAGATGGGGGTGAGTGGGTCCCACTACTAGTACCCCTCCCATTGAATCAGTTTTGGATTTGTTGTTCATAGAGTCTATCTTCTTCTTCTTGAGTGACTCTTTTCCTTATGTCTAATAATGCACATTCCTCTTCCTCTAATTGTCTATATTTCTCCTTTTTAGAAGCTTGTTCAATAGGCTTGCTTCTCCCTTTCAATGCTCTTCAATCTTGTATTTGCATATCGAGAGGTATCTCTAAGTGGAGAAGGTTGCCTTGACTATCTGATTGCATTGGCTGCATTGATGTGGTGGTCACTAGACTCATTGCTTTGGTCTTCATGTTGTGACCCTGAATCTGAGTGAGTTTGTTGGTGATGTCTCTTAGCTCATTGGTGAGCATCAAGATACCTTGTGTTGATCAGGGGTGATCTAGGTGGACTAGCATATGCAGACCTAGCAAACATCATGTTACCCCTATGTCATTGAAATATGTCATCAAGAGTCTGGTTCATTGCTTCTCTTTGTAGTCAAGTGAAGGTGTAACTCATGTCCATACTTGATGAAATGGGTGCTAAAGAGGTACTCACTTCACTAGGATTACCTTTCAGATTAAAAAAAATCTCAGATTCACTCTTAGGAGATTGATCAAAAAGGGGTCCTTTTCCCTTATGCTGTTCACGAGTCTTAACTGGTGGTAACTAGCTAAAGACAATAGGGGGTCGCTTCCCTTGATTGACTTGGTACCTTGTTGTAACTGACATGAAAGAAAGTGATTCTTAATGATAGGGTGACCTCGCAAAGTGTCAACACCAAACTAGGATACTCAAAGTTCTCTATTGTCCAAAATGAAATGAAAAGATAGAAATAAAGGGGCTTTACCAACACTGTCAAAGAGGTGCTAAAATCAAAGAATGAATATCCTTGCACTTTTGAATTAGGAGGTTGGACTAGGCCAAAATATAATTGAAATTGATTAAATGAAAGTGATTTGAACAATAAGAGCACTAAAATTCTTCAAGAATGTAGCTAACAATTCTAGAGATAAGCTTTCTCACTAAGAATAACCTTCTAACCTGACAACTATTTCAAAAGTGGCCTTGTAAACCAATTGATGTTATTCCTAGAGGGTAGAAACCAGAGATTTAAAGTCAAAACAAGTCTCTAATGATAGGATAGAAAATCAAGCAAGCTATAAAAAAGTTGGGTGTTTCAACTCAGGAATTCAGTTGTTTTGTGGTTTAATTAGACACATTAAATAATTTCCAGCATTTTATCAAGCACATAAGACAACAATCAATGAGTTCAAGAAAGCAATTGTCTTCAAACAATGAGCAAGGGGCAAAACAACCTTGTGCATGAACAAGTATAGTGACTTAGTATTTCTACTCTTTAAAAGTTCTACTTGTGTATGTTCTTGAAAATGTTTTAGCAGGCACATAGAACACAACAACACCTTAACAAGCTATCTACAAGGATATACGTGGCTTTCTAAAAGGATTCTTTGATATAGGCAAGGTACGTGAGGCCCAAATCCATAGATGAGAAGAATGTGAAATCACACAGTCGGGGGGAGACGGTAACCCAAATCTCCTCCTTCACTTCTCAAAGGTATAAAGTTCTTTGAGGCTTAGCCAAGAGTGATATCAAACTCAATTCTCAAGAGAGGTGTCTTTTGACTCACCACCTGCTATTTATACTTTGTCAGAATATGGGAGTGAGGGTCATCCCTTGAGGTGGTGTGTCCCTAAGCAGGCCTTCTAAAAATAAAATTAAGTAATTCACTAGCAAAAGTATTTAAAGCACTAAAGGTGGAGCACTTAACTCTTCAAGTAAATGTGAAGTGAGTCCAAAAGTGGAACATTTAACTCTTCAAGTGAATGTGAAGCGAGTCCAAAAGTGGAATATTTAACTCTTCAAGTGAATGTGAAGTGAGTCCAAAAGTGGAACATTTAACTCTTCAAGTGAATGTGAAGTGAGTCCACAAGGTGGAACATTTAACTCTTCACACAAACTCAAAGTGAGTCCAAAAGTGGAACATTTAACACCTCACACAAATTCAAAGTGAGTCCAAAAGTGGAACATTTAACTCACACAAACTCAAAGTGAGTCCAAAAGTGGAACATTTAACTCCTCACTCAAACTCAAAGTGAGTCTACACCTTAGAAAACTAATGAGATCAAGAATGCGTAAAAAGGGGGAAACTTTGTAGAACACTTAACGCTCTTTTCAAGTAGACCCCTCCCCTATGTATGAATGCTGACCTTGCATCCAAAGGGTGGTAATAAGGGGCGATTAGAAATAAGTGAGTCCAACACCCAGTTTAGCTAACAAGATCGATCAAAAGTAATCTAAAGTTGCTTATCAATACTACTCACAAATGACAAAGGGTTGAATCAATGGAATATTTAACTTTCCAAGAAAATAGAGAGTGAGTCCACAAAGTGGTGCATTTAACTCCCTATGTAAACAAGGAATGAATCCATGCCCTCAATCACTCAATGAGATATTTGATATTAGAACCAAGAATTACTTAAGGTTTAAACACAAGCATTCACTTACACAAACTTGTATGAAAGCAAATCTATGTTCATTCATTTCTCATTAAGAGCATCAATTGAAATGTGTTCTATGAAAGCATGTAAACACTCAAGCCAAACACATGAGAGGTTCAATTTTAATCCCAAAATTCAAATGTTGTAGAGATGGAACAAAGTACCTCAAGTCCAACACTTTTTTTTAAGAATTTTCCATGAAAGCAAGAGTACCTTCAAATGAACAAGATAAGAAAACAAGCAAACAAGATATGGAATGTATATTCAACTTATGCAAACCCTAAGGTGGTTAGATCTGAAAATCAATTGTTAGGAGCAATAATAACTAGCAAATAATCTAAATGACAACTCACATCATGCATTGAACCATGTGAAAAATAAGAGCATGCTAATCATCAAATATCCTTTTTTTAATTTTGATTTTTGACCTTGTTAACAAAATTGGACTTATACTACATGAATTTAGACCCTAACCCCAACTATAGAAAAGAGACCTCTATCAAAAAATAAAGAGCTTTTCAAAAATGTAAAAATTTTAGAAAAATCTCTTCATTTGTGCTCTAGAGACCTATTTTACCAAAACAGACTAGTTTTTATAAATTGACCAAATGAGCTATGATATGACCTCTAAATTAAAAACACAATAAATGTACCCCCTGTATAATTTTAAGACCTTTGCAGAAATGTAAAAATTTCCAAAAAATACACTGATTTGCGTTAAAAATCAATTTTTTATGAAAAAAAAAGAAAAAATCATAAAAATAGATATTACCTCCAAAAATTCTAAAATTTTTTTTGGAGCTTCTCTGATATGTCGCCAACTTGCACAAAAATTTTCAAACCAAAACACCAAGCTACTTGAGAGATATGATCAAATCTTTCAAATCTATGGTTTTTCCTCTCCAAACAAATCTGCACAAGGGTTAGCTCCAAAAATAATCAAAACTAGCATGCAAGAGGTGAGTTGCCCCATGGTGGGCACCAAAAATGTATGGTGAAAATGTGACCACACTTCTATGAATCCTTACATGCAAGAAAACTCAACAATGAGCCCTCACAAATCGATCCATAGCTCTTTATACATGGAGTTGCAAGATTTGTAAAATTGCTCTTAGCTAGAGCTATAAACTCATAACCTTGCTAGTCAACCACACAATGAAAGATTCCAAATCAAAGACAAGGGAAACAATGCCAATATCTCCAATGAAATCAATATGGATGCAATGCAATACAAACTAATTTATGAGAATGAAAGATGCAAGCTATGCTATGAAAGGAAAATACAAGTGTTACAAATCTTCCTATTAAGCTATGTGAGATTAATCTATTGCATAAAGAAAATCTATACTAAAAATGTCATGATTATGCAACTATGATGTATGAAAACAAACTAAATAAAATGCAACAACAATGTCTTCAAAGCTTGAATGTAAGAATATCTTCAAAGAGCTCCAAATGACCTAGAAAACCTGCAGCATAACATTAGCATAAACATCTAAGATATGAAAATGAATGAGAGAGCTCTCCTTTTATAAGAAATGAGATGAAAATGGACCATTGAGATTAAGAGGCAAAAGACTTAATCAACGGTGGAGAAAAATGGAAGCTTGATCCTTGTGCACAAATATCCTCCAATAGAAAAATAGGAGTTGACTTTAGTGTCCATATGAGACAAAAAGTACTTTTCTCTTTTTATAAAATAAGAATAATGTTGTATTTGTGCAACATAGGATAAGAAGAAAAGTGGAGATTTTTTATTTAAATAAAAGGGGAGGAAATTCTTTTTAATTAAATAAAAGCTTAGGATAAAGTGAATTTATTATTTAATTAAAAGAGATTTTTAATTAATTAAAATGGAGCATGTTCTCTTAATTAAATAAGATTTTTATTTTTTTCTCTTTTAAATTAAATAAGGATCAAACCTTAGAAAATATTGAATTGATTATGATTTGATCAAGGAAATTGATATAATTGATATTGTTGATATTTGAAAATATTGATTCAGGGATTTGATAATGATGAAGGGTGCTCCCCTTAATACCACAAACACATAATAGAAATAGAGAAACAACAACAATAATATGCAAGAACATAAAATTGGCTTCTTATTATCTCCACAAATGTGGAATTACAAACTTTCAGAATTACAATATGCAAATCCACATGGGCATTCCCTTACAATATTCTATAGGACAAAAAGCCTCGAATCAATACCCAGATCTACTACCTAGAACTATTCTGAACTGCCTAAGACAATAATACAGCTTTATACAGACAATTTCCACCACCCGAGAAGGTTCCAGAAATTTACTCCTAAGGGCCGACCAAACTTAGAATTATTTTATTTTTCAATTTATTACATCAAAGTCGGCTCAAAATAACTTTTGAAACCCTCACAAAAATTTTGAAGGAAAATTATTTTTCGCCATTTTAGGTGACCTGACTTCCGGAGACCATAAGTCATCACCAGTTGACCCGATTGACTATTATAACCCCATTTCAAAAATGCCATGAAGCGCTCTACAGGCTTGACTCACGCAAGTTCCCGTCACCCAAATTTTTGACCTCATCCAGAGCCTCTAAAGCCTTCAAAACTGAGTTTAAAGTTTCTGTACCCTGTTGCCAATACTGAAAATCTTCAATATCTTCCAATATACACTTGATCTGGCAATGAAACTTTACTGGCAGACTTATATGACCAAAATAAACCTCTAAGAAAGAAATCAGATCATTCTGAGCACATACAAAAATTACCAAAAATAGTAACTTTCCATAAATAGTAGCTCTGCACAAAATAGCCCTTATTGAATATAAAAATAAAAATATTTTTGGGTGATGCAAGATTGCTCTTACACCTAGGATGCTCCTGCATCAGACACCCGGGGTAATTTGAGAAGTGACTTTGTCACGACTCAGGTGTGCAGAGGAAAACCAAGATGGTTAACCTCCTCCTTTGTTAGCCATGATGAATATTCAATAGGTCATCCTTTCCATTTGACCAAATACTCTTCATATGTCCTGTTCCTTGTGCTTCTGCCAACACGACTGTCTAGTATGTCTTCAATCTCCTTGATATCTGAACTGGTTGCTGAAATACTCCACTGTACTGTTGCAACCTCATCTTCAACACCTCCTTTGTGATACTCTGTCAGATCTAAAATGTTAAACACTGGTGAAATATTTAGCTCACTAGGCAATATACCTCATATGCATTTCCTGAATCATGCTTCTTCAGTATCTTACATGGCCCAAACTTCTTCATTTTCAACTTGTTATATGTACCAACCGGAAACCGCTCCTTCTGCAAATGAACCATGACTTCATTGCCAACCTGAAATTTCTTATGCCTACTTTTCTCATCTGCCTTAGCCTTATACTGTGCATTCATCTTGTTAATATGCTTCCTCACCTCCTCATGGATGTTCTTCAAGTGTTCTGCAAAATCCTCAGCTTCAGCACTACTTATTTCGCCTTTATCTATCTTCCTCAATTCAGATGCATTTCTTGGACTACTTCCATATACAATCTGGAATGGTGATTTACCAGTGCTCCTATTGAAAGAATTATTGTATGCAAATTCCCCCTGTGGTAAAATCAAATCCCATCCTATTGGCTTATCTCCAACCAAACATCTCAGCAAATTTCCCAAACTCCTATTCACCACCTCTGTCTGTCCATCAGTCTGTGGATGATGCGATGAGTTGAACTTCAAATCTGTCTTCAACTTCTTCCACAATGTCTGCCAAAAATATCCAACAAACTTAGTATCTCAATCTGAAACTATGGTCTTTGGCAAACCATGTAGTCTCACCACTTCTCTGAAAAACAATTCTGCTACATGAACAGCATCATTAGTCTTCTTGCAAGGAACAAAATGTGCCATCTTCAAAAATCTGTCAACTACTACAAAAATTGAATCATGTCCCCGCTGTGTGCTCGGTAAACCAAGAACAAAGTCCATACTGATATCCTCCCAAGGCTTCTCTGGTACAGGTAATGGCTGATACAACCCTGTATTCTGCTTCACTCCCTTCGCCATCTGACATACTCTGCAACTCTGTACAAAATTCTTGGCATCTTATTGTAATTGTGGCCAATAATAATTTTCACTAACCAAAGCAAGGGTTTTATCATGACCAAAATGTCCCACCAATCCTCCGCTATGCTTCTCCTTGATGAGATTCTCCCTCATAGAGCTTTGGGGAATGCACAACTGACTCCGTCTAAATAGCATATCATCCTGAGTGATGAAATCCAACCATTTCATCATGTCTAGAGTAACAGGTTTTGTACAAGCTTTCCAAGCTTCACCAAAATCAGGATCCTCTGGATACAAATTCTTGAGTTCCTTGAACCCAACGACTTCAATCTGCACTTCTATCAGCAATAGTTGCCTTCTACTAAGAGCATCTGCAACCCTATTATACTTTCCACTCCTATATTTCAAAACAAATGTATAACTCTGCAAAAACTCAACCCATTTCAAATGCCTTTGATTCAATTTTCCTTGACTATTCAAATATTGCAAAGCTTGATGATCAGTATACAAAACAAACTCTTTAGGAAGTAGATAATGTCTCCACTTCTTTAATGCCTGAACTATAGCATAAAATTCCTAATCATAAACAGAATATTTCCTCTTGGCATCATTTAACTTCTCATTGAAATAAGCAACAGGTTTACCTTCTTGGCTCATAACAGCTCCTATTGCAGTACCACTAGCATCACAATCTACTTGAAACACCTTATTAAAATTTGGAAGTGCTAAAATAGGTTGTTCTGTAACTTTTTGTTTCAACAATTGAAAACTCTTTTCTGCCCCATTAGTCCACTTAAACTCTTTTCTATCCCCTCTCATTGTTTCAGTCAAGGGTCCACAAATACTGCTAAAATTTCTGATAAATTTTCTGTAAAAGCTAGCTAAACCATGAAAAGATCTTACCTCAATAGCACTCCTTGGAGTAGGCCATTCAAGGATAGCCTATACCTTCTCTGGGTCCATTTTTAGACCTTCTCCTGAAACTACAAACCCCAAATACACCAACTCTTTCTTCACAAAACTGCACTTCTTCAAATTAATCAACAATTTCTCTTCTCTCAACTTCTCAAATACCATACGAATGTGCATCATATCCTCCTCCAATGTCTTACTAAAGATCAAAATATCATCTAGGTAAACAATGACAAACTTATCCAAAAATTCTTTCAAAACCTCGTTCATGAGCCGCATGAAAGTGCTCGGTGCATTGGTTAGCCCAAAAGGCATGACTAACCACTCATATAGTCCTTCCTTTGTCTTGAAGGTAGTCTTCCATTCATCTCCTTCTCTGATCTGAATCTGATGATATCCACTCTTCAGATCTATCTTTGAGAAATACACAGCTCCACTCAAACAGTCCATAATATCATCCATTCGTGGCAATGGAAACCTGTACTTGATTGTGATCTTGTTTATTGCCCTAGAATTTGTACACATCCTCCATTCTCCATTCTTCTTTGGTGCTAATACCGCTGGTACAGCACAGGGACTCAGACTCTCACGGATCAATTCTTTCTGTAACAGTTCATGTACTTGTCTGTTCAACTCCTCACTTTCTGCAGGTGTCATTCTGTGTGCTGTCTTATTCGGAAAACTCGCTCCTGGGATCAAGTCCATCTAATGACTAATCTTCCTGACTGGTGGTAATCCATCAGGCACGTTATCGGATACAATATCCTGAAACTCATTCAACAAATCTGCAACTTCTACAGGAACATCTTCTACTTCCTCTTTACCAGTTTTTAGAATTAAAACAAAACATACATGCTCATGCCTCATACCATCTAAAAAATTTCTTCCATCAACAAAAGTTATCCTTGCATTACCACATACCTTTTCTTTAGTCTCTTTCAATGGTTTTAGCTTATGTCGCACTCCATCATTTGTCATGGAATAGGTATTCGCATGACCATCATGTATAGTACATCTGTCAAACTGCCATGGTCTACCCAACAACATATGACATGCATCCATAGATATGATATCACATAATACCTCATCTTGGTATCCACCAATCTTGAACTTCACCAGGCATTGTTCATTGACCATGACCTTGTGGTCATCCTGTACCCAGACAATCCGATATGGATGTGGGTGTTTCTGTCTCTTGAGCTTCAACTTTGTCACCATCTCTTCTAACACCAAATTGTTAGTACTTCCACTATCAATAATCACATCATAACATTTACCTTCACACTTGCACCTGGTACGAAACAGGCTCCTCCTTTGCTCAGGTTCATTCTCACCACTCAACAGGACTCTTCTGTTAATCAACATTTCTCCTTTTTTAGTATCTTCAGAATTTGATGATCTGGCATCTTCATCTACATGTGCAACTCTGGCGTGGCCTTCATTTCTCCTGTCTATTCTGCCCTGGCGCTGAGGACATTCAAATGCCCTATGACCTTCTTCTCCACAGTGAAAACATGTTCCACGGAAGCGACCTCTTCCAGATCCTTGTCCTCTTCCTCTTCCTCTCTGATCTCTATTATTCTGATCTTGGAAGTGATTGGAATTATTTCCTCACTGATTCTGACTGCTACTGGCCTCATCCTTCTTTTTTGGATCTTCATTTCGGCCACCATATGACTGTCCACCAGATCGTCCACCGCGACCTCTTCCGTTTTGTCTGCTCTCAAACTTCTTGTTCAGCTTTTCCTCTACTTTTAGTGCAAACTGGTATGCATCTTCAATACTGTTCATTCGAACCAGATTCAGCTCCTCCTGAATGCTTGGCCTTAACCCATTAAGGTATCAGGCAACTTTCTCCTTATCAGCTTCTGCATGGCCCGTTCTGATGAGAAGTCGATAAAACTCCTCTGTATACTCCTGAACAGATCTTCCTGCTTGCTTCAAACTCTGCATTTTCTTTAGTAGGTCAAGCTCATAATCAACAAGAATGAACTGTCGCTTCAATTTATCCACCATCCGATCCCATCTTGTGATTTTATCTTTCCCTCTTCTATTTCGCTCCAATTGAATTTCTTGCCACCAGATCTTCGCATGACCTTTCAATCTGGCCTTCGCAAATTTGACCCTATCAGGAACCTCAACATTTTCGTACTCAAAATATTCCTCACATTCATTGATCCAGTTGATCAATTCCTTTGGGTTAAGATTTCCAGAAAATGTAGGAATCTCAATCTTAGGTCTTTTTCCAATCTTGAAAATTGCCCGAAAAAGTCTTTCTTCCTCCTGGTTCACAATTTCAGCTTCTCCTTCTTGATATTCTTTTTCGGCTTCATCCTTGCTTTCATCTCTGATATTAAGATTCATTCCTTTGTGAATCTCTTCTTGCAATGCTCGCACTTGTCTCTATAGCTCTCTAACCTCAGGTGTCAGAGCACCAGCTCTTCCGCCACGTTCTCTTCGTGGAGGCATTTTCGCGATGCGCACTGAAACCCTAACCACAGTCCTGGTGCAAACTGCCTCATAGTCGGTGATCTATTTATACACTCAAGAACTCCTTCTCTGATACCACTTGATGAAGGGTGCTCCCCTTAATACCACAAACACATAACAGAAATAGAGAAACAACAACAATAATATGCAAGAACAAAAAATTGGCTTCTTATTATCTCCACAAATGTGGAATTACAAACTTTCAGAATTACAATATGCAAAGCCACATGGGCATTCCCTTACAATATTTTGTAGGACAAAGCCTCGAATCAATACCCAGATCTACTACCCAAAACTATTTTGAACTGCCTAAGACAATAATACAGCCTTCCTTATACAGGCAATTTCCATCGCCCGAGAAGGTTCCAAAAATTTAGCCCTAAGGGCCGACCAAACTTAGAATTATTTTATTTTTCAATTTATTACATCAAAGTCGGCTCAAAATAAATTTTGAAACCCGAACAGAAATTTTGAAGGAAAATTATTTTCTGTCATTTCAGGTGACCCAACTTTCGGAGACCATAAGTCATCACCAGTTGACCCGATTGACTATTATAACCCCATTTCAGAAACGCCACAAAGCATTCTACAAGCTTGACCCATGCAAGCATTTGTCACCCAAATTTTTGACCTCATTTGGGGCCTCTAAAGCCTTCAAAACCGAGTTCAAAGTTTTTGTACCCTACTGCCAATACCGAAAATCTTTAATATCTTCCAATATACATTTGATCTGGCAATGAAACTTTACTAGCAGACTTATATGACCAAAATGAACCTCCAAGAAAGAAATCAGATCATTTTGAGCACATACAAAAATTACCAAAAATAGTAACTTTCTATAAATAGCAGCTCTGCACAAAATAGCCCTTATTGAATATAAAAATAGAAATATTTTTAGGTGATGCAAGAATGCTCTTACACCCAAGATGCTCCTGCATCAGATAAATTGTAGAAATGGGGCCCAAAGTCTAGGCGACCATTTTAGGGTGGATACAAAAGGTACATGTGGAAAAGTAGAGCTTGACAATATAGAAGACATCGATGAGCCAGAAAATCTTGAGGAGGAAATAAGGAAGAAGGTAGAGGAGAGTGAACAATAAGATGTTATCACCATTGAGGATGTACCAGAGGATATACAACTAAATAAAAATGCCTTTACCGAGGAAGAAATCAAGAGTCAAATTATTATAGAGGCAACCTCAGATACACCTTTTCTATGCACCAATCTAGTTTTGATCCAAGTTCATGATTATCCAAAAGTTGAGGGTGCACCAACTATGGATTCAATACTTGATATCTCTACCATAATCACAATTGAGGAACATGACACACAAGGTATACATGTCGAGGAAAAGGGTAAGCTGAAAAAATAAATCAATTCACCTACTGAGTCTAACCTTGAAATCGATACAGAAGAAGGAGAGGCAAGCATGAAAGATCAAGCATATAAGTCAGAAAAAGATGTCTCAGGACCTCATATTGATGGAAAAAAGGAGGTTGTGCTTATAAGAAATGAGGAGAGTTAGGAGCTAAAGGACCAAGAGGCTATACAAGCACTAGTATATTTTCTGAGTAGTAGCACATCAGAGACTGAGAAGAAAAGGTTACACAAGAAGAAGAAAAAGTCTCCTGGAACATAAGTGACACTAGATGAATATATAGTGATTCCAAAATGGGACACTGATAACTTGACATATGAGAAGATGTAAATTTTGTAGGATTTATTGAAAAGGAAGAGAAAACAAGAGGAATTGAGAAGGGAACATCAACAAAAGTGGGTACTAAATGAGATCAAGGATATCTTTGTTGATACTTTTGAATTACAAGATATTAATGAGAATACACAAGTATATTAGATCAGTTGGTCCATATTGTTAAAAAGGTGAATAATAATGATATAGAATCCAATGAAAACTTGATGCAATGGTCTGATAGGAAGTTTGCGACCAAAGTTCTTGATAAAGTTGCAACAGAGATTGCTATGAAATAGGTTGAACTTTCTGAACTTGTAAATAATTTAGAGAAAGCAATACAACATGTTCATTGTTTGCACAAACAACTTTGTGAATTATAATTCTTTACAAAGGAGAATCAACAACTTATTGAGAAGCTTATGTTAGGTTTGAAGTCAACAAGACATTCATTGAGCATGGATGCAAGTTCCAGTTCTATTAATTTAACTAGGTTGACTCATGCCCAAGGGAGATTAGCCAAGCTAATGGATAATAATGGTAAAATAAGGGCCAAATTAATCTCTCTTCAAAAAATGTTGATACCTCATTTGGAGTTCATGTAGAGAGAATTGGAAAATGAAAAGGAATTAGTATAGAGAGATCCTCATCTCTCTATTGCAGAAAGTTTGGTTGATCTAGCTGCTCAGCTAGAAATAAAGCTATAAGTTTTGGAGTCTGTTAGGTCTGGTTGGGAAAATGCATTAGAAATTTTTCTATAGCTTGACAAACCATTTTTGGACAAGTGCTATTTGACCCCAACACCCAAGTAGCTTAGAGTGACAAAAACAAGGGGGAAATATATGAAGACCAAAGGGGAAATAGATGCATAAGGGGGAAATGCATGGAAATTTCATAGAGATATAATATAATGATCAGAAATGTATGACATAATATTTGATAATTTTGAAGTCATGTATATATGATGTATATATATTGAAGTCTTTCTAAAGGCCGAGTCATAGTCTAAGGGGGAGTACTAGAGAAGTACATTACTAGAGTACTATTTTGTTTATGTAATGAAAAGTCACGACAAAGTGTTTTTGCCACTAATGTCAAAGGGGGAGATTTTTGATCTCCAAGTGATGTTTCCTATTAATGTCAAACACTTATTCATTATCAAGGAAGAGTTTCTCAGTCATCACTACGACCAAGCCATCCTACTAAGGCTGAAAAAGGTATCTGACTTGTATAAATGTCATGTATGGACTGAGCAGTAGTTACTATCAAGAAAGTTAGTAGTCATTGAGCACCCCCATCGAGAAGTATGAATGTTTAGCTAGATAGAATAGTTAGTGACAAGTGACAACATACGGATAATAGTTTTGACTGAGCACTAGATAGTTTATATGCCAAGTAAGCCAATTTTGGTATATGTGTTTGGAATGGCACAAACACTTAGGTAAAATATTTTGGCTGACTTCTATACATAATTTAATAATTGTTGAGACAATAAAGGAGTTGATTACACATTATGATTTTGATCATTAATCCCTATGCAAGCGATGTAACCAATTATAAATTTTTTTTATAAGAGTAAAAAGTGATGAATCTAGATTGTTGATCTTGATCTAGAAGGTTCATTAGTTATCTATTTAAGGTGACATCAAAACTATAATAATGATGATCTCACATGCATGTAGATGAAGAAATGTTTTGGATGTCAGAAGCTAAGATTAGGCAGAGTGACCAAGTAGAGAAGTGAAGGACATAACAAAGTTATATAAGATTTTGAGATCAGATAAGAATTGGAAAGAGGAGATTTGTTATCATCATTTGAAGTGTAAACTGAAGGATCAGGTATGGATACATTCTAGCAAGTGAATTAGGGTAAATATCTTAATAGAGTGGTCCTAAGAGACCTTTGTAAATCTCCTAACAGAGCACTTAATTTTTTTTAAGTTTAAATCCTTTAATGAAGCTAGATTGTATAAGTCTATAAGCTCTTAGTAGGCTAGACCCCTCATAGGGTAGATCACCAGAAGTGATCAAAATTGTGTAGCAGTAATAGGCACACTTTATTGCTATAGTAGTGAAGATTTGTGGGTGTCATCCCCACCCCTGTTTTACCTTTAAGGGTTTCTAGGTTACCAAATCTTTGTGTTATTGTGTTGATCATTTACTTTCATGTTCATGGATATGAGTAGAAGCTAGATCTATTATAATATTGAAGTTACTGTTTATGTCATTCATGATATACATGTTGAATTTATTTCAAAAGTGTTAAAGTTTTATAGATCTTGATTCACCCCCCCTCTTAGTATCTTACATTCCCAATAAGACTTCCAACACTTATTCCATTGATTCCTTTGACAAGCTTTCTAATGCTTTTATTCAAATATTTCAAAACAACATTGGTCCAAAAATTTCTCTAAATGATTCAATTCATTATAAATAAGGTGTTAGAGAAAAAGTTAGCGATTTCATTGGTAGATTTAAGCATTTTCATGCTCAGATTTATTATCTTTTTCCCAATGTTGATATACAACACATTTTGTTAGAATAACTGAGAGGGGGGGTGAATCAATTAGATCAGTTATCCTATAGTCCCAAACTCCCAGATGTACCTTACAAAACAATTTCAAAAATTTATGTAGCTCGGTAAAATAAAATATCAATCTGTCTATTTACTTTACCGAATACCAATAATTATCCAAACTATGATTACTGACTAAATCAACTATGCAGTATGTAAAGTATGATAGAAAACTAGTCATAATAAATAACACATAACACAATGATTTAATGTGAAAACACTGCTAAGGGAAAAACCACTTGGGACTAGTAACCAAAAATAATTCACTCTTTTGAATTGAGCTTAGTAAAGAGCCAACCCTGTTAAAGGTTACAATGCACACTATTAGGTGTGACCTAGTTAGAGGATTTATCACTAACATTTAACTTTTGACAACCATTCACTATGGGTTCAACAAGATAACACTTTACATCCAACGAATGTCATAGGATAGTACAATAAGACTGTTAAGTCCACTCGGTTAAGAGATTTTCTGAATCAATGGTTAAACTAATACATTACTGATCTGATTCAAATACAACTCAATTGCAAATATTCAAATCTATGTTATGCTCATAAAAGCCTCTAATCATTAATCATTTCACTTCCTCAATATTTCTCAACTTACTTTCACTGAGTAAATAGTTCTTTGACACTCGATAATGTTTGCAGCTTGCTTCTTTCTGTAACTAGTTTGATCAGGAATGCATGAATAGAATCTTAATACAAAATCTCTATAGTCTCCTTTTGTCTGGCATGTTTCAACAATGAAACTCATATCTCTTAAATAGGCAAGTAAACCATTTTCATTTTAGCCATCAGATTTTGCCTCATAATCTCCTTCATCCATTTTGCCGCTTAAACCTTCCTTGGTAGATCTATCTTTAATAGGTTTCAATCTCATCCTTTAGATCATCTCTAAATTAGGTCAGCCATGGATCTCATAACTAACTTCATCCTTAACCTCAAAATCATAACAATTTCTAGCTCATCAATTTTAGTTGGTTGTAGCATTTAATATTTTCATCCATACTTAGTTAATTTTGAAATGCGTCAGTGATAACTAACTCGGTTATTATTGTCACTCGGTATACACTGCACTGGCTCAGTATATATAGAAGTCTTCAATTAGCAACCACATTGAATTGTTCAATTCAAATCTCTTCTTCATAATAGATTAATGTGACATGTTCAAGTCAATAATATAAAGCTATAGACTCATCAATAAGTTATCTACTGTTTACCTTATCCTTATCTGTCATATCCATCTTTTCCTTATGTAGATATCTCAATTGTTCATCTTTTCTTCATTCTACAGATGTTTAGATGTTAGTAACTATCATGATAAGTACTGTCAAAACTAGTTGACATCAATGAAAACACATTGACTGATTTAATCTTCTTATCTTTTTCAGTTCTCAGATTCTTTCTCACATATATGGTCTTAGCAACAAATATTCCAATATGAAGTTTCTCTCCCTGTTTGTGTTCTCACTAGCTAATTTTTCAAATTCAGTCTCTCTCCCTTTGACAACAATTCCAAATAAAATAAACAACTCTTTAGCAGCCAAGTAATTCTCTATTGCTTGGTCTAGATCAAGTACCTTCATATACTGATAAACAAATTCCCGTTCCAGCTTCTACAATCTTTCACAACCTTAGAAAAACTAAAGTGTGAGCTATGTGCATCAACATGAATGATCTTATGATAAAGTATAGGTTGATGCAACCTCCTGATCACCTTAGTGACTGATAGATAGGGGATGGACCCCTACTCTAGTCCTCAAATATTCAAATGTGTCCTTCAGTAAGGGGTTGGTAAATATATCAGCAAGTTGTTCTTTAGATGTTACAAATTCTAGCTTCACCTACTTCTCTTGAACTTGTATAAATTCAGAGTTCAAATTTGCCTTCCATTGTGTACCATAAACCATAGTCTTCTCACTTCTTCAAGTATCTCAAAAATTTTATAAGTGCAACGATACGTGAATATTTAGGATTGGCAAAAAATCTTGCCACAATCCCAACTGCATGTTCTATATCAAGCCTACTATGTACCACATACATCAGTTTTCCAATCATAGATCTGTATAGTGTCTAGTTTACTTATGTAGATTCATCACCCTTTTTCAACTTACATCCAGTTACCATCGGTGTTCCTACTGGTTTTGAATCTTCCATGGAAAAAGTCTATGACACTTCTTTAATGTATTTTGATTGAGTGATGAAAATCCCATCATTCTATTGTATAATCTACAAACCTAGAAATAATTTAATCTCTCCAACCATTGACATCTCAAATTCCTTTCTCATTTCATCAACAAAAGATTTGCAAATCAGATCATGTCCGCCAAAGATTATATCATCAACAAATATTTCAGCAATCAAAATATTATCATCAGATTCTCTTTTCATTTACAAATTACTATTTTCATTAGTTCTTACAAAGCCAATACTGATAAGATAAGCATGTAGTCTTTATACCATTCCCTCGGTGCTTTCTTCAGTCTATACAAAGCTTTTTGTAGTTTACATACCATGTTCTTTTGATTTGGATAAACAAAACCTTTTGGTTGTTTTATGTAGACGTCATCCTCAAGAATTCCATTCAAAAAAGTTGATTTCACATCCATTTGATATACTTTGAATCGCTTATGTGCAGCATATGCAAGTAGTATATAGACTCATTCAAGTCTAGCAAAAGGTGCAAAGGTTTCACCATAATCAATACCTTCCTCTTGTGCATATCCCTTGCATACAAGTCTTGCCTTATTCTTAGTGACCTCACCATTTTCATTTAACTTATTTCTGAAAATCCACTTACTACCAATTAGATTTTTATCTTTCAGTCTAGGTACTAATGTCCATGTCTTATTCTTCTCAATCTGTTCAATTTACTCATTCATAGCCTAAATCCATTCCTCATTCTCAAGTGCATCTCTAACATTCTTAGGTTCAAACTCACAAACTAAACATGTGTTATGTCTTAACTTACTTCGAGTCATCATGCCAGCTTTCTTATCTCCAATGATTTGATTCTGCAGATGGTGTCTTCTGACAAATCTTGCTAGCACTTGGTCTCTTCTTTTCTCATCATTCGGTTTAGGTTCATTTTCCTACTCGGTAGCTTCTTCCTAGTTCTGGGTTTGTATTTTCTGATTCTCGGTAGCATTTTCCTGATGCTCGGTAGACTCAGCCCATGGGTTTAGTAGATAACCTATATCTTCAACATATGTTAACCTACCATAGTCTTCTGGTTCCTTCACGCTTTCTTCATCATTCTTTTCAGCAAACTCATCAACTTTTACTTTAGCACTTTCTATCATTTTATTAGTAGCCTTGTTCAAACATTTATAAGCTTTAATCTTAGTAGAATATCCTAATAACATTCCTTCATCACCTTTAGAGTCAAATTTACCATTCCTATCATCTTTTATAATATAACACCTACTACCAAAGATTCTGAAATAACTTACATTCGGTGTATATCCAAACCCTTACTCATAAGTTGTTTTGTTTATGTATTTCTTCAGTTGAACTTGGTTCAAGGTGTATATTTTAGTACTAACTACCTCTCTCTAGTACATTTGTGCAACATTTTTCTCAATCATCAATGTTTTGGCAGAATCAACAATAGATCAATTCCTCCTTTCAGCAATCACATTCTGCTGCGGTGTCCTAGGTGCATAAACTTGTCTTTTGATTCCATGCTCATTATAGAAATTAGTGAATTCATTAGAAATAAACTCACCTCCTATATTAGATCTTAAGCATTTTAATTCTTTCTTGATTTCTTTTTCAACTTTAGCCTTATACCATTTAAACAATTTGAATGCCTTAGATTTTTCTTTTAAGAACATGACTGTCATCATCCTAGAGTAGTCATCAAAAAATAAACTAAAATATTTGTCACCATAGTATCTTTGAGTTCTCAATAGGACCACATAAGTCGGTGTTTACCAACTCCAAAATAGCTTTAGATGAATAGTCTTTACTTTTAAAACTATATTTGGTCATCTTTCCTTTTTGACATTGATGGCACATAACATGATTAGGTTTGGTTAGACTTGGTAATCCTCTAACTTTTCTATTTCTACTGATCTTAATCATGTTATCAGAGTTTACATGACATAGCCTCTTATGCCATAACCATACATCTTCATTCTTTAGCAGTAAACAAGAAGTTTCAGCATTGTCAAGATAGAATAAATTACCTTTTGATTGTCCTCCAGTACTGACAAGCTTTCCATTTTCATCATATATTTTCATCTTCTTTCTTTCAAATGCAACTTGGTGACCTAAGTTTTTCAGTTGTGCTACACTCAAAAAATTGTAGTTAAGTCCTTTTACCCAATATGCATTATCACATATAATTCTATCATTCAATAAGATAGACCCTTTTCCTTTCACCTGACAAGGTGTATCATTTCCCATTTTCACTGGTCCTCCATTATAATGCTCAAGATGATCAAACTTATCTTAATCACCAGTCATGTGATGTGTGTAGCCACTATCAATGATCCAAGTATCATTCTTACTAACTTTAGAAATAAGGGTTGTTTATACATAACTTTCCTCCTCTTCTGAATCATCTTTTGTTGCAACAAATACTACTTCAATTTCATCATCAGTGTCGGTGTTGGTGTCATATTCATTTTATCCTACAAGGTAACATGCCTTTTTTCCTTTGTCTTTGTAATCTTGGTTGTCTCTATTGTAGTGTCGGTGTCCTCTGTTATTCCTTCTGCCAAAATTTCCATCACCAAATTAGTTATTGTCTTTATCTTCCTCTTTCATGTTAGGACATCTAGCAACAATATGGTCATTCTCTTTACAATTAAAATAAGCTAAAGGTAAACTTCCCTTATACCTTCCTTTACCTTTTTGAAGTCTCTGGGCCATAAGTGATTCAAGCTTATCAAGCTCATCTGTGTTGTCACTGTCACTTTCATTTTTTATATTATGCTTACTGCTAGATTTGCCAATCTTAAGAGATGACATAAAAGAAGATTCAACACTCATTACAAAACTATTGTCATAATTATTCAGCTCAAAAGTAGTTAACTTTCCAATCAGACTATCAAGAGTAAGAGTGCTATTAGGTGCAGACCTTATTTCATGAATAGAAAATATTCTGATTGCATAGATAGGAAAGAAGGTTCTCAGTATCTTACTTACCATAGTATCTTCATAAATAGCACCTCCTACTCCTTAGATAGTATTGAATACCTCTTTGATTTGGTTCAAGAGTATTGTGTGATGTTCTCACCTTCCTTCATCTTCATGTCATCAAATCTACCTCTCAAGATTTCAGTTCTAGCTCTCATTACATTCACATCACCATCATAAATTAGAGAAATTTTATCCCACATTTGTTTTTCTATAGTGCAATCCTTGACATCCTCAAATTCAGCATCAGATAGAGTAGCATCAATCTCTATCATAGTAATATTGTGTTCATGTCTGCCTTTGAACTGATCAAGAGTCAAAGGTCCAACATTTGGTTGTAAGTAACCATTGTCAAGTAAATGTATAGAAGATTCTTTGACTCCAGCTATGTGAAGCCTCATCCAAATTTTCCATGTGGAAAAGTTATATTTTTTCAGCTTGGGCACTTCCCTCTTATACATTTTGTGATCTTTTCACTAAAGTCCTTAAAAATTTCCTCCAAGTAGCCAATACGCTCTGATACCAATTGTTAGAATAACTGGGGGGGGGGCATGAATCAATTAGATCAGTTATCCTATAGTCCCAAACTCCCAGATCTACCTTACCAATCAATTTCAATAATTTATATAGCTCAGTAACATAAAATATCAATCTGTCTATTCATTTTACCGAATACTACTAATTATCCAAACTATGATTATCATCTAAATCAACTATGTAGTATGTAAATTATGATAGAAAAATAATCATAAAAAATAACACATAATACAATGATTTAATGTGGAAACCATGATAAGGGAAAAACCACCTAGGACTAGTAACCCAAAATAATTTACTCTTCTAAAGTGAGCTTGGTAAAGAGCCAACCGTGTTAAAGGCTACAATGCACATTGTTAGGTGTGATCTGGTTAGAGGATTTATCAATAACAATTAACTTTTGACCAAAAATCACTATGGGGTCAACAAGATAACACTTTATATTCAACAAATGTCATAGGATAGTACAATAAGACTGTTAAGTCCACTCGGTTAAGAGATTTTCTGAATCAATGGTTAAACTGATACAGTACTGATCTAATTCAAATACAACTCAATTGCAAGTAGTTAGATCTATTCTATACTCATAAAATCCTCTGATCATTAATCAATTTACTTCAACAATATTACTCAACTTACTTTCACTCGGTAAATAGTTCTCTGACGCTCGGTAATGTCTGCAGCTCAGTTCTTTCTGTAACTAGTTTGATCAAGAATGCATCACTAAAATCTTCATGTGAAATCTCTACAGTCTCCTTTTGTCTGACTTGTTTCAATAATGAAACTTATATCTCTTAAATAGACAAGTAAACCATTTTCATATCAGCCATCAGTTTTTTCCTCATAATCTCCTTCGTCCATTTTGCCGCTTAAATCCTTGGTAGATGTGTCTTTAACAGGTTTCAATCTCATTCTTTAGATCATCTTTGAATTATGTCAACCGTGGATCTCATAACTAGCTTCATCCTTAACCTCAAAATCATAGCAATATCTAGCTCATCAATTTCAGTCGGTTGTTCTTAGCATTTAATGTTTTCATCCATACTCAATTAATATTGAAATGCATTGGTGATAACTAACTCTATTACTACTGTCACTCGGTATACACTACACTTGCTTAGTGTATATAGAAGTCTTCAATTACCAACCACATTGACTTGTTCAACTCAAATCTCTTCTTCACAGTAGATTAATGTGACTGTTGGAAACTGCAATTGAAACAATTATTGTGTTGTCATTGATGTCAAACCTTAACTGGTAAGATTATTGCTACTTAGGAAAGTACTATATCTATTGTATTGTTTTGAAGAAGGGAAAGAAATGATGGTAACAATAGCACCTAAGGAAAGGTTGAGTTATCTTGATATTACAAAGTGTACTTGACTATGTTGTACAATGATGAGACAATGTATTTTTTATCTTAGTAAGATTAAAGACTAAACTGGTAGGCTTGACCGAGCAAAAATGAAGAAATCATGTTCAAGCCAACTAATGTTAGTGTCGACCAAGTTAGTATATGCCGAGTAAAATTCTAGTGTTGACCAAACATCAATTAATTGCTGAGAAAGATAGTATAAGCCGAGGAAACATTTTTCAGTAATGACCGAGCTTTCTACATGAAGACCAAGTAGCTGATCAGAGTATTAACCAAGCACCAACATTTTTATATTTGAAGAGAATTCATATTTGGAGTCCACATTGTTGAATTCTTGGATTATGTAAAATGTGTTGACTTTATTTATTGATTGTTTGAAAGCATTAAATGCACTGAAAAATGTTTTATTGTAAATCTTTAAGATATTTGAGATGTTTCTAGAAAAGGAGCCGAAGAACATAAAGTGGGTAGATTCAATGAATCTGACCTAACCCTAAGATCTACAAAGGAGATTGAGCGGCAAAAGATGAGTTAACCTAATTGAGGAAGTATAAAGGGAACCTAAGCATTGGGTATGTGTGTGCATGGGTGAAAAGAGGATGCTGGAAGATCAGTAGATGTTACTAATTGTATAAGCATAAAAGGCTGAAGGAGAAGTGTGGTGATTGCTTGAAGAAAATTTCTGAGCAGATTAGACACAGCTATGGAAAAGTTTCAAAGTCAGTAAGCTAACATTTTGTGTACGGAATTGGATCTGATATTTGCAAAGTGAGTTGTATGTTTCTCAGATCAATACTGCTACTACTTTCTAACCATTGTAATAGTCAAAATCCTTTTAATAGAGGTTGGCCTAACAGTCATATGTTTAAATCCTTTGAACAAGGTTGCATTCTAATGGAGTGTATGTAAGTCCTATAACAAGGCTCACTTCTAATAGGGTGATTAAAATCCTTTAATTGGGTCACACCTAATAGTGTGTATTGTAACCTTTGACATGGTTGGCTTTTAACCGAGCTCAATTCAGAAGAGTGAAAATAATAGTAGCATGTTACAAAGTGGTTTTTCCCAGATTGGGTTTCCATTATAAATCCTAGTGTCAATTCTTATGTGAATGTTTTGGTTTGAACATTTCTATGTTTTACAAGTTAGATACAGCTAGGTAGTGGACTACAATGTTATATGTTTCTATTGTATAATCAGTGATGACCGAGTTGGTTTTGGTTGTTAGATCTAATTTAAAGAATTTTTTTTGAAGTTTGTTTTATACATCAGGCCCTAAGAACAACTGATTCACCACCCCTCTCTATTGTTATAAATCATATTAATAATTCATATTAGAGCTATGTTGCTTATTATTGGTGTTTACAGAGATCAAGTTTAAAGGGTCTTGAAGAAAATGATTAGGATGTATAAGGAGGTACTGAAGCTGAATAAGGAAAACTTCCCTGCATGGAAAAGATTGATGAAGCTGCATCTGGCCGATATTGGTGATTCTAAAAAGTGCTACATTGAGAATGCCTATGTCTCACATGTTGCACATTTGACTGTCGAGGAAATGAGAGCTAAGCAAGAACACAATCAGGCAATGCTAGAAATTGCATCTGCCCTAAGTTATCTAGAATTTGAGGACATTAAGGATTGCAAAAATGCTAAGGAGATGTGGGACACTCTTGCAAGGATCTATGGTGGTGACCTAAATGTACTGAAAGCTAAGGTCAAGTTTCTCAGAGGTAAGTTTGATGAAATGAGAATGCAAGGAGGTGAGAACATTGTACAATATTGTGGTAGAATAAAAGAAGTTGTGAATGCTATTAGAGGAGCAAATGGGATTATTGATGATGAAACTATAACTAGAAAAGTACTAAGAACTCCGCATCCTATATATGCTATTAAGATATTAGCTATTCAGGAATCTAGATGTAACTCTGCAAATGTGCGTACTTTAGAAAGTTTGGTCGGCAAGCTGACTGCTTTTGAACTCTCTAACTATGATAACTTCACTATTGGTAGTAACGGTAATGTTGAATCTTCTTTTAAGTCATAATTAGTTCTTAACAAGCCAAAGAAAGAAAAAAAAACATGCATCAGTGAAAATGAAAGTGTAAGTGAAAGTGAAAGTGACAGTGACACTTCTGATGAAGAACTTGAAGATCTAGAAGCTCTTATGGCTAGAAGACTGAGAAGGAGAAAAGGAAAATATAAAGGTAAACTCCCGAGTATGTGCAAGATCATGAGGGGCCAAAAAGTGGCGATTTCAGTTCAAAACTTTGACAATGTAGCTGACGACTTTTTTTTCACCCAAATTTGATAAAACAAAAAGGGTATCTTAAGGATATTATCAGCTTTCTATCGATATAATTGCTGTCAAATTTTGAATTTGGTAAGTAAATATTAGTTATTTTCTAATTGAGCTACCTCTAAAGTGCTAATTTATATACTGATTGAAAAATGACTATAACTTTCAGATGGTATAACATTTTTGAAATCTGAAAATGCGTCACATTCTATGCTTCATCTACTATAAGGAAAAATAAAATAAAATTGAATTTTGTAAAGTTTTGAATGAGTTAAGGTGGTCAGACACGGGAGTTTTTTTATTCTAAAAATGTTGTAGCAAAAAATTCATAATTAATTATTTTTCACGAATAAAATTAGAAAAAAATATGTGTCACATCCAGGCATGAGTTTACTACTTATATATAAAATCTTATAATAAAATATTATGATTTGATTATGATTAAGGTGGTCAGACATACACCTACTTCTTTTTTTTTTCTTGAAATTTTTGTACTGCTACATTGAAATCTATACTTTTCACCAATCATACTAACTTTTTCTCAAAAAATGCCTAGTAGTTTAGAAACTACATTCAATTTTCTATAGATTCTATTCTTACAAATTTTTGATATTAGGTTCATAGCTAGTTGAAATTCTCACGTCAAGTTGACTAACCCTGATTTGCTAATTTTTCATTGCCACTTAAGGGCATAGTTTGGCCCCTCATGATCTTGCACATACCCTCCCTATTATATGTTTTTCATGTAATAAAGTTGGTCATATAGCTGCTAGATGTCCTGACAAGAATGATAAAGATGAAGAAAGGAAAAGAAAACACAAAGACAAAAGAAATGACAGAAGCTACCGAAGGCACAAAGACTACAAAGGAAAATGTAAGAAACCTTTTTACATTGCTAAAGAAGAAACTGGCACTGATAGTGATGATTTTGAAATTGAGGTAGTCTATGTTGCAATGAAGGATGAATCTGATGAGGATTTGAAAATTGCATTGATCTCCTATGTGAACAAGAATGACAAATGGATTATTGATAGTGGTTGTTCACATCACATGACTGGTGACAAAAGTAAGTTTGAGACCTTACATCATTATAAAGGTAAAAGTGTAAAATTTGGTAATGATACACGATGTCGTATTAGAGGAAAAGGTTTGATTAAACTGACTTATAAGATCTCTTGTGAAAATGCATATTGGGTTGAAGGTCTAAATTATAATTTTATAAGTGTTGCTCAGCTCAATAGCACTGGTTACCAAGTGGAATTTTATCACAAGAAAGCTAAAATATTTGATGCTACTGGTGATCTAATTGGAAGTGGAGAACATACTAGAGGTAATTTGTTCTATCTTGACCTATCTAAAGAAGCATGTATGGTTGCACAACTTGATGACGTTTGGTTATGGCATAAGAGGCTATGTCATGTTAACTTTGATAATCTAGTAGAAATAAGTGAGAAGAAGAAAGTAAGAGGTCTACCTAGATTGAAGAAACTTGAGAATGTG
Organism: Chamaecyparis obtusa; assembly: GCA_027943335.1. Lineage (NCBI taxonomy): Eukaryota > Viridiplantae > Streptophyta > Pinopsida > Cupressales > Cupressaceae > Chamaecyparis > Chamaecyparis obtusa. Next base: position 38,146 of record BSBK01007236.1, on the reverse strand, counting down.
ATGTGCAAGGAATGCTAGTTAGGAAAAATGACAGTCAATTTTTAAGAGAAAATCCTTTACTTCTGAAAACATTTTAAATTTTTTTCATACTGACCTTGGTGGACCTATGGGTGTACAAAGTTACTGTGGTGCCGGATATTTTATCTTGTTTGTTGATGATCATACTAGGATGATGCATGTAATGTTTCTAAAAGAAAAATCTGAAGCTTTTCAATTCTTTAAGTGGTATTTGGCTAAGGTTGAGAAGGAGATAGGTAGGAACTTGAAATGTCTTAGATCTGACCGAGGTGGAGAATTTACATCAAATGAATTCAATCTATTTTGCAATGAAAAAGGGATCAAAAGATAGATGTCTACACCTAGAACACCTCCACAAAATGGTATAGCAGAGAGAAGAAATAGATCTATCTTGGATTGTGTAAGGACATTGTTGATTGAAAAGAATGTGGCATAGAAATACTAGAAAGAAGCTATAAGTACAACTGTCTACATTCTTAACTAGGTACAAATCAAGAAAGGTACAAATTTGACACCCTATGAATTATGACATGGGCATGCACCGAGTGTTAAATACTTTAGAATCTTTGACAACAAGTGTTACATATTAAAAGACAATAGAAATGGAATTTTTGATGCTAAAAGTGATGAAGATATGTTCCTAGGGTATTCCACAAAAATTAAAGCTTATAAGTGTTTGAACTCTAACACCGAACCAGAAGATTATAGATCTTTTGTGTATATTGAAGATGACGAAGAGGTAAGTAATAGACTTGAAGTTGACAGCAAAACTGATCTAGAAGATTATAGATCTTTTGTGTATATTGAAGATGATGAAGAGGTAAGTAACAGACTTGCACTTGATGCCAAGTCTTGGGTAAGCAATGCTGAGTGATAGGAAGATGTTGTTGAGCATTAGGAAAACAGTGTCGAAAGAGAACAAGAACATGCCGACTGACAAGATAATGCTACCGAGTACCAGGAAGAGGTTGCCGAGTATTAGGAAGAGGTTACCAAGCATTTAGAAGCTAAATCAAACAATATTGTTGAGGAACTTGATGAAATAGAGGAGAGAAGAGCTGAGCCAGTTTTGGAAAAATATGTAAGAAGACATCACAAGCCTGAATAGATAATTGGAGACAAACATACTGGAATTATGACCATAAGCAAGACAAAGGATCCAACATGTTTACTGAGTGAATTTGAACCTAAGTCAACTAGAGAGGCATTAGAAAATGAAGATTGGATACAAGCAATGAATGAAGAAACATATCAGATAGAGAAGAATGATACTTGGACTCTGGTGTCGAGACTTGAAAACAAAAATGTTATAGGAACAAAGTGGGCATTCCGGAATAAGTTGAATGAAAAAGGTGAAATAACTAGGAACAAAGCTAGGCTGGTATGAAAAGGCTATGGACAAGAAGAAGGAATAGATTATGGGGAGACATTTTTCCCTGTAGCTAGATTGGAAGGAGTAAGAACTCTGCTTGCATATGCTGCTTATAAAGATTTCAAGGTATATCAAATGGATGTCAAGTCTGGATTTTTAAAGCGTATACTAGAAGAAGAAGTTTATATAGAACAACCAAAAGGTTTCATTGATCCAAACAGAAGACACATGGTATGCAAACTAAACAAAGCACTATATGGATTAAAACTAGCCCCCAGAGCATGGTATAAGAGATTGCATAATTGCTTGATACAGATTGGATTTTCAAGAGCAAATGACACAAGCAATCTGTACATGAAAGATGAAGAAGGTGAAGGTATTCTATTGGCAAAATTTTTTGTGGATGATATTATTTTTGGTGGACAAGATGCTTTGTGTAAAATATTTTCAAATGAAATGCAAACTAAATTTGAAATGAGCATGTTTGGTGAGATCAAATTCTTTGTTGGTTTACAAGTATATCAGATGAAGAAAGGAATTTTCATTACATAGTCTAAGTATGTTAATGAAATACTGAAAACTTTTGGGATGGAAGATTCTAGACCAGTGAGTACTCCTATGGTTACTGGACAAAAGTTATCTAAGAATGATGATGCTACAGAAGTGAACCAGACTTTATACAGATCCATGATTAGAAAATTGCAGTGTGTTGTACATAGTAGACCAGATATTGCACTAGCTATTGGGATTGTGGCAAGATTCTCTGCTAATCCTAAGGAACACACACATGATGGTAGTGAAAAGAATTATGAGATACTTGAAAGGGACTACTAACTATGGGCTATATTACAAGAAGAATGACATATTTGAACTAAGAGTATATACAAATTCTGATTAGGCAGGAAATGTAGATGATATAAAGAGTACTAGTGGTGGAGCTTTCTTTCTTGGATAGAGATTAGTCTCCTAGATGAGCAAGAAACAAAATTGCATTTCCCAATCTACTGTTGAAGCCAAGTATGTTGCTGCTACAGTAAACTGTTCAAATTTGGTATGGATAAAAAAATTGTTGGTAGGCATGAAAGAAGAAATCACTGAACCTGTTGTTATTTTCTATGACAACACAATTGCTATTAACATTCTAAGAATCTAGTGATCTATACTAAGACCAAGCACATAGCAATCAACTATCACTCCTTGAGAGAATTGGTACAAGATAAAGAAGTCTGAATGGAATATATGAATACAAAGGAACAATTAGCAGACATATTCACTAAAGCTTTACCTAAAGAAGAACATGAGTATTTGAGAAGTTAATTAGGGGTCCTTCCCCTAACTGAGGCTGCTTAGATAAGCTAGGAGCACTGCATCAAATATGTTACAGCAGAATATTTGACAAATTGATGCAGAAGATTGTCACACTTTAGGACTAGCCTAGAGTTGTGAAGAAGAGCAAAGACAAAGAATTAGTCATAAGCAAGATGACAGAGGGAGAAATACTGAGCTGCATAGATGATATCTACATCTGATGGATGTATGTTTTAGTTCCTGCTTTGGCATTTTTGTCAAAGAGGCAGATGAACTGAGATGATATAATAACACATGACACTGAAAAGAAAAGTAAGGAGATGATGAACTGAAATGAAGGATCAGGATAGAGAGAGATTTGGATACTTTTGACGGTCATAGAAGTGAGGCTTATAGATTCTGAATCATAATGAAGCTAACGATATTACAAATTTTTTCTGATGGACAGATAAGTTTTTGGATTGGTTGGTAATCCATGTGTTATTCAAGTGATATCATATGGTGTTGCCATCAATGCCAAAGAGGGAGATTGTTGGAAACTGTAATTGATACAATTATTGTGTTGGCATTTATGTCAAACCATAACTGGTAAGACTGTTGCTACTTAGGAAAGTACTATATCTATTGTATTGTTGTGAAGAAGGGAAAGAAAGGATGGTAACAATAGCACCTAAGGAAAGGTTGAGTTATCTTGATATTACAAAGTGTACTTGACTATGTTGTACAATGATGAGACAATGTATTGTTTATCTTAGTAAGATTGAAGACTAAACTAGCAGGCTTGACCGAGAAAAAATGGAGAAATCATGTTCAAGCCAGGTAATGTTAGTGTTGACTGAGTTAGTATATGCCAAGTAAAATTCTAGTGTTGACCAAACATTAGTTAATTGCCGAGAAAGATAGTATAAGCCAAGGAAACACTTTTTAGTAATGACTGAGCTTTCTACACGAAGACCGAGAGTTGCTCACAGTATTGACCGAGCATTAACATTTTTATATTTGAAGAGAATTCATATTTAGAACTGACATTGTTGAATTCTTAGATTATGTAAAACATGTTGACTTTATTTATTGATTGTTTGAAAGCATTAAATGCACTGAAAAACATTTTATTGTAAATCTTTAAGAGATTTGAGATGTTTCTAGAAAAGGAGCCAAAGAACATAAAGCGGGTAGATTCAATGAATCTGACCTAACCCTAAGAACTACGAAGGAGATTGAGTAGCAAAAGATAGGTTAACCTAATTGAGGAAGTATAAAGGGAACCTAAGCTTTGGGTATGTGTGTGCATGGGTGAAAAAAAGATGCTAGAAGATTAGTAAATGCTACTAACTGTATAAGCATAAAAGGCTGAAGGAGAAGTGTGGTGATTGCTTGAAGAAAAGTTCCGAGAAAATTAGAGACAGAGATGGAAAAATTTCAAATTCAGTAAGCCAACATTTTGTGTACAAAATTGGATCTAATATTTGCAAAGTGAGTTGTATGTTTCTCAGATCAATACTGCTGCTACTTTCTAACCATTGTAACAGTCAAAATCCTTTTAATAAAGGTTGACCTAATAGTCATATGTTTAAATCCTTTGAACAAGCTTGCATTCTAATGTAGTGTATGTAAGTCCTATAACAAGGCTCACTTCTAATAGGGTGATTGAAATCCTTTAACCACGTCACACCTAATAGTGTGTTTTGTAACCTTTGATAGGGTTGGCTTTTAACTGAGCTTACTTTAGAAGAGTGAAAATAATAGTAGCATGTTACAAAGTGGTTTTTCCCAGATTGGGTTTACACTATAAATCCTAGTGTCAATGATTGTGTGAATGTTTTGGTTTGAACATTTCTATGTTTTACAAGTTAGATATAGCTGGGTAGTGGATTGCAATGTTATATGTTTCTATTATAGAATCAGTGATGACCGACTTGGTTTTGGTTGTTAGATCTAATTTAAAGAAAAAATTTTGAAGTTTGTTTTATACATTAGGACCTGAGAACAACTGATTCACCCCCCCTCTCTGTTGTTCTAAATCATATTAACAGTGACATGCTCAAGTCAATAATATAAAGCCATAGACTCATCAATAAAGTACCCAATGTTTACCTTATCCTTAGTTATCATATCCATCTTTTCCTTATGTAGATATCTCAGTTCTTTATCTTTTCTTCCTTCTACATATGTTCAAATGTTTGTAACTATCATGATAAGTACTATCAAAACTAGTTGACATCAATGACACCATATTGACTGATTTAATCATCTTACATATCACTTAAGTAGCTTGGTGATCTCTAATCATTGTTCCTTCAGTTCATCTAGATATTCAATCAGTTGTAGATCATCACATTTTTATTTCTAATTTACAAAAATACATTAGAGATAAGATTCTTCTTTCTAAGTTCTCTTCCTTTTTATAATTGTGTGCAACACTTCATAACTATCAAATACAAGTGAGTCAATTTGAGAGCACCACTCCAATGGATCTCGTGACCATTGATATGAGTGATACTACATATAATTCAACAAATTTCATAAGTTAAACCACATCAAAATCATTAGTTCATCCAACACTATCGATGAACAAGTAGCAATAACTAAAGGTGTAGCTCCTTTATCATATGTTTTTAGACTTTCTCATACTTATGTTAAGCTTTCTAAATATTTTCATAATGTCATGATGAATTTAATGAATGCTAATGTGTTAAAATAATTTATCCCAAATCTTTCTGTCAATACCATCGTCAATCTGGTCATTATACATAAAAGTGCTTTCAATTGAAAAATGTTGTTCAAGACCTTATTGATTTAAATGCTATATCTTTGGATGCCAACATTAACAATGAAAATAAATCAGTTGTGACTCCTAACCAAAATTTTCAAATCTACACTAATCATTTTCCATCTCATTTAACCAAATGTGTTGATCAACCTTCTTCTTCCTAGTGCATTAATTATAATGAGAAATTCACTACAACCAATCATGTTATTAATCAAGTTGAGAAAACCAAATCTAAACCTAAACCTCAACATCCACATCATTATTTCATTACCTTTGATCCTAATGAGACAATTAAGGCACCTAATGGACCTCTATACATTTTCACAAGGGTTAATGGCATTCCTTCCTGTGACAACCTTGTTAATCCCACTTGCAAGGTGAATGTGATAATTGAAGAGCATATTTTTAGTAAACAATTACAAAAATATTTTAATGATAAATATGATATCTTGATTCAAACTTGCAATGTTTTCCTTTATCCATCCCATGGTTCCATTTTCTTTCTTGTGGAAGTTGGTGGTAAAACCTTAGACACTATTTTCACTATCATTCCCACTTCCAATCAATTTCAAGTCAAACTTTGTCTTACTTGGCTTACCTCCATAAAATTCATGGCTTCTCCTATCCATAAAAGTTTTAAATTTCCTCATAATGGAGAGATTACAAATTTTAACGGTAACCTTTATTATCTTTATGAGCCTAGAGACTCGATTGATCTTGATTTATTTTGGCCTTCTATGCCTCAACCAACTCAAACCCATCCCAACTATCTCTTTCGATCATGCCAAGTGCTCTACAATATTAAAAAGATTTGTGACCTTAGCAAACCTAAGGATGATTTTGGACATGGACTTCTTCCTATACCACCTATACCTCCTCTTCCTATTTCTTATTTGCATGCTTATGATCCCATCTCTCAACCTATTATGACTCCTCCATTCTTCCTTCTAAAGAAGAAAAGGACCCAATGTTGATTGGTCTATCCCAAACCAAATTTATAGCAAGACCAAATGTAACTTCAATGCTAATGATCATTGTTGAAAACATTGAGATAGAGCCCATAAACATGCCTCTCAAAATACTCTTTCACCTCATACACCTCCTCATAATTTTCTTCCCTTTGAAAAACCTATGATTGAGCCTATGGAGAAAATAAATTTAAATCAACTCAAAATGAAAAAACATGACAATGCTATTTGTATCTTAGATTCTATCACAATTAATCTAAATGATGAAGATACTCTTGATGATGATGTTCATGATACTAACAATGATATTCATGCAAGTGATTTTGATGATTATGAGACTATTGATATTCATCATAATTTACTAGTTATGTTTTCATAATAGTTATCTATCACTCCTAGTAAGGAACACAATGACCTATCTTCATATCATGGTCATTCTTTGGAACTAGCTATTGTTCCATCTATTTTTCTACAAGTTTCTCATCTTGCAAGTTGCCCACCTTCCCTAAACACTATTGGAAAAGATAGGGGGTAGGTGATAAACTTTGTTATCTCCTCTTGTATGGTGGATTTTTTTGTGTTTGTCTATCATAATGTGATTCCCTATGTTGTGATACTTGTTACATGTTTTCTTTAGATTTCATTAAACAACCCTTGTTTCTCTGTTGGTGCAAAGTGATAAATTAATCACCATGTCATAAACATTTTTCTTTTTGTATCTCTCTTCTTCTATATGTTGTTACATGTTATGTTGTGCATGTACCACTATTCGAAAATGTGCCTTTGTGTTGTTTGATTGAGATGATGCAAAATCGTAGAAACTAATTTTGTTTGGTCTTTTTGATGTCAGTCCAAAAAGACTCTTCTTCGTAACTCTTACATTCTTTTTCTTTGATTGTGTTGTACTTGTACTTCCTTTGGGGGATTATGATATTTCATTTTGACAGAATATTTCACATATTATCATATGATCATACTAACTCCAAAGTTGGTAGATCCCATTTTGTGCTAGATATTTTTTCATGTGCTCATTTCCCTTTATTTGTCCTTTCTTTGGGATATTTCACAGTGGAAACATTTCTTTGTGTATGCATGTATGCTCCATGAATTCCATTGTTCTTGTTAAGGCATTTGCAATCACTTTAATGTGGGGGCATAAACCCTAGTCATATTTCACACACACACACACACACACAGTTTCAATGTTGTTTTGCATTTCAATCCCTTAATGGGTACACTCTTCTTCAGGACATATCCTTGTTTTATTTTTTATCAAGCTAAGGAAGCTTACCTTCACTTAGGATAGATCACTCTTTTGGATCACTTAATGGATACACTTTCCTTGAGGATAGATCCTTACTTTCTTTTTTGACCCCTAAGAAATCTTACCTTCTCTTAGGATAGGTTTTTTCTTTTTCATATCCCTTAAAAGATACACTTTCCTTAAGGAAATGCACTTGATGAATTGACTAGCATGTCACAAAAACCTTCTAGAACTTTTAATGCCATCTTTTGTGATGACTTCTTTGTGTGGTTCACAATAATCTACATAGAATCTTATTGCTCTCTCTCTCTCTCTCTCTCTCTCTCTCTCTCTCTCTCTCTCTCTAGTCACATTGGTGCTTGAGGTTTCCTTGTCTCCTTGACCTTGATAAGATCATCTTATGTATTTGATCTACTTTACCGTGAGCATAAGTTCACCTCATACTCTTGCTACACTGGGGGCTAAATGTACCATCCTAAAATAATTAAACCCATTTCCTTGGAAGATCTAGGACTGATTAGGCCTAATTTTAGTGTTTTTCCTAGATCTAGATGTGTTTATGCTTGATTTATTACTTATATTCTCTGTTCTTCTTGAAAGCTACTTACACTACCCTGATCCTAAGGCCATTTTAAAATTTTACCTCCCAAGGAATATGTCAAATTTGAACTATTTCTGGAATAAGTTGACCCAACTCAACCTATTCCTTGGGGGTCAATTTTTAGTGGGCTTTGGGCCCAATGTAGGGGTGTTTCTTTTCCTACTCTTAAACATGGCTGACCTATCAATTTTGAACCTGAAAATGAGTATAAAAGGATGTGTAATCTCCTCATTTTGATATACACAATTACAATCAAGATTTCATGTTCAAGCAATTATTAGTGATCTCAAGTGTTATTTTGGATTCAATATGGAAGACAAGGCTCTCAATTCAAAATCTCTAAGTCTTCTTCCATTCAAAGGCAATCTTGTCTCATTTTGAAGCAAGTTTCTCTCTTCCATAGTGGCCAAGTAGAGGAATTTTCAAAGAAAGAAACAGGATCCACATCCATCCTTCTTTCCTCTTCTCTATTGAAGTGATCAAGAATACATCCATTCAAGATCTACAGATTTGGAAATTGTAGATCAATTACATTTGTGAGGACATCCTTGACTCTATAGCACATCTCAAGAAAGCATTATTCATGGGTTTATTGGATCCACATTTATCTATTAGGGTTTGACAAGCAAGGTGAATATTTACATTTATCTTATTTTTAAATGCTTAACTTATTTCTTATCAAGGTTAATTCCTATATAGGGATTTGACCAAGGCAAGCCCCTTTCCACAACAATTTGTCCTTTTTCTTGTATAAAAGAATAGGTGACAAAGTTATCGATCCATTTTTTTGAGATTTTGAGCTAGAAATTGATTCTCTATAGATTTTATCATTTTTCCCTCTTCTAGGAATAGGCCGACTTGATTCAACATGTTCCTAGAGATCTACAAATTTCACAATTGGGAATTACACGTCTCAGGGTTTCAAATCTAGAATAGTTCCTAATTTTGATAGGTTTCTAATAGTCAATTCCAAATCTAAAGTTTTATCCTCTTCTATCACTCAAGGTAAGTTCAATCTTCTTCTTTCCATTATGCATTTTCTTTGGTTCATTAGATCTAAAATTTTATCTTGTTCATTATCATTTTATAAGTATTTTTCATACTTTATATTAGATATATACATAAATTTATGTCCATATAGGGAATACCATAAAATATGTCCTTTACATAGATCTTGCATTCATACCCCTTCATCCTTTTTGTTTTTTCAAATCAAATTTGACCTAAGAATTGAATTTTTCTCTTCCAATGTATATGAGAAGTGAGGATCTACCCTTGATAACCGTTTACCATATCACAATTGGAATCATGGAAAAATTACTATAGTTTGTCAAGGTTTTCATCTGAACTTTTGGTATTTTTTCACGTTTCTCCTTCTTTTGATTTTTTCCTCCATTTAGATGTGGGTCTTATAATTTGTCCCTCGTTACTTTGTGTAATTACTTAATTATTGTTGGTAATTATATGTGAGATCTTTATTTTTGTTTTTCCTACTTGTTTAAATGCATTTGATGCCTATTTGGGCTTCTATGTAAATATATTTTTAAAAATGAATTTTGTAGATTATTATGCCATATATTTCTTTATGCAAATTTATATTTGTAAATTTTTTTAAATTTTTGGGATGTTCAACATGTGGGAACCAATAGGTTATATCACAATCATGAGATTCCTAATTTAATTTTCAAGAACTTTAGGGAGGCCGTCAATTTTCATGGCCTCTAAAACTAAATTTTCACCATGTTTGGCATGTCTTGAATACTAATTTTGATTTTCTAATATGATTGTGGTTGGATTGTGTAATCAAAATAATTGAGAACATTCCATTGCTAAATACCATGATCCAAAATTCTAGTTTTTATACTTGTCTATTTTGTACATTTTATCATCTATTTCCATAAATTATTCTTGGTTGGTAAATCCTCATGCTTTGTCTCAAAGTGCATGTTCGATTAAATATAGGGATCCGTGCTCTTGACAATATGGTCAATTGAGTTACTACTTTGTATCCACCTGTATCATCTTAAAATGGAAGCACTTCGATGATAAGAGTGTTTAGCCCTTTGAGTAGGTGGTTTGGGGTCATGTTAAGCACCTTGATTGGGTCTTTGCATGTATTTGGCTTTTCTCCCCATTTTCCACTTCTTCCCCACACTTGATTTCTTCATTCTAGGTGAAATTAGGGTTAGGATCTTAAGGATTCTCCTGAATTTCCCTCTTCCATAGCTCTATTTTCTAGGTAGGATTTAGAAATGGATCCTCCTAGCCTTCATTTCAGTAATCATAGGATTTTATGTCTATTCCTGACATTCTATCCCGTTTTGGCATCATTTCTAGGTTTTTGGGCATCCCTGGGACCTCCTAATTTAATTTTGAGTCAACCTAAGAAAAAGGTCAATGTCTTAGGTTGACCTTGACTAGGTCAGGGTCAATGTCGAATTTGACCTCTTTCTCCAAAATTTCAAATTCTAGAATCTCCAGGCTTTGGGCTTTCGGGAGATTTATTTTCCCGCTTCCAGGTCGGCCATTTCTAGTTTCGGGATGGTAAATCCTTTAATTGAATTTAATCTAGGTATATTTTCTAAAGGTGAGGACCTAATTGGGATCTAATTCTACAAGGTGGCCCATCTAGAGGAGTGTGCCCTAGATCACTATAAAAGGAGGCCTTCCTCTCTCATTTTCATATCTTAAGTTTTCATATCCACACTCAAGCAATTTCATGAGCAAGCTCTCAAGTGCAAGCAAGTGAATTCAAGCATTCAAGCAAGTCTTCAAGCATTCAAGTGTTCAAGCATCCATTCACCAAGGAGATCCATTGTTAGCTAGTGAAGGATTCAATCTCTTTGGAGCCCCCTTTGATGATCCATCCTTCTTCATTCATTTGAAAGCTTTCTCATATGCAAAGATCAGGTCAAGATTGGTGTTGAAGATCAAATACCATTGATTGGAGACATCCTACATTCATTGAAGCATTCCTACTTGTGGATTTGAGGATTTGAATCCTCTACAAGGACTTCAACATAAGCGAGGTGATTTGTTTCAATTACTTTGTTTGTGCACAATACATTTCAATTCAATTTCAAGGTTAATTCCTAAATTGGGGTTTGACCAAGGCAAACCCCCCATATAACAAAAACCCCCATTTTCTTGCAGGAACAGGTGTGGAGTTTCACATCTGAGAGTGAATTTGGATACCCATTTCAGCCATCTTCTGGGTTCTACGAACATAATTCAAATCATACTTCAAATAAAGAATGTGGTATTTGACCTTTTATGAGGGTCAAACCCGAGTTGAGCCATCTTGAGGAAAGATTTCTGGGTTTTCTTTGTCTCAGCATTTCCAGTCCAGGACAGGTTTTAGATTTTCCAAAAAGTACACACAGACATCAGAATTCAACATTTTCTAGATCTACCCTATTTTGAGGTTAGTACTTGTATTTCAATTATTCTATATTCTAAACATATCCATTCCACAAAAAGGGAAATATTGGATTTACTCTCTCTTTGTACTCTTTTCCATAAAATTGATTCGATTGTGCATTAACCTTTTGGTTGATCAAATCAGATCTCTTCATTGGGGAATTTGGGTTTTGAGAATAGATCTCATATTTCCCCCTTTACATTTGAATAGAGGTGAATCCATTTTTCATATATTCACCACCTAAGAGTGTGTGTATATGTATGAAAATGGTTATATGATATTAATATTCCAAGAGTGCAATTGATTTGGACTTCATTTCTTGATAATTTGGAATCTACATACGTAGTATGGACCAGGTATATTATCTTTGATGATTTAGGTCCTTGGTGTAGACCAAGTAGATGAACCTTGTTGGTATTAGTCTCCTTCATTGTGAATTCAAGCCTTAGGACTACTTTTTTTTAGTAGGTATAATGAGTAGCACCTTATGTATACTTGACCCGCAAGAGGCCACATAAAAAATGTGAAGGAGTTACTAATAATGAAAATATATAAAATGAATGGGTATAAACACAAAAAGATGAATTGGAATAATTAGTTGTCATTATTGGCTCGTGCAGGTATGAAACATCATTGAATTCTCAGTTGTCATGATTGACCTATGTTGGTATATGGCGCTAGTGAATCCCCTATTCTTGGGATTGGATCATACAAGTAAATAGAATTATTGGATCCTTGAAGATTCTATGGGCACTACCATTTATCCATCGGTGCCTTATGTAGGAATTAAAACTCCCTATTATTTGTACTCAAGCACCTAGGTCTAGTAGTCTTCAGTAACACCCTGGTATACTGTTGTTGTGTGTCATTTGATATAGCATTATGGTTATGTATCTGCATGTTGAGTGTTATTCATGTTTTCTCTTTTTTCAACCTTTATTTATTTGCATTCTATATGCATTGATTGGCATGAGTATGTACCTACATTTCCTTATAAGATTGCTTCCTTATTTGAGTTATGTGACTACCTTTTTGAGAATGATTGGGCTTGAGTGTTCTAGGTGGTCGGGTGGTGTTATGAACCATTGTTGGGGGTTCATGTACAAGTGGTGGAAAGGATCGAGAGACACGTTGCATACTAGAGCACTACTCTATTCCTTTAGTCTATTTATTCAAGTCATACTCATGCTTTGCATATATATTTATGTATTTTATAATAATGCAATCAAGTTAATTTAATCTCAGTCATATATATTCAGTACTCCTTGATGTGTAGTTAATCATACTTTATCTATACATTAAAATCAACATAGATGTAGCTCTATTAGTAGATTAATTTTCTATGTCTTGAGGAGGAGGATCTAAATTGATGTCTACAATTATATTTTTTCATCTACAATAATAAATGCATTCACCTATAGTTCAAAGTATCTACACTATTGTTCTAATACTTTTATGTCTTCAAAAATTTTCCAACTCTCAATCAACATTTGCATTAGATACAAATTGACATACATGCTCTTTGATATCTTTGACTTTTAGTTTGATGTCTTCACACCACTAGAATGAGATTGGAAGGTAATTCCTGGTGATTAGCATTTACAAATTATCAATTGACATTTGTGTGGTTCAACATCTCTACCTATTCTAACATTTACACTTTATTTGGTTGTTTTGTCTAGTTTTGAATGACGATTATCTTGAGCTTGATTCCTTGATGTTGCTACATGGTTTTATAGTGTGGTAAATAAAAATCACATGCTTAATCATTGTAGGCTAAATTTTTCATTAGTATTTAAAATTGTACAGTCCTACAAAGTTATCACCCACAGTTGGATGCTTAGTTAGGGTCCATTTTGGTGATTTTGAGATTTACTGCTTGTTATGCTTGATCCTAGATACTTGATTCTTCTTTTTCCACATCTACCTCGTCATATTGACACCCAATTCCAATTTCATCACATTCTCATAGGAACATAACATTTGAAATGTTATATTTTTTAATAAATGGCCCAAATTTGAACCAAGGCCCCATGTCAAATTTTTGTTTGTAACTTAGGTTCTTTGGTTAGCTAGGCTCAATTTTGAATCCCAAAATGTTTTAGAGGTATATAGACACCCTATCAATCCTCATTTTGCATATGAAATACACACTCAAATATTCAAGCATTCAAGGTGAACTCAAAATTTGAAGGCAAGAATTCAAGATCTAGCATTTCTTCAAGCATCAAAGGTGATTTAAAGGAAATAATCTCCAATAATGAAATCTTCTATCCCATGAGGGCCAAGTAGAGGAGTTCTCAATAAAATAAGAAGATCCTTTCTTCCACCTACAGACATTATTATTTCATAGAAAGTGATTATCAAGCATAACATCATTGAAGATCTAGGAGAGACATTCATAGATCCATGCATTTGTGAGGACATCCTTGATTACTTTTAACATTCCAAGGTCAACACCTATAATCCAGTCAACATTAATGTATCTTCATGAATATGAGTGATTACTATATTTATTCATGAAGGTATAATCAAGTTGAATGAACATTTATCTTCGTACATATCTTCCTTTATTTTATTTTAACTCATTTTTGTCAGTTAGCAAATTTGTCCTTCATAAATAAATACATAAATTGACTCAAAATTCCCGGGAATAAGAACAAATGTTACCAACAGTTGGAGAAGGTGTCATTGGATTGTTAACCTTTTTCTGAATTGAAAGGTACAACTCCCTCTTGAGATGTGTAATGAATGAAAAACATTGAATATGTTTTTTACAAAAAAACAATAAAGGAATTAACACCTACTCATAGCCATGAAAGTAGATGTGAAGGATTTAAATGCATAAATAAGGTGAATGCAAGAAAATTTTACAAAGCCCACTTCTCTCACACTCACAAATGATAACTAAATAAAGAAAGAGATGAAGAGTGCACACCTTTTTCAATAGACAACTTAATCTTAAAAAAAAAGTTTCAAAATCAATCACATATACTATTTATTATGACAAAAATGATACTAAAAATAATCACAATGAAACACAACTCACTAAAATCTGAATAAAATAGTAATGAATTCAAAGACCTTTAAATACTTCCTACATTCTTTCAATACCAAATATGAGTCCACATACTCAAATTTTGTACAACAAAACTACATTTAAAAATAAAATATGTCCTCTCCATATAGTGAAAATTAGAAAATTATTCTCCCTTTTCATGTAGCACTCAGACCATATCCCCGAAAAAGAAGAACCCCTCCCCGTTATCTTTTGAAAAATATAATAAATAGCGCTCCTCTAGAAACCTTTCCGTTTTTAAGTAATTGATTCTTGGATAGACAAATCGATTTCTTGAACCCTTTTACGGCTCATTAAATATCTTTAATAACACTTGGAACAAATTTCCTTTAATAAATGGATAGGTGGAAACATATGCAACTTCCCTCTTTTTCATCCACGCCCTCTCCAAAAATGGATGCCCAGTGAAATTCACTTATCAAGGTATAATAAAAATCCACCACATCACACGTAGAAAAGAAAACTGCCACCTTGCAAGAAAATTCTGCTATGCAGTAAGATTGTAAAAGAACGAACAACACTACCAATCTGATACTACAAGCTACATTTATGTAGCTTTGAACTAACTGTGTTGGAAATTTACAATTTTCTATTAAATTATTGAGTACCTTTATTGTTTATGTATGTGTGGTAATACCAGAGGAAGCTTTAACCCTACCATAGAAAGATCCACTTTATTCCACCTAATTTTGCAAGATAATTAACTTGGTGATTCAAAATTACAGACAATATCAAGTTCTACTTCTGGTACTCATCATCAGAAGGATCATAATTAGTTGTCTTCTCATTCCCATATCCCAGTTTCCCTGATTCCTCTTATTTGGAAATTATCAGGATCTGATTATCTATTCATGCTTATTGTAGAACATAATACCCAACAACTATTCTTCCTTCATTCTCACCTGAATTCCAAATGCTCTTCAAGTCTTGGACTGAGTCGGTGCTTAGGAGTGACTTTTTTAATTATGTTGGGCTTTCGATGATACATCATTGTCGGCTTTCTTGGCCATCAGGTTCATTTAATTATACTTCGAAACCATCATTTGTCCTCAACATATCCTCTTTGGGCTGAAAGAAAAACATGACATCTACAAAAACTGTCACCTAGTTCTTCACTAGAGAATTTGTTCATCAACGTTACTTGCTCTTTTAGTTGAGACTCGTGGAGCTACATTTGATTCAGTCTGGATTCTACTTTCCGACAGCTTCTGTTGTTCCCAAATAGACTTGGGAAACGTTAATGTGCCGACAGTATCCAAAATCCATGTGGCACAATGCGAAAGCTATAGAGATTTAACCCACCTAACCATGCTTTCCATTGCCAAGTTGGAGAATCAAGTCTTTGGATAACTTTGGAACTGAGCATACATCCTGATAATAGACACATTATCGGCGAGTCGCCCGATAATAGAACTTTAGATTTTTTTCACTTGTTTAAAAAACACTCGATCACCCAATTCCCAGCTATTGAATTTTCTTTAATATCCAAAGTAAGGTCTATGGCTACGTCAGATCATTATAATTTGGGTCATTTCTTCAGTCTTCTCGGCTACTGTACAAGATGAAACCATTTTCCCACCTCGAATCCTCTATCATTCTTTCCACCATTTTTTGGAATCTTCGACTGCAATTATGTTCTTTTGAGAACATGTATCTTAAGCTACCTCAGTGTCCATTGGATCGGGGTTTTCCTTGTTGGAAGATCAGTGGGAATTATAAATTTGTAAGTTTCGATGAAGCTAGACTTCGCATTTTTGACACCTCGGACTTTGGAAACTTTTCAAAACTGATTATATTATTGGTTAACTTTGATGAACCAGGAAAACTGGTGATGTATTTATAAATTGAGAGAAATGAGAAGTTTAATACTTGGTTTTGAATTTCTCAACCATCGCGATTCCTCAATTATTCATTGGCTTTGATTCAGAAAACATACATGAACAACATTATAGATACTGGTATAGACATGAAACATTAATCTCCAAGAGGTATTGACCAGTCCCTTTGTAAATAGGTTCTCTCCATTCCATATATTTTATAAAGTTATATTTTCTTTTGATATTTGATACACTGCAAAAGAGATTGAAATTTTACATTTCCAGCAATATAAATGGCACTGAGCAGAGATCCACCTTCTTGGCCCGTGGATCTTCAGATGTGATTCATTCCATACGTTTTTACTAGCAATATATTGACACCTATGTTCTCACGCATTCAGTATAATGCAAGATATTAGGCATTTGTGCCTTCTCATAGTTCCATGTCAGAATGAAAACTAGAGAATGGTTTCAAAACTTGGTCGTGTGTCTAATATATCGGTGGAATAGCGGTGAGACAAAAAAGTTTAAAAATTATAGATAACACAGACTCTAAAGAAGGATGAGGACTTCCAAGGACGAAGAGAAATCCAGAATCTTGAAAAGACTAGTGCTTTGTCCATTGGGGTACAGCGTTAAAGAAAGGAGTAGATTACATGGAGCTTATTGCAGATGGTGGAGGGGAATAGGGCAAGAGATGAAAGCCAAAGATGAACAAGCTAAAGCTAGGATGAGACAAGAAAGGAGATAAACTAAATACACACCAAAAACATTTATTTAGAAAAACGGACAGGGCAAGAAGTCCCTTACCTCAAGATAATTCTAGATAGATCATGCAAATCCATTAACGGGTTGGGGAAATAAGTTCCACTGTGAGAGAGAGAGATGCGGGTTCATGTAATGACTGCGACTTTGGAGATAAAATTTAGGGCCAATGGAGACTCAACTTGAACAAGAAACTTTTGTGTGTCAGCATGCAACCAAAACTCCATTTTCATCATACACTTCTTAGGGCAAAAAGAATGCATCAGTGTCACACAACACAAAGATGACTTAAGTCTGTATTAAAGGAAACATCTCCTTCATTACTTTTCATGATCATTTTAGAAAAATGAGTTAAATATCTAATGGGGAACCCCTTATATAGTTTGTAATAGTGACCAACATCAATTGAGAAAATATTTTCATCAAATGCAGGTTCTCCAAATGTTAACTTATTTTTCAACATTTCTTGATCGAATCTCTAGGCAAGACAAAGAAGGCATCTCTTTAATTTTAGAAATAAAATGTTCCATAATCAATCTATCTTTTAGCTCACCCATGCACAAGTTATCTTCATTATTTTCTTCTTCTATGACAAAAGTATCATATTTCCCTTGTAGTTCCACTTCCTTGTTTACATTAATATGATTTTCAAATTTGTTATCAGTGACATAAGAGGCATATTTTGCACATGAGGAATCATCTTCAACAATTTCATTATCATTTATTTGATCTTCTACTTGATTGTCCATACGGACATAAGCTGTTTAATTTTCCCAATCTCTAATGATGCAACTTCAACTTCTTCAAGAACACTCAAATTTTGAGCGAGCAAAAGATTCTCACCATTAGTTACTCTTTCAATATCTTGTAAATTGTTGAATAGAGAAGGATGAACCTCTTCAGGTTGAAACTTCATGCCACCATAGAATCTTTTTAGGAAGTCATTTTGCACTTGTTCGAACACACTATTCTATTTAGAATAAAAATCATCCTCATCACTATTGCTGTCATCTTTGTCAATCATAGGAGCGACACAAAATGGTCCTTTTTGAAGCCAATCCATGTTTCAAGATTCAAAAATAGGGCTTCCAACCTTTGTTATAAAACAGGAACCTTTATATTTCTAAGGATAATGAAAGCACTAGTTAGTTGAATCATTCCCCAACAGAGTCGCCAAAATATGTTGGTTAACAGATTTTTCCTTCAGAAATAAATACATAAACTAACTCAAAATACTAAGGAAGAAGAATAAATGTTACCAACAGTTGGAGAAGTTATCATTGGATTGATAATCTTTCTTTGAATTGAGAGGTACAACTCCCTCTTGAGATGTGCAATGAATGAAAAAAATGAATATGCTTTTTACTAGAAATAAATAAAGGAAGTAACACCTACTCATAGTCATGAAAGTAGATGTGAAGGATTTAAATGTAGAAATAAGTGAATGCAATAAAATGATACAAAGCCTACTTCTCTCACACTCACAAATGATAATTGAATAAAGAAAGAGATGAAAAGTTTACACCCTTTGCAATAGATGACTGATCTAAAAACAAAGTTTTAGAATCAATCTCATAGACATCTTATTATGACAAAAATGATATTAAAAATAATCTCAATCAAACACAACTCAATAAAATCTAAACAAAATAGTAATGAATTCAAAGACCTATAAATACTTCATCTATTCTTTCAATGCCAAATATGAGTTGATAGACTCAGATTTTGTACAACAAAAATGCATTCAAAAATAAAATATGCCCTCTCCATATAGTAAAAATCAGAAATATTCTCCCTTTTTCCCATAGCACACAGACCATCTCCCTGAAAAAGAGGAACCCTCACCCCCAACCCCATTATCTTTTGAAAAATATAATAAATATCCCTCTAGAAACCTTTTCATTTTTGAGTAATTGATTCTTAGATAGACAAATCAATTTTTTAACCCTTTTACGCTTCATTACATGTCTTTAATAACACTTGGGGAAAAAATTCCCTTTAATAAATGGATAAGTGGAAACACATGAAACTTCCCTCTTTCTCATCCATGCCCTATCAAAAAATGGATGCCTAGTGAAAGTCACTTATCAAGGCATAACAAAAATCCACGTCACATATAGAGAATAAAATTGCCACCTTGCAATAAAATTCTGCTATGGATTGAGATTTTAAAACAACCAACAACACTAGCAATCTCATGTTGCAAGGTACTTTTATCTACCTTTGAATTAACTGTATTGGAAAATTACAATTTTCTATTAAATGATTGAGTACCTTTATTGATTCTATATCTGTGGTAATACCAGAGGAAGATTTAACCCCACCATAGAAAGGTCCACTTTATTCTAGCTAATTTTGCAAGATTATTAACTTGGTGATTCAAAATTGTAGACAATATCAAGTTCTGTTGCTGCTACTCATCATCAGAAAGATCATAATTAGTTGTCTTCTCATTCCCATATCCAAGTTTCCTTGATTCATCTTGTTTGGAAATTATTGGGATTCAATTATGTATTCATGCTTATTATAGCACATAATACCCACCAACTACTCTTCCTTCATGCTCTCCTGACTTCCAAATGCTCTTTAAGTCTTGGATTGATTCAGTGCTTAGGAGTGACTTTTTTAATTGTGTTGGGCTTTCAATGATACATTATTGTCGGATTGCCTGGCCATCAGATTCATTTTATTATACTTCGAAACCATCATTTGCCCTCAACATCTCCTCTTTGGGATGAAAGGAGAACGCGACATCTATGAAAACTGTCAACTTCTTCACTTGAGAAGTTGTTCATCTATGTTACTTTCTCTCACATTTAAGACCCATCAAGCTACATTCGATTCAATTTGGATTCTACTTTTTGACAACTTCGATTGTCCCCAAATAGACTTGGAAAATGTTAATGTGCCGACAGTATCCAAATTCCATGTGGCACAATGTGATAGCTATAGAGCTTTAACCCAGCTGACCATGGTTTCCATTTCCAAGTTGGAGAATCAAGTCTTTGGTTAACTTTTGAACGTAGCATACATGATCCCGATAATAGATACATTATCGGCAAGTCACCTGGTAAGAACGGTGGGAATTAGAAATTTGGAAGTTTCAATGAATCTCGACTTCCCATTTTTAACACCTCGGACTTTTGAAACTTTTCAAAATTGCTTATACCGCTGGTTAGCTTTGATGAAATAGGAAAAATAGTGATGTGTTTGTAAATTGAGAGAAATGAGAACTTTAATACTTAGTTTGGAATTCCTCAACTATCCTAATTCCTCAATTATTCATGGGCTTTGATTCGGGAAACATACATAGCCATATTATAGCTATTGGTACATACATGAAACTTTAATCTCCAAGAAGTATGACCGGTCCCTTTGCAATTAGTTTCTCTCCCTTCGGTATATTGTATAAAGGTGTCTTTTCTTGTGATGTTTGATACATTGCAAAAGAAATTGAAATTTGATATTTCCAACAATGTGAATGGCGTTGAGCATAGATCCACCTTCTTGGCTCATGGATCTTCATATGTGATTCATGCCATAAGTTTTTCTGAGAAACATACTGACATCTTTATTTTCACACATTTAGTGTAGCGCAAAACATCAAGTATTTGGGCCTTCTCATAACCATGTTAGAATGAAAACTTGAGAATGGTTTCAAAACTTGGTCGTGTGTCTAATGTGTCATTGGAACAGTGGTGAGACTGAAACGTTTAAAAATTGTAGACAACAATTTTCAAGGTTGATTTCTAAATTGGGGTTTGATAAGGAAAATCCCTTTATAAAACCTTTTCCCCAATTTCCCCATCTGTAGGATTAGGTGGGGCATATTTCAAAACTTTTATGGATAGATTTAGATCTAATGGAGAAACCATCAAATTTTTAGCCAAAAACACTAGGAACATAGAGAAAACCATTTTGTTCCCAAGAACAAAATGTTTCAAACATTTTTTCCTTAAAATTTCAGCTCAAATTTATACCATAGGTCAGTTTTACTCTCTAGATCCCATTTTAGGTCATTTCTAGTTTCTAGTAGTTATTTATCAGTCTATAATTTCTTGATTTGTCTGTATTTTCTTAGTTATCTTTCTTCATTGCATTATCACTTTCATTTTCCCTCACTCTCTTTCACAATTTACATATTTAATAAAGGATCATTTTCCTATTCAGTGCTTGGAACCTACCTCGGAATATCGGGACATCTTCCTTGTGAATGTGAAAGTTTGAAAAGGAGGATTAATCTACCCCTTTGTATTTCTTCCATTTTCACAATGTATAAAAATAAATCTGTGTTTCATTAGATTTGGAGAATGGACCTAGTCTCTTCTATTTGTATTCATGATTTATCTCCCAGTTTGATCTCTTAAATCTCATTGGATTTTATTTGATCTCTTGAGTGGTAAACCTTTGAATGTGTGTATTCCATTTAGGTTGTATGTTTGGGTTTCCTCGAGACCCTTGGAAGTATTTGTAGAGTTGCACTTGTGCATCATCATGAAATGATCATTTCTTTTTCATCTTTTCTCATTCTTATATCAATGTTATGCACAAACTTGGTGTGTGCAGTGTGTAGTTACTATGATTTATTGTTTTCCCATTTTTATTTCCTTATTGTATAAGTTAGACTCATGGACATCTTTATGACGATCCTAATTCATATCTTATTTTTTTGTGAAGGATGCCTCATTGGGACAAAAATTGAGGATATAACAAGGCCCATAGGGGTCCTTGTATAAGAACATGATAGAATCCTATATAGGAGGAATAAGTTGAGGATCATCAAGATGAGGAAAACTAGGATGATTGTCAAAGTGATAATAAAGATGAGCAGAGAGATAGTTGAGATGATTGAAATAGTGATCTCCTAATCATATGATTTCTCTAGGATATTATCACATGGTTGGGACCTCATCAAGAGACATATCAACATGGGGAATCATATCTATTGGATCACGGTCATCGGGAGGACTAGAGAAAGCATGAGCCCTCTTGTACCTTGTCTAGCTCTAGAGTGGAACATAGGAGAGATCGAGTAGTGGTGAATAAGTATGCCATGTTAGCAGGACACATGAGAGACCTTATTTTATTGTGTCCACCCAATTTTGGCCTTTAATATTGTGAGCATGACAATAGAAGGATTTTGGCCTTTAACATTATTGAAAATTATCCCAAGTCTATAGATTGGATACAAATTAGGTTTAGGGTTTCTTAAATGCATAATATTAAGTTCTATTATGCAAAAAAATTACAAGTTCTAATAGGATAGTCAACCCTTTTGTTACATATCACATTTAAATATTTTTAAAACAATTTCCAGTATGCAATGTAGGATTAAGCCATATAACTCATCCAAAAAACACAACCACTCAGAATCAAGACTTGTTGATACTAGAAAGTGTAAAAAATTGAGGTCGATTGAATTTTCATGTACCATTGAATTTTTAATATATTCTTTGCATGAAATATTTTATGATTCTCAAATACCATTTCTAGTTGATATATTGTGTCCATTTTCTTAAGAAATAATTAACCTTTTACTAGTAATTTGATTATATTTTGGAGTCTAGGGTGTGTAGTTACTTGGGGATGGTTTTTATCTTTAATGGAAGGAAGAAAAACATCATTCAAACCTAAAAAGAATTATATAAGGTAAAGAGGACCTTGGTGATGGTGCAAAGAAAAAAAAATTATAAACTCCTTGCCATTGGAGCCAAGATACTCTATGAAGTAGGACATGGGTCTTCTTGTTATTTCATCCAAATAATAAAATGAATTGGAAAAAGAACACAAAAGGAAACACATTAGTACACCTAAGAATCATGGAATCTATAAGATTTTGTTTAAGTTAGGCAACTTGGCATACAATTTTGATAAACCTTAGTCCAATTTAGGACATCCAATCTTTCATGTCTTATGTTTGAATAAAGCATTTGACAATAATATTATTGTCTAAAAAGAGTTACTAGACCTATATGAAGAAGGATCAGATATTAGAACCCTAAATAAATTTTTTATATAATGATAATGAGACAGAGAAGTAGGGAAAATATGAAATAGTTCATTCAATGTAAGAACTAGTTGAAGGTAGATGCTAAATGAGAAGATGATGACCTCATGAAAATATTTTTACATTTTTATAGTTAAAGATAACATTCAACATCAATTAAAAATATATAATTTCAAAGGGAGCTTGCTTGGAGCACATAACATAGAGCAAAAAGAGGTTGATAAGAATTAGGGTGAAACATGGGGATTGGGTCCTTTTGTAACTGAAACAATACAAGAAGACATCTCTAAGAAGTAGATAAAATGATTCCCAAGTTATATGAATCCTCTAAGGTTTTTCTAAGAATAAAAATGTGACATATAAAAATAATCAATTCAATCAAATTCAACATATCATCTTTTTCATGTATTTGAAAAATGACTCTACCTCAACAAGGGTTACCATAGGTAGATGGAGGAGGAAATATCATACTAGAACTTGATGAAATTTTTAGGATAGATTAAGAGGCTAATAACTAGGGGAATATTGGAATACATCATGAAGTGGAAAGTATGGTTGAAGGAAGAGATATCATGATTAGATGATGGATTCATGGAAAATCATTGCCATTTGGCATTAAGGACAACATGTTTTGGAGTGAGTGCATGTTTTTCTTGTTAGTATTATTAGATCAAAGACTATTGAGAGAGGCAGGGGGTCAATCAATAATATAAAAAATAAAACTTTTGATAAACCATTCAACAACTTTCATCAATTAACATCAATTGCATGAATAAAAAAACCAATGAAGATAAATATTCACAACCATGAAACACATTAACCTAGTATTTTTCTCATGGAAACCCAACTGGGAAAAACCACATGTGGGGATGGAACCTACAAATAATTCTTCACTCTACTATAGTACATTCGATTAAGAGATTAGCCCTGTTAGGAGCTTACAAATACCCGGTTAAGAGAAGACCCTATTAGGAGTCACTCGATTAGGGGATTTACCACTAGCCTTGTTAGGAGTTTTACCTTGTTAGGAGTAACCTTGTTAGGGGTTTTTAAAACCCTAATTAAAGAATCACTTGGTTAAAGGATTTACAAATCAACCTATTAGGTTCTACCCAATTAAGGGATTTTATGTTGATGAAACTATTAGGAAAAAACAAGTGAAAATGTTCTGAGAAAATAACACTCCTCTAGCACAGATTTAGTTAAATCTCAATCTCTACTTCACATGAAGAACATCCAAACCCTTCAATCACACAACTGCATTAGCGATCTTTATCCTCTACACACACTTTTCATAATGCATCAAAATGATATATAAAATGTTTTACAACTTAAGGTGAAAAAATATCATTGATTACATTTGGATTTCATTTGAGATTTGCAAAAACATGTAAACAATTATAAATTACAATTTTGAAAATCTTTGTTGGCTTCCAGATCCATCACACAATTGATTTGATAAACAAAATTCAAACCACATCACACTTTCCAATATTCTTGCACAACTTCTAGAAATTTGATCATCACAATCATGAAAATGCCAACTCATCACTTCACGTCGATCTTCCATGTCACTATGATCCCTCGAACACATAACCACAAGATCCAAACATGATAAAAAATCACCGGTTGAGGATCTAACTAATTCTTCTAAGAAATTCTAGTAATTTTAACTGAGTGATCTTCTATCCATTGAAACTTTGTCTCTTGGTCACCAATCATGATGTGGTCGCAACAACCCCATAAAATAGTCAAGATAACATTTCTTGAATCCAAACATATTTGACATAATCATTAAATCATTCCTCCTTGGCTACATCATGTTCTTCATGTTGATCTGTCAACCTTGAATCAATCATAAGTCACATCATACCTATATATATATATATATATATATATATATATATATATATATATATATATATAGAGAGAGAGAGAGAGAGAGAGAGAGAGAGAGAGAGAGAGAGAGATTACTTAGTTGTCTATTACGATCTCACACTCCAAATCTTAACACATATTTGGATCCAACCTCTTGAACATACATAAGCATAACAAACACACTATCAAACAAAAAAAACTAAGTTGACATCAATGACAACATCATAACTAATCAACCTGACATTAGATCTACATCAAACCATAACATACTCAACTTATCTCTGCATTAGTTATGCCAACAAAATCCCCTTTTGGCATTGTTGGAAGCACCAACAATACCAAGAAAATAAATACTCCCCTATAGCTAATACATATTTGTAGCTCTCTATTTCTGATCAACTTATCCTCCTTTGTTTCATTCTTCTCCCTCTCTTTACTGATTCTTGTCTTTCTTTGACAAAAATGTCAAAGGCATAATATACCCAAGTCTTCATCTTCTACAACTATCTTCATATCTTTCTGACTACTCCCCCTAAGAAGTAGTCCCCTAAACATCAATCCATAGTGAAATATATGGAAATAAATCGATTGGATTGATGCATCAAAAACATCTTATTTTTGTTTAGGTAGGGTCACAACCCCTAGCTTCTACAGTACTCAAAAGTATCCTTAGGAAGTGGCTTTGTGAATATATCTTCTATCTATTCCTTTGTTGGTACA
The DNA here is from genome assembly GCA_027943335.1 of Chamaecyparis obtusa. Classification (NCBI taxonomy): domain Eukaryota; kingdom Viridiplantae; phylum Streptophyta; class Pinopsida; order Cupressales; family Cupressaceae; genus Chamaecyparis; species Chamaecyparis obtusa. The sequence continues at coordinate 12,158 of BSBK01007236.1, read as the reverse complement.
TATTCCAACTTCACCTCCTTGACCTACACATTCTCTCTCAAAAAGTGATATTTAATTGAAACATGCTTAGTATTGGAATGCATTACTAGAATCTTGGAAATTTTTATTGCACTTGTATTTTCACAAAAAATAGTTAATGGTTTAGTCACCTTTCCTTTGATAGCTTCAAGAATTTTCTTCATCCATACAATTTGTGTACAATTTATAGATGCTACAAGATACTCTTTTTCTACAATGGATTGTGAGATACAATTTTTCTTCTTTCTTTTACAAGATATAATACTTTTACCTAGAAAGAATACACCACCACTTGTGATCTTTCTATCATCAACATTTCATGCCCAATCTACATCAGTAAACACACTCAAAGAGAAATTGCCATCATTAGAATACCGTAGACCATAGTCAACTGCCTCTTTCAAATACCTGAATATCCTTTTGACTGCAACCATATGATATTCCTTGGGATTTTCTTGAAATCTAGCTACTTTCCAACTACTTGAGTAATATTTGGTCTTTTATTGATGCAGGGGCATCCAAGGTTTAGGTAGGGCATTCTGTGTCCTCGGTGAAATTGCATGGAGTGTTCGTACTTTGGCCGGTGTTACTCAGTTGTAGCCTTGACCAACGGTCTGAGTCATTGAAGGAAGCTTGGTCACTCAAGGAACTTTTTAGTCTCTAGCGCTCGGTGAAATTGTTTCTCAGTCTTGCTTGCGGTGCTCAGTCAACACTAGTGTTCATTGATGCCTAGCGTGCTCAATGATTTTACTATCACTCGGTAGTTATGACTTAATGGATAGAGTTTTGTGTGAATTGATGAGCTGACTTGGTGAATTAATTGTTGGTAGCCATTGTCTTGGGCCGACATGCAAAATTAAATGTTTGTATACATTTGTGAGCTAGCTTGTATGGCATTTAATTATTTATTTTGGGGAGTTAAGCATTTCATCCAGCCGACTTGTGGTTGATGATTAGTATTTAAGGAGGGCTTGGGTAGATGTTTAAGAAGGAGATTGGGAGATCAAGAGTTAGACAACTTAGCAGATATGAATGTTAGATAGATAGCTTGAGAGTGAAGTTGTGGAAAAGTTCTTGATGTTCTTGTAGATCAGATTGTAATCTAATAATCATTGGTAGCAGAGCTAGGGGTTTGCATACTTGGAACAAGGAGATTTCTTGGAGGCTTGCAAGCTCAAGTTTAGATCTACCTTAGGGTTTCTATCAGCTTCTGATTGACTTTATAGCTTAACTAGCTAAGATTGTATTGGATCTGGTTGTGGATCTTGCAGAATTGTTTCATTTTGTAATTGGCCCTAACCCGGAAGGCCTTATAGAAAGGCATGTTAATGAAAATTACTTAAAAAATTTATGGTGTTGTCTATTGTGTTGAGTATTCCATTGTGTAATTCTTTTGGCTACAAGGTTTGGATTGTCCTTTATTGGATCCACCATCCTTGACTACATAAGGTGGTATCAGAGAAAAAGTTTGTTCCTGTTGGAGTGAAAGTTTAATCTTGTTGAAGCAAAAGCTTGACCTAGCAAGGCTGATCTTGCGAAGTTGATCTTATTGAAGCAAAGATTGTGTGCAATATCGATTGCAAATCCAAAGCACTGAACTTGTGAAATTGTGCCCTAGTTGTTTACAAGATTACAGGTTGAGATCTGACTTGTTGCAACTTGGAAATTGTCACAAGGTGGTCGATGAGGGTTTCTTGTAGAGGGTTTCTCTTGTCTTTAAGGATTCCTCTGAGAAGATTGGACCCTAGAGTTATTTCTGATCTTTGTGATACTATTGAATCCCGGATCATAGAGAAGGCGAAATTAGATTTTAGATATGAGATGGAATTGACGAAGAATGATATGGTCACCAAGATCATGAAAACTGTTGTTGGTATACCTCGAAATGTTGGAACTGAGGATGGTTATGAAGAAGCTGCTGAAGAATTTGAAACTGCTGGATCAAGTGGTGATGACCAGAGGAACAGATCTGGTGAAGACAGAACTACTCAGTTGCCTAGACCTGCTGCTCGGTTTAGTAATTACCAAATGGAAGTTTCTACTTTCTCTGGTACTTTGAAGTCTGACAATCTGATTGATTGGATTGGTGAGCTTGAAGATTTCTTTGAGCTGGAAGAAATTGAAGATCCTCTTTGGGTGAGATTAGCATAGACAAAGTTGAAAGGACATGCTGCTCTTTGGTGGAAAGAACTACAGAGAGACTAAGAAGATGAAGGTGAAACAAAGATCAATCAGTGGAGATTGATGGTGACTAAGTTGAAAGGTAAGTTCATACTGGCTGACTATGAGCTTGACTTGTTTAAGAAGTTGCAGAATTTGAAACAGAAGGATTTCTTTGTTGAGGATTATACCGAGGGGTTCTACAAACTTACTATTCAGTCTGGACACCGAGAGCTTGGTAAGGAAAAGGTAGCTCGGTATGTGAATGGTCTAAGATTCAATATTCAGGATGAGCTTGGTATGCTGAAGATTGATTCTATTGAAGATGCTTATTAGTATGCATTGAAGGTAGAAGATAAGTTAAAAAGGAAACAACCTAGCAACTCCTGAGGGAAAGAAAAGATTTATCACTCGGTGAAGGAGAAACTAACTGATGCAGAAGACAAACAAAAACCTGTGGAACCAAAGAAGAAGACAGGTAGAGTTATCTTTAAGTGAACTTTCTATAACTGTGGGGAGGAAGGACACCATCCTTTTGAATGCACACAGAAGAAGGCTGATTGACGAACTACTGTGATGAATGAGAACATTCAGAATGAACCTAAATTAGAGAACTTGGTACATTGGTGAACATTGCTCAGTACAAAGGATGAATCTTTTCAAAGGAGTAAATTGTTTAGGACTTGATGCAAGACTAGGTAAACTCTGTGATGTTATTGTTCATTGTGGTAGTACTAATAACCTTGTTGCTGAGGCCCTGGTTTAGAAACTTGGTTTGAGTAGAATGAAACATCCTTGTCCTTGTAGGCTTGGCTGGTTACAAGATGTTCATGCTTTGGAAGTTAGAGAACAATGGTTTAGTAATGTTTAGATTGGCAAATACAAGGATCTTGTGCTTTGTGACATTGTGAAGATGAATAGTTGTGATATATTGCTCAGTAGACCTTGGCAATATGATTGCAGAACTATTTATGACTGTGTAAGAAATGTGTTTACTGTTGAGAATAATGATAGGAAGTTTTCAATGATCCCTTTGATAGATACAATGCTTGGTAGGAGAAGCTTGAGTATTGGTATCCGAGTTGAGATTGTGGATCCTGAGAAAATGAATGATCAATATGAAGAACCAACCTGTACATTGTCAAGAAAAAACTTGAAGAGACAAAGGAAACTGAAGTGGAAGACTTTGCAAGCAGAAAAGGTGGAGGACTTGTATGTGAAGAACCAGTTCAGGATTTATGTGTTGAATCATGAAAGATGTTCTTCTCACATATGAACATCTTTTGGAACCTGAGGTGTCTGATGCAAGGGCATCCAAGGTTTAGGTAGGGCATTCTGTGTCCTTGGTGAAACTGTATGGAGTGTTTGTATTTTGGTCAGTGTTACTTAGTTGCAGCCTTGACCGACAGTCTCGGTCATTGAAGGAAGCTCGGTCACTGAAGGAACTCAGTAGTCTCTGGCACTCAGTGAAATTGTTGCTTGGTCATGCTTGCAGTGTTCGGTTGACACTGGTGCTCAGTGATGCCTGGCGTGCTTGGTGATTTTACTGCAACTCAGTAGTTCTGACTTATCGACTAGAGTTCTGTGTGTTTTTTTGAGCCAACTTGGTGAATGAATTATTGCTAGCCATTGTCTTGAACTGACATGGAAAATTAAATATTTGTATACATTTGCGAGTCGACTTGTATGGCATTTAATTATTTATTTTGGAGAGTTAAGGGTTTCATCCAGCTAACTTGTGGTTGATGATTAGTATTTAAGGAGGGCTTGTGTAGATGTTTAAGAAGGAGATTGGGAGATCAGGAGTTAGACAACTTAGCACATCTGAATGTCAGATAGATATCTTGAGAGTGAAGTTGTGGAAAATTTCTTGATGTTCTTGATGATCAGATTGTAATCTGATAATCATTGGTAGCAGAGCTAGGGGTTTGCATACTTGGGAACAAGGAGATTGCTTGGAGGCTTGCGAGCTCAAGTTTAGATCTACCTTAGGGTTTCCATCAATTTCTTTTTTTTTTAGAGTCGAACTAGCTAAGATTGTATTAGATTTGGTTGTGGATGTTGCAGAATTATTTCATTTTGTAATTGGCCCTAACCTGGAAAGCCTTACAGTCGGGCCTGTTAATGCAAATTACTTGAAACATTTATGGTGTTGTCTGTTGTGTTGAGTATTCCTCTGTGTAATTCTGTTGGCTGCAATGTTTGGACTATCCTTCATTGGATCCACCATCCTTGGCTGCATAATTTATGAACAACATACTACAACTTACCAATCATAGACCTATACAAAGTAGCACCCACTACATCAAATTCATCATCTTTAGATAATTTACATCCTATTACCATGGGGGTTCAAACCAGGTTGGAGTCATCCATACTAAAAATTTTGGGTACTTCTTTCACATATTTGGATTGACTGACACACACACACACACACACACAGATATATATATATATATATATATATATATATATATATATATATATATATATATATATATATATATATATATATATCTCTGTGTGTGTGTGTATAACTAAAACTAAAACTAAAAAAAGAGGCTAACAACACCAAAACTAAAAAAAATTCAAGGGCATAAAAGTCATATTTCTATTTAGAATTTGGAGATGATGTAAACTGATGAAATGTGTGAAATAGGATAAATTTTATGTCTATAATTTTTAAAAATTATTTTGGACATAAATTAATATTTTTTAAAAAAATTTAAGGTCTATTTTTCATGTCCTGAAAAATACAACAAATCAAGGGGTTTACTTCCCATCAAATAATTATAAGTAAAACATTGTTTTTCCCTCCAATTTCAAAATATGTTTTAGATGACATGTATACCTAGTGCAAGAAAAAGGAAAGAAGTGTTTTCAATCTATAATTTGCCCGTTATAAGTATTCAAAGTACAACTTACACGAAATCAGCAGTTTTTGTCTCCCGTCACTTTTCACCTATCAAAATTATTCCAAAATCTAAATAAATTATATATTCTCGAAGAGGATTCTCTTCTCTAGTGCCGCATATAATTTTAATTTTTTTTATAATTGATTTACTATTTTTCTTAATTTATCGAATCAACCACTTCTCAAAGCTTTATATACCTACATGTAGTTTTTTACAATTTTGTTTAACATTTTCTAATTAAAATTATATAAAGTTTATATTTCTAGAATCTTAGTTCCGAGATCTACAAAAGGGTAGTTTTAGTTTTTAAAAATTTTTAATTTGCAGAAGAGAAAAAAACACCAGAAGTGCAAATTTTGCATTTTTGGTGTTTTTGATGTTTTGGTTGCCAAGGTGGCATGCCACATAGGACGACTCGATCGAGTTATACTCGGTCGAGTCTCCTAAGAGGTCAGCCCCTCGTGAGCAGTCGCATGGGTGACCCCCCTTTCAATTGGAAGGCTATATATGAGTGCACTATTTTTAAAAAAATATATATCAAATGCGAATTTATATTCTTATTTTAGCATAGAAGGATATTTTGAAGAAGAGAGTCATTTGTTTAGTGAAGTTATAAAGATATTTTAGTTTTGACGGAGTTTGAAGACAATTTTTTTAGTGGCGAAATAGAAAAACAATAAAAAATTTCTTACTTCTAGATATTTGAGCAATGGGAAATAAAAGGACTAGAACAAGGAAGTATGATCGTAAAAGGGACGACCAAATGAAAGGTCATACGAAACATGTCCAAGAGCAACCAGTTGATGTTGAAGAAGAACCTATCGCTATAGAAGGTGCGACTCAACTAGGGGAGGATATTGGTAGTAGTCATTCAAGTATACATTATTTTCCTTCAATGCAGAATTTGATGGACATGAACGAGGAATCACTTATTAGTCAAATTGAACCGAAACACCCGGTACCTAAAAGCACTATTAAATTGCATCTCAAAAACATGTGGATGGACTATTTTGAGAGTAAATCTTTGGTGGGAAAAGCACAATTTTTTGCAAATTTATTCAAGAAAAAAGAAATGACTCTAGTTTTGGAGTTGTTGGGTATTGATAATAGGAAAATTGGAGGTAAAGTAAAAGAGACAATAATTCAAAATTTACAAGATGCACTAAACATTGTTAATAGTGCAGATAATAAAGGGCCAGATTCAAATGCAACTAGAAGAGCTTTGATGACTATGATAACTAGCAAGAAATTGACACATAGAAATCAAGTTCGAGCAATTTCTGATTTACTAAAGGTATCTCGAAGAACTGTACAAAGATATATTAGGAAGAGAAATATGTTGGATATGGATATTGAAAAGAATTGGGTACAGATTTGTAGACTTCCCCATAAAGATAGAATTTCTGAAGATGTAAGAAGATGGGTCATTGATTTTTGGACCAACCACTCTCGTGTTTCTTCCAATAGAAGGGACACTATACAAATCAATGATGAAGAGACCGGTATGAAGATTTCACATCCAAAACATTTTGTCGATACTACACAAAGTGAATTGTTTAAAGCATTCAAGCATGCATTTCCAGATGTGAAAGTAGGTCAGAGAATGTTTGAGATGTTGCGCCCTTGCTTCGTACACATAAATAAAGTTCGTGAAACATGTTGTTGTCGAAATCATGTTGAGTTTCACTTATACTTGCAATCATATAAAAGAGTTATGGCAATACTTAATCTAGGTATGGTTTTTGGAAGTACAACAGAATTTGTAAAGTCCATTTTATGTGATAAATCGGAAGATTCAAATGAATTCAATGTCCATTGTATAAAACATGAATGTAATAATTGTGGAAATTTGCTGAAATTTCCTTTACAATTTGATAATATATATGTTACAACACTAGTCCAATGGAAGATATTTGAATATCAGATATACCAAATGAAGACAGGAGGTGAACAAAAAAAAATTACATTAAAGGAGAGTGAATTACTGTACCTCCAGTTCATGGACAGATTTCAATCTGTGATTTATCCACATATCCAACATTGTCATGGTGCACGATGGCAAGCTAAACAGTTTCGTGATTCCAAAAATTGTTTCCCACTTGGTTGTATTCTTTCAGTTGTAGATTTTGCGAAGAATTATACATTTTCTCCTCAAAAGGAGCTCCAGAGTCAATATTATCATTCTGATCAAGTTGCAATATTTGTGCATGTAACCTATAGACATGCACAATACAATTTGGATGAGATAGATGGTATAGATCAAAATGAACACATTATCATCAAGGAGGTTCATTTCTATATTAGTGATGACAAAGTTCATGATAGGAGCTACGTGGCTCATTGTTTCAACATGTTTTTCAACAATCTTGTGAGTTGTGGGATAAATGCTTCACAACATTGGATCTGGTCTGATGGGTGTGCAGGTAAGTACATGTCTATTCAAAATATTTATTAGATTTTAAATTTTCTCAATTCTATCTATATATATTTATACACATGTCACATATTTACATGTACATTTTTATATTTTTTTGAATTGTAGGGCAATTTAAGTCTGCAAAAGCCTTTAATTGGTTAGCCATGCAACATGCTAGACACAACATTAAGTTTGTTTGGAACTTCTTTGAAAGTGGACATGGAAAAGGAGATCACGATGGAGCAGGAGCATGTGTGAAGCGTGCACTCTGACAACATGAACTTCAAGGTATGTTCAACATACATATATATGTATATAGATTTCATATTCAACTTGTTTAAATTTGAGTCTAGATTATTTAATTTAAAAATATATGTCTCTAGGTAACATGTTAGAGAATTCAAAGAAAATTGTTCAATGGTGTCAAAATCATTTCGCTGCTCGAGACACACAATACAACAAATGTTACTTTTGGGAAGTGATAGGTACATTTATTTAAAATTTACTTTTATTTTTTAAACTCTTGAATTTTCAAAAAATTATATATAGGTCTACATCACATGTACATGTTTTAACTTGTTGTAGATATATATATATATATATATATATATATATATATATATATATATATATATATATATATATATATATATATATATATATATATATATATATATATATATATATATATATATATATATATATATATATATATTGCATTTCACATTTTTCATGATTTGAAACTGAGATCTATATAAATATCAATCCATCTAATTCAGATATCGATCAATCAAATCCCTACAATTGTCAATCAATTGTTGGAATTAGAAGTTTGCATCAAGTGATGACTATGGGACAACACAAGCCTCCACTGATTCAACTAAGAGATAAATCATGCTTTTGTGAAGATTGTCTTAACAACAACACAATGAGTCAATGTGTTAATATTGCAAATGGATATGTTTCAGAATGGGATCATAAAGTGTTAATTAGAATGCCTCCTTATGAAGATGATGACAATGTCATAGACATCCATGATCCTATATATTTAGCTGACTATGAACGTGTTTCTGATTTAGTTGTTATAGGTGTGTATTTTTTATTTCTAGCTCGGTATTTAAATGTGATATATATATATATATATATATATATATATATATATATATATATATATTCTCAAGAGGTTTAAATTTTACATTTACTTACATATACACATAAATATAAATTGTGCAGGTGATATTTTTGCCGTGGTTGCAGATCCTGAGAATATAGAAGGTGTAGATTATTATGTACTGAGATGCACCAAGGAAAAACACAAGTTGCTTGAAGAGGTTGTCGATGATGATGGACAAAAATATCCAACGGGTTCAGTTGTTATTGAAGGCACCTATTATCGACAAACTAAGATCAATAAAAATGGAATTAAATTTGTTGAATACATGTGTGGAAAGAGAGTTCTACATTATAGTCACTTGGTTATAGTGATGAAATTGCAATTTGAAAATGTGTCAAAAAAACCTTCAAGTAAAATCCAAAAGTGGAAGTTGACTATTGAAGAGCATGAAAAACTTTTGGAGATAATAAAGGATAGAGAGGATCCAGACTACATGTATCAGGAGCTTTAGGTTGAAGGATTTTAATTTGTGCAGTACACATAATTTAAATCTTATTTGAAACTTATATGTAGACTTCAAATTTGATTCAAGAAATTTATGATTAGATTGAATTTATGGATCAATATTTTAAAAATCTGAATTGAATTAGATAGAACTAAATCAATTTACTTTTTGTACTTGAATTTAAAAATGATTAGATAGAACTTTCAATTTACTTTCTGTACTTGAACTTTAGGTCTTAATCTATATCATGTATTGAAGGTCTTATTAGTTGAATGGTAGATATCTCTCTCTCTCTCTCTCTCTCTCTCTCCCTCTACTTCCCCTTCCCCTTCCTCCCTCTCTCTCTCTCTCCACTTCCACTTCACCATCCCCTTCCCCTTTCTCCCTCTCTCTCTACTTCCCCTTCCCCTTCCCCTTCCCCTTCCCCTTCCCCTTCCTCCCTCCCTCTCTCTACACTTCCCCTTCTCCTTCCCCTTCCTCCCTATTTATTTCTTTAATTGATTAGACTTGTATGACTTCTCTCATTAATTGAATGTTCTCTCTCTCTCTCTCTCTCTCTCTCTCTCTCTACTTCCCCTTCCCCTTCCCCTTCCTCCCTCTCTCTCTCTCCACTTCCACTTCCCCATCCCCTTCCCCTTCTCTAGGTCTTAAGGGGTGGATTGAATTTTAAATAGATAAATTATATTATCTATAGGTCTACAAATTTCTAGATTTTTTGTTTAGATTGATTAGATTTATTTCTTGTTCATTGAATAACTTTCTAGTGTATAAATGAATTTTAATTGATTAGATAGAACTTTCAATTTACTTTCTACTTGAATTATAAAGACCTCTTATTAGTTGAATGTTCTCTAGGTCTTACTTGGGGTGGATTTAAATTAAAATAGATTAGAAATTGTCAATTAGATTTAAAATGAATTTCAATTAATTTTTAATTATACATGTATATGACTTCTATTTATTTCTTTATAGGTAAAATGAATTTCATTTTTTTTTCCAATTACACATGTACTCAATCAATGTAAATAGCTAGAGATAGAGATCACAAAATCCAAACATGTATCTATTAATGTAAATGTCTAGATAATATCACAAAATCCAAGTTCATGTAAAACATATATCAATGTATAAAACATGTATCAGAGAGATAAACATATAGTTCATAAAACATATCAGAGAGATCAACATATAACATAAATGTACTAGAGACATGAAAATGTATATCTAAATCTATATGAACATATGAGATCAACTACGTCGATGATCGCCATCACATGCTAGATCCTCATCCCGCTGGACCTGAGTCTGTACATGTACAAATACATATATTTAACAATGTATTTAAATAATATAAGTTCAATATTGACAAATAAATTATAAAATTTACTTAAATTATTTAATTCTTAAATTGTACTTGAGCTATATCCCGATGAATCAGATCAGTAGGCTACTCTAGATCTCCATATGTAGCACTCATCCCAATGTCCTATAAGTCATACATGTAATTTAAATAAATTTAAAAATTTAAAAACTCTAGACACATGTATCTATCTAAATTCTAAATATATTTAAATTAATTTATTAAATCCAATTTCTTACCTGCTATAATGCACGTCCAAGGCCAGACAACTCAAAAGAGTGAAAGGACATTGCATCAGGATCAATGTCCTCACTCATAAGCAAATCAGAGAAGATTCCACTGTGGAATCGTGAGGTCGTAGCCTGTGTCTGCTATGTAGGAGCCTGTGTATGCTATGGAGGTGGTGTAAGATCATCCACACTCTGTCTAGATGTACCTACCTATGTATCTGAGCTTTGTCCTCCACTACTACCTATAGAAGATCTATGACCAAGTCCTCCTCCAATGAAAGTAGGCATATCATGTGGCTCAATCCCATGCAACATAGAAATCCTCTGGTAAGCAGCTAGGAGATCAGTCACTAACATAGAGCTAATCTCATGCAGGCGATCCTCGGGTAGTCATCCTATCTCATCTGGAGGAGGAAGATCAAATCTGATGAACGCGTCATAAAATGCACTAGAAGGTGATACACCTGCCCCCGTTTGTGATCAAAACATGTACCTAACCAAATGATCAGATGACAACTCCTCGACCTGAGTGGTGATGGAGGCAATGCTAGAATACATATCTAAGCACGTGTCCTTAGATGCAGCCTACCCAGCTCCAGTGTATGCCTCCAAACCTTTTGGAAGAACCAAAAGGTTTTGACCCACCAATGCCCTCTTACTAGGGGGTTGTGGTATATCAGGTCGCCTGCACTTATCCTGATATCTCCCGTGACCCTGTCTGGCATGTGGTGGTAGATCAATGTAGTCAACATCGTATCCCAAATGAAACTCTGCAAACAATTGTTTGCAGAAATAAAATGGCACCTCATCCTTTTGCGGCCACATGTGATGAGCCGCAATCCATCTAGGGTGTATGAAAGGGGCCACTAACTAATCAGTACATCTAGTGACCCTATATGCTTGAACCACCCTCATATTACTGCAATGGTTGCCGAACACGTTCTTCACCTGAGTGATAGAAACATTTGCATTAACAACACTCCAACCCACTGTCCCTTTGACAGTGGTAGAGAGGCATAAATAAAAACTATCAATGGCTACATCATCGTACGGATTGAGTGATTCAACCTTATGAATCATACTCATCAACTCAGTCTATATAGAGATCAATTTCTCCCTATTAACAAGGAGAGTGCTACTATTTTGCAGTGTCCGCTCTAATGCAATCAGAGCGGCCTGCATACTAGATATAATCTCATCTCTCCGACTGACTCTACTCTGTGGAGTACCACTAGGCTGCTCTGGCTGAGCCTGTGATCGCTCACTGTTATGGACACTATGATCCGAACCACTAGAAGCCATGAATGTATAAATGCTAGACATAGAGATTGTATAAATGATCACTGCAAGTAAGAACATACATACATACATACATACATACATACATATATATATATACATACATACATATATATATATATATATATATACATACATATA